>CM038218.1:176946536-177018365 GCA_021442155.1 Cymbidium sinense
CTCACTAGATCGATGCCTCCTTTTCGTGCAGTAGGAGAAGGTCCTAGTTCACAGACTTTATGAAGGAATATACTCTTGCCATTCCTAGAAGCTAGGATTTCTAGTATTTTAAATAAGTGAGATTATGAGATGCATTGAATTTTTTGATTTGTATAATTTATTTTAGTTGGTAAAAATTAATTTTTTTCTAAAGAGCCTATTGGCGATCCAGGCAAACAAACAATCAAAAATCATTACAAAATGAAAGCCTAAGAACAACATGTAGTTCTAGTGCAAAATATAAAGTAAACATCACATCAAATATTTAATAAAATAATAATATATCTTTTTACAACTTTAAATGAGTAGTCGAGTATCTACACTTATACAACCTGGTATATAAATGCATAAAATAGCACATAGGGGAACTCTAATCTTTATCTTCATAGTTCTTCTTTCATGTTGGTCGTTTGGGCATCATAAAGCCTCCTAGGTCGAAGCCTTCAAGCTACAACTCATCCTAAATCCTACGGCCTGAACTCTAATTACAAATTATAAAATACATTTTGAAAAATAAAATAAAAGCTTAAGTTGTACAAATTAAAGATTAAAAAATATAACATGCATACAACCAAGTAATTATATTTCATATATTTTGGTTTAGCACTAATGGGTACCAAGTTAATCAATCCTAGTAGGCTATATGCTTAAGGCCTCTACCTAATAAAATGGAAGAATTTTGAGGTGGGCGACCTTTTGACTTTCCCTAAATTTCCAGCACTTACATTTTCTCTATTCTCTATGCTTTCCTAGAGAGGGAGAAGGAGAGCTTTATACTCAAAATTTCTGACATTGGTGAATTTTCTCATACTTGTGCTTTTCTTTCCTTACTTTAATGTTCTTCTGTTGTCCTACTCACCTAGCTCCTCTATATTATGTGCCTAGAAGGTTCCGCTTCACTCCAAAAATAGATTTGGATTCAACAAATGGACTTTAAATCTAATTATAAATTATAATTTACATTTAAAAAAAATAAAAGCCTAAGTCCTACAAAAAAAGATTAAAAAAATAATAAGCATACAATTAAATTACTATATTTCATATATTTAGATTTATCACCAATGAGTGCCCACTTATTCTAATGAGCTATGCTTAGGGCTTAGAAATAGCATCTACAAGCAACTAATGTTGATGCTAATTTTATTACAATAGCCTTATTTTATTAAGGATAGCCCCCAAAAGAAGATAATATTAGTCTAATAAATAGCATCCAAATGTCAAAACTATGATCAAATAATCTTAATATCTAGTCTAAAATAGTACTTCACAAAAAAAAAAAACTAATACATCTTAATTAACTACCATCCTTCCCTAAGTTTAGAACAAATGATCGAGCAATCTAATGTGTGTGTAAGGTTTATATGGTGAGTGGACTAGGCTTTAAGGTTCAAATTTTAGTTTAAGAATGATGTTTAATTTATTACTAGTGATTTTAGTGATTATTTAAATTATTAAGATAAATTTAAAGATAAATTATAATTTTAGGTTTGAGTTGAGCTAGTGTTATAAATAATATGATGTAAAACACATCGTACTCGATGTAGGGTCCACTCCTTATATCATGATCCTAACAAGGTGAATGCCCAAACAAAAAAGTGAGCATTTTAGGCATCAACACCAAATGAATTTTATGGATTTTAAGTAATTTTAAATTATGCTTGGTTTTAATTATTATCTAAGTAATAATTTAAGCTCAAATAACTTTATAAATTTCATAGATATGTCCAAAGGTCATAAAACACCTTAAGGAATTCTTCATGATATTGTGAATGATTATTTTGAATTATTGATAACTTAATATTATATATTAATTAACTAGGAAATAAAACTCAAAATATTTAATTTTATTTAATCTCAAATTTTTTAATATTATATAATATGAAATTATTTAATCTCAATTTATTAATTAGAGTTTCAATTAAATTTTTTTATAATTTATTTAAAATTTTAAATTATAGAAAATATATCAATATTTAAAATAGGTTTCTTTTTTAGGTCCTCTCTTTTAATGTGATTTTATTTTAGAAATTTGGTGATGTTTCTAATTTTATTTTAGTTATTATGAAGTTCCATGAATCAAAATTAACATAATTTTTAAAATTAAAATAAATAAGAATTCTCTTAAAATTTTATTTTAACTAACCTAATGAAGTCCAAATCTTATGAAAATAATTTTAGAAGTAAAGTGGGACCTCAAGAAAATTTCATGAGAATTTGATCAATTTTTAAGATTATTAGTGCACTTTAATTTGGGACCTCAAGAAAATTTCAAGAGAATTTGATCACTTGGATTGGTTTAATCCTAAGGTCAAGGGACATTTTAAGTGAGCTAGTTTGGGCAATGGATGACTAAGGAGAGATGTGGTGGTTTGTTTCTCTCTCTAGTGCAAGTGACAGCTTAGGGAGCTTTAAAGCTATGTCTTTGAGTGAATCAAGTGCTTAAACCCTGGCTAGTTCAAATTATGAAGAATTCTCAATTTGAACCAAGATTTGGTCTTAGTTTAGCCATGGGGAGGTGGTAGCTTAGTGGACTGAGCTGGAAATGGCCTTGATTGGCCATTTGGAGTTCCCCTTTAGGCATACCAAGCATGGGGGAAAGATATGAAAAGGATGTTGCATGGGGTGTGAGCCAAGGCTTGGGTGTGCATGTTTTATCTTTTCCTTGGGTCACTATCTAGGAAAAAAAAGACATTTGGTAAGTTTGGATAGCTAGGTTGAGCTCAAAGAATGTTTAGGTGATTGCCTAAGCCAAGAGAAGTGGTTATACTATGGGCTTCAAAAATTTACATCCATCCTTGCAATGAAAGAGAGTTTATATTTATGCTAGTAAAATTTTTAAAAGTGAGATGTTTTTGTTGTTTATAGAAAAATAAACACTACTAGATATTTTACCATAATTTGGTGAGGACTTTAGATCTCATTCTAGGTTTTCTATTGTAATAAGAATAATTAGGTCATTAATTTCTTAGCATAAAGTAGAAAGAACTTGGATTTGAATTTTATGAAATTATTCATTATTTAACTCAAGATGTGTGTTAGGGGAATGATGATGCACCCAATCAAGATCCCATGGTGTTATCATCACAGGCAATCGTGGTCTTTGGTCAACTAATCAGAGGAAGCAGTTGACTTAATTTGATCGAAAGATTCTTGTCAGTAGTCATGAGTTGCTTCATCCAAGGAAACATTATGGACCTAGGTTAATATTTATTTATGGGGAAAATTTTAAGTCCATCCTAACTAACAGAGGGCTTTGTGCCTTATTAAGCACACCCTATGATTCATAAGTCAAATGGTGAAAAATCATAAGGGAACATAAGAGCTACAACCATGATCATAATATACTAAAGTATACTAGTTGGTTAAAGGCTACTTTTCATAATCGCTTTATATGTGGAGCATGCTAGCCAAATCATGTGAATAAAAGACCTAGGCCATGTCCTTATTGGTGTAGATTATTTTTGAGTGTGAATGTAGAAATATACTTAATAAGATATTAACTCTTTGGGAGCTTATGTTAATATTAAATTTGTCACCTCCAATATATAATTACAAAAGGCGGGTTGAAAAATTTTTCATTAAGTTTTTAAATAATGATTTTATTTAAATAATTTTCTTGATTTTGAATCTTTGAGAATATTTTATTATTAATTGGGATTTAACATTTTGATAGCTTAATGATGTTGAAATTAAAAAAAAATGATAGTAATAAATCTCTAGTTGATATATTCAATCAACACAATCATCATTAGGCATTTGATTAATTAATGCATCTTAATTAATATTATTTATTTTAAACCTTATTAACTCTACTTTAAGTACAGAGGATCTGATCTATTAATTACAAATGATTAATCAATTTTGAAATCTCATTATATCACATTACATACCCTTTCAACTCAATTGTAAGTGTAGAGGATCAAGTCTATTAATTACAAATTAGTAATTAGTTTTGAAATCTAATTATATCACATCACAAAGCATGTCAACTCTACTACCATTGATAAAGAATCAAATCGATAGATTGAAACTTGTAAATTTATTTTATTATTTTGAAAATGTGCAATTATATTTTTAAATATTAAATATCTTTATTAGAACAAATGAAAGCTTTATAAATATAGTGAGAGTATAATCGATATAATATATTTGAGGGCATTACTTTTTGTCAATTTTTATATGCAATCATATTGGAGTTAAACATTTGAAAGTACATTTGAAGTATTGTTAAAAAAAATCAGTCTTATTGACTCTAGTCCCTATGGGGAGGAGAATTAAGCTGATCAAGTAGGACTTATGTTTCAATCATTTTAGTGAGGAGACTCATTGGAGGTGTATAGAAAAATATTTTAATTTGGAATTTAAAAATTTAAAATACATTTAATTTTTAAGTATTATTATTTATTCTCCAAAATATCTTCATAACATTTGATGCAATATATTTAAATCAATTTTATTTTAATTCATGCAACATCCCCAAATACTAAATTTAGACATTATGTCAAGACACATGCTATATTTTGGGTTATAAAATGAACTTGCATTTAAAAAATTTTGTAAGATATTGATGTGCTTGCACACCATTCAAAAGCAAAATGCATTTTAAGTTTTTTTAATTTTAACTCTCACAACATCCTTAGACATTGAATTTAGAGATTCAGTATTATGTCGGGGGACATGCAAGTTTTGTATAGATCTTGATGCACTTGTGTAGTGTACTGATATCATTCTTAGTGTATTTATGTAGTGCATTTGCAAATGATTTAAATTTAATATGCAACCTCTTAGGTATTATGATCAAACTTGAAAATTGAATTGTAAACAGTGTAGATTTGAAAATCACTCAAAATTTTGGATATTTGTGCAAATATTATGCTATTAAGTTGTACATATTATTTTACTTCAAATATTCAAATAATGTATTCTAACCACTTACATTTAAGTATTATAGGTTCAATGGTGATTATTTTAGGTTTATATTTACACTTCAAAACATTGCATGATTGCTTATATTAGTTTATTTATTGAATCCTCCAATTTTTAATGGTTATTTAGCTTATGGTCATTAACGAGCTTTCAAATCCTTATAAATTCATCATCTTTAGCTTTTATTCTCACCCAGACAACTTGTTATATCTCCTTCAAGGAAGCTTGTTAGAATTCAAGCTCTTGTCATTTCTTTTGATGTGGAATGCGATGCCAGTAAAATATTTGTTGAAACATCATGTCCATTCTCATTGATGAGCAATTGAGTTTGCTACAAATCCTTGAATATAGTATGATTAGTCATTGAGAAGCCTTGGTTATACTCAATGATTACTTGGCCTCACTAAAAATCTCTTATGAATTTCATTTAATTTTTATTATTGCTTAAACATAGCAATCAACAAACCTCCTATGTTTCAATCTTGCATTCAATTGCAAATCCAAGTAGTCTTTGAAAGAGTAGCATTCATGATCATTAGCAAGTTGTATACTTTAATTATACTTGTAAATGAGCCATCAAATTTCTTACAATCACTCATTATCAATTTGGGCCATTTTAATTCATTCAATACAAAATACAATAATGTTTAAATGTTTGCAAGAAGGGCTTATTCATGTTTACTCTTGCTTAGACATAGACTTTCAAGTTTGCTACCATTCACATGTTACTCAAATCTTTATTGAATTGAGATATTATTTCATTAATCATGAAATACAATTATCAAAATATTCATTAGGTTTTATTCTTATGAATTCTCATTTCAAATTCAACATGTACACTTTTGTTTATTTCATGAATTTATAGTTTTACATTTACCTCAACATAATTAAATTTTTTATTCAAGTTTTATTTATCTTATCTTTTTTGAGTCATTTAGTTATTCTCTTTTAAGTCATATGTCAGTCAAAAATGCTTTATAAGAAGGGTGCATGGAGCTTCAATACTTACAAAGAATCATGCATAATTTTTATCATGACCTTTGAACAACATAAATGAGTATTTAATTTTGGTAAATTATATTGTTGTGTTGTGACAATATGAATCGGTACTTAGTATTTAGTACATTTCCTTGTATTATACCTTCAATTATCAATCAGTTGACCATGAAAAATTTGCATGATGAGATTTAAATGCAAGGTAGCAAAGATAGATTGATTCACCTTCTTTTTCATAAATTTCTAAAGGGAGGAGGTGAGTGTATTTTTTGTTGTTCTTTGTTTTAGAGAAAGAAGAGGTAAAGGTTGCCATAGTAGGGTTGCTTACTATGAATTGTGGCTAGAGGGGAGATACGAGTGGGTTTAGGAGATGTATAATGGAGTGTGGTACTTGGATGATGCAAGATGTTGTTAGAGGCCTGAATGAGTTGCTACCAAAGATGGCTCGAGCTCCTAGAATGAAGAATAGTTGGATGGAGATCTTTTACGTGTAATTTGAATGAGAGAAAAGGATCTAACAAGAAGAGAGGGAAATTGAATTGTGTTGACAGATTAATTAGAATAGGAAGTGAGGCTACTGTACACTACATTTCTTGCAAGAGCTTTGAGAGGAAAGGGAGCATGTGAGATAGATGTTGGGTGTGAGGGGTTATAATAATATGAGAGTTATAGCTTTTTAAAGTAATAATGAATGAAAGTAGGAGTTACTTATGGAGATGCTCATGAGAGAAGAGGATAATGGACTATTGGGTTTGATAACCTAGAGAGAAGGAAGGAGATATAGCTTGTAGAGTGGGATAGTTGGAAACGAATTAAGAGAGATCAACTAAGTGAAATGAGGTCAATGATATGAGGATGGTGAGTTTGTGCTCGTTCAAAGTAATTAGTGGCAAAGATGACAAGAGAATGGCTTGAGTTGTATGGATTTGTATGAGACTTGAGAGGAAAAAAAATGAGGGAGAGTCGTAGAGAAGTTGTTTAGTCATCCACTTAGTTGAAAAAATAGGAGGTTCCTTTAGTTGAAATAATATGGATTGGAAGAAGCTTCACATTCTTAGTATTAGGAGTTTCTTGATAGATTTTGGAGTTTTGATTATATAGATATAGTCCATTTATGAACAAATGATGTTCAGAAAAATTTTAATGTCTATCAAAGCAAATTAGCTTTAGCTTATTGTTGACATCACTTTTGGAGTAAGGACTCTTCTTCCCTATCCTAGACTTAGGAATCTTCTAGACATTATAACCTCCTTAGTCATAGGACAATTCTAGTGATTAGTGAACACTAAATCCAAGCCTAAGGACTTAACAAGGTGTACCATAGGTTTAGGCTATATCTTAGGACCAAGGGAACCTGTCTATCATATGGCCTAACCCATGACCTATGCTTATCCAATCATTGCAAAATCAAACTTCAACTAATACAACCAAACATAATTCAATTTATTTCATATCCAAGCTCCAAGCCAAAATGATTTAAACCCAAACCCATCTTAACCCCATAATCCAATCCTCTAAATAACTTGAAATGAAACCACCCTAAATGTATAACTTAAACAATTCTAAAATCTAGATAATCATATTCTAAGGCCTAGCTAAGACATATCACAATAAGCTTAAACACACATATTAGAATGCTAAGTCACCACTTCTAGCTTTAGGTTAGGATGGTGTATGTAATGATGTTCTATTTTGTTTTGTGATATAATATTTTAGACTGTATGTTTGGATTGTGGTTCTTAGGCTGGATGCTAGGATTGTGGTTCGTAGACTAGATGTTAGGCTATTGTTAGCCTAATATTATTTTCTACAGTGGATTATGTTAATGGGGCAATTAAACTAAATATAAATGCTTCTAATTACAGGTTGCTTAGCCCCTTAGCATAATCAATGATTAGGATAGGTGGGCTTGGTCACCCATGTATAGGGTGCTAAGTCCAAATTACAAAATATAACTGCTTAGGAATATATGTTTATTTAGCTAACATCTATTTTCCAGGTGTAGTTAGATTTACTTTTTCATAAAAATATAATTTTGTAGTAAGAATTAGAATTAGTGTTATGGGGTTTAGGATGAGCAGTGGCTAGAAGGCTTAGTCTTGTGAGGCCCTAGGAGGCCTTGTGAAGCCTTGGAGCACACTCAAATCAAGAAGGAAGAAAGGAGGAAGGAAAAGCAAGGAATGAATACCCCTAAAGCATCTAATTTAATTTCAATTGTAATATTCTTTTGTAATTTGGGTTGTATAAGGGTAGAACTCATACCTAATTTCCTCCTTTTTAGGGTGTACGGCGATACGCAACCGCATCAACCTTTTATTCTTTTACGATAATCTAAATGTTTGAATGTTATGTTTAGATTGTGTAATAGAAATTGCATCTTTTCATAGTTTCTCAAACTTAATGATTGAATGTGTGGGGCCTAGATGTGGTAGGCTCTTAGGATAAAATTAATTTTTTACCTAATTAATAACTCATAACTAAATTTTAAAACAACTTCCAATCTCATTTAAATCCAAGGATATAATCAAGATAATTAAAATATTTATCAACCCCTTAGTTGAATGTTAATGTATAACATCATGCATATCATCTTATGCCACTCTTGAATAAGGAGGGTCTCCATTCTTTCACCTTAAGGAATGCTTGACTGTGAGAGCACCCCATCATGACGGAGATCTCCCTCTCTCTCTTTGATTTGGCCAATAACTTAATATCATCATGCATTTAGGCATAAAATATCCCAAGCCTTTGTCCAAAATATTGTGTCCAAAATAATATAAAATTTGAAAACATTTTACATTTAGACTAAGTCATATGCTCATACTAAATATAATCTAGTCTCTTAGGGAGTGAGTTTAGAACTCTAGTCTCTTTCAAATTAAATAGTAGCTTAAGCCATCTTGCAATTACATAAGACCATCCTACATGGATTTAAAATAAAGGAGTTGTTAGCTGGCGGCCACTCTAGGTGGTTGTGAGTCTAAAAGGCGGATAGGTTTATTCTCTCTTATGGAGGTAGACCATTGTATCCCCCTTTCTGCTTAGATTTAGGTTGTGCTTCTAGCTTGTGCTAAAGCTCCTTAGATTTATGATTTGAGGTTGCTTATTTCTTCTGAGCTATGAGCATAAATCCTCACCTCTTAGGCATTTCCACAATCTTGTCTTGATGGACTATAAGCCTAATATTCTAATAAAATTTCAATTCAAATGAAAATAAATATTTTCCTTCAAACATATAAAGCCTCACCGTAGGATAGATTTGAGAGCACACTAGGCTTTCTAGTATCATGAGTGCTTTCTACTTATCATCCTTTGGAATTAAAAAAATAAGTCTTTCCATTGAACATTCCAACTTGATTTACCAAAAATAATTAATCCTTTGATAGTCTAACCTTGAAATCTTTAGAGATAATTGATTGACTACTTTAATCAAGAATATCTTAAGAAATTTCCATTTAGTAGGATGTAATTAACTATGGAAGCTTGCTTCCATAAGAAACTAAACAACCTACAATAAAATAAACCATGCTTTACCTTTCCATGTAAAGTAGGGGAAAGATCTCTAGTATAAATGAAGACAAATATGCCGTAACAGTCTTTATTAGGTTCTTAGGTCCATTATATGGTGATGTTTCCATCTTTCGAGATGGTACATCATACTTTAATATTATACCCAATCACTTCAAGAAGTACCCCCTAAGATCTGCGTGGTGTCCACACGACTCCAAATTCAAATACCACACATATGTTATATTCATCATTCACCATTCTTAATACATCTAATTAACTTAGTTAGTGAAATAGAATAGATGTCAATATGGACCTTGCTATTTTGGGATTTAATATTTATTAAGAAACATGGTTCATTTTGGTTTGATCCAAACTAGGTTCACCTTGGGTCAAGCCCTCTTGGGTAGCTTAGGAAGGGTCTAGCCAAGTTTAGTTGGGATTGGATTGGGTTTACTCAAGTTGGGCTCATGGTGGCCTATTTAGATCAATTTTGGTCAACTTAGATTTATTAGCCGAATTGGCCAATTGGGCTTTAGGGAATGTCGAATTGTATTCAATTATCAACTAAAATTATTTTGAAATGATTGGTCTGGTCCAATTTAAATTGAATTTGGATTCATTTTGGTTTAATTGGATTGGAATTATTGCTCAAGTCTATTCAATTTAATTTTATTTTGATTTTAGAGTGTCGAGATTTTTTTTTTTGGCTATAAGAGGCTTGGTGGGGACCATTAGCCTAATGTGAGTAACCTTAGGGCTCAATCCTACTTGGTTTGGTCTTGGATTTAGTGTACCCTTAGTTAATAAGAGTGTCATAAAGTTCTATGCAAAATATTCCTATTGCTAAGATAGAATCCTAAAGATTACAACAAGAGTGTATTGATTGTTTAGAAAAAATTCATTTGAGAAAGCTCTACGTTATCTTTATTAAGATGGTTAAGAGTATGTCTTTTCATTAGACAGGATTATATATATTCAACTAGATATCCCCTCTAACATTACATTAGGGTTTATTTAGATATGGGTTCTACTTTCCATGAATGCAAGCCTTCAGAGTTAATTTCCCCTCTTGCCACAGGAAGAGAGCACTCTCCATTAAGGTTAGAAACAAATATATCTTCTTGATATGAATCAGTCCCTATTGTTGTTTGTGGTATGGAATAGATGACTATCTAAGGGAGGATAGTCTCAATCAAGATCCCATGGTTCCAACATCACAGGACTATATTATTCTAGTTTACCAACATCAAAGGGGTTAACCATAATGTCTAGGAGGTCTAATTAGCAGCCATGGGTTGCCTCATCTCAAATATCCTGAACATACCATGGGTTTAGTGTAGGGGTGTTTGCATGGTGAACATATGGGTTGGGCTTAAATCTCTTTAGAATGTCAATAGAGTGCTCACATGGTGAATGGATAGATAAATTGGCCTTTCATCCTTTGGAATGCCATTTGGGTGTTTACATGGAGAACAGATAGATCGTACTTATATCTCTTTGGAATACCATATTTATTTAGATTTTTTTCATGGAAAACTTATAGATTGAATGTACATTCCTTTGGAATGCGAGATGTTGTACTTGCTTTGCAAGTATGGGCTGGAATTACATCAATTAGAAAGCCACCATATTGGACTTATATCCCTTTTAAATGCCATCAAGGTGTTTGTATGATGAACAAGTAGATTGGGCTTACATACATTAGAAAGCTAGTAAATATAAGGGTGTTCCCATGGTGGATAGATAAATTAGATTTACATCCTATGGAATGCCATATTTATTTAGATTATTTGCATGGCAAACTTATAGTTTGAACCTACATCCCTTTGGAATGTTGGGCTTATATATTTATGGTCACATTGTGAATGAATTATAGGGCGTTTGCATGTTGAACATTAATAGATTGCTTTAGGGGATGGTGCCTTAGCATGGGAGGTATGGCGCCTAGGTTCTATGAAACGGAGTGCCTTAGCACTTTAGATTATGTGTCTAAGCATTATTAGGATGACACCTCGGTGCTAAGAAATCAATGCCATGGCACTATAGAAAATATTTATATTGTAAGATCTTAAGAAGAAAGCACTTCAGCGAAACCAAAAATAGCACTATAGGGTTGTTGACCTTACTTTGGTGAGGTTGAAAACTCTCGTCTTAGACCTAGGATTTGATCTAGGCACTAAGGTTTTATTAACCTTGAGTGAGGTAAATAATCACCCTAGCTTAATAATTAAGATCTCCAATCTCAGATTAAGAGCTTCCTAATTAGGCACTTAGGATACTATAATTAGTAATTAAGTGTATAACTTAAACTAAAGAAAAAATGGAAATAACAAATCAAAATGAAAGTAAATATAGAATCAAAACTAAATTAAAAGTCAACACATTAAGGTGAAAACCTAGGTTAGCCTAGTGAACCCCACAAGACATGACCTGACTCAATAGGACAATGTGAGTCAAATCAAATCCAAATTCAACATAATTCAATAAAAACTTAAATTAGAATCTAAATTCAATTGAGCCTAGATTGAGTCAATGAACATGATCAACCTAAGTGATCCTATTTAAGCTCAAAATTATCTAGGTCTATTAAAATAAAATAAAATCAAAATAAATCCAAATTAAATAAAACTAAAATCTTAAAATTAATGTATAAATATAAAAAACATAAAACTAAATTCAGTGGGGATACAAAATGGCTAGTAAGATCATTTGAACTAATTTGACTCATGTGGGTCCCACTAAACTCATGCAAAGTTTAACTAGAATAAAATCAAAATGAACTTTCATAAAGGCTTAAAATCATTATATTATCTCATTCAAAATTAATTCAATCTCAATTTGAGCCCAATTTGGGCTCGATTTGGCCATTTAGGCCATTTGATCCAAATTGTCCCCTATAGACCCCACTAAACCCAAATCATATTTAATCAAAATTAAATCAAATTGAACTTACCTAAAAGCTTAAAACTATTAGATTAACTCATTTAAAATTAATCTAAGCTTAATTTGGGCCTAATTTGATCACTGAACCCAATTGAACCCAAAATGACTAATTGGGCCATTTAACCTAATTTGAGTTATTTAAGTCAAATTGAATTGACTTAGGTTTAAGTTAAATAAAATTAATTAATTATAAATATTTTAAATAATTAATTTAAACTTAATCTTAAATCATATTAGTAAACAAGACTCACTAAGCTCAACCCAACTCAATTTGGGCTAAGTTGAGTCAACTCAAGTCTTAACCCAAAATGAGTTCACTCACCTCCATATACACCAAATCCAACCAAAATTTCAGCTTCAATTAAAAAAGGGCATGCTAAACACAAAGAAATAAAGAAAGAGGGAGGTGAGCATGATGAGAAAAAAATATACATTTTTTTTCACATGGGAGAGCATGGAGAAAAAAAAGGAGGGTTTTTTACACACCTCATTTCTTTTCTTTTTAACATACTAAATAAGAAAACACACACACACACATCTTCTTCCAACTAGAAGAAAACCCCTCTCCCCCACCTCTTGTGCTCTCTAATTCTAAGAGCCTCAAATTTCTAGCAATGGGCAGTGGTGCATGACAGACGTAGCATTCATAAGGAGGCAAAAGATGAGATCTGAGATCTTCTAGCATCCATCGAATGTGGGCATCGATGATGTTGCTTCTCTAAACTTTAGATCAACCATAAGTGTTTATATTTGGTTAAAATTTGCACTAATCTAGGAATTTTTTCTTAGATCCCATTACACTTTCTTTATTTCATAAAGCGATTTTCAACTTAGGTTGTCTGAAGATTGTGAGATTCAATGATGTTTGAGGCAGATCCCATCCATCCAACCTTTTTTTTGGTCTACCTCCCATGAGGAAGACAACCTTTGGGCCGTCCCTCTTACTTGGATAGAATGGACGACAACAATTAGATCTTGTTTCTTATTATTCAATTAGATTTTATCTAAAATTTCAAAAAATTATAAAAAAATAAAATATTTAACCAACAAATGCAAACAAGTGCTCTATGGATGCATCTTTTCAAGAGGAATCTAATGAACCCAAAATTTCTAATTTTGGGAATATATTTTAGGAGTAATGTGAGTTTTAGTGAAAACTATATATTTTTAATTACTCTTCAAATACTAAACCAATAATGTTGAAAATTTTAGAAAAGAAATTTAAAGTTATTCCTTACCTGTCATAGAAATTTCTAGTTAAATAGCCTTCTTGTTTAAACATTATTAATTTTTGAAGTTAATTAGTTAATTTTGAATAAATAATAAATTAAAATATACAAAAATTATAAAAATTCATTAAAATAATTCAGATCACTTTAATAAACATTAGAGATCTTAAGAAACCATTAATTAGACCCTTTGGATCACACTAAATCACAAAAATAATTAAATTAGGTATAATTAAACATTAATTCGTTACTTTAATTGAATAAAATTTTTAAAAATCATAACTAATTATAAAATATCTAATAAAAAGTAAATAAACCCTCTATGGAAAGCTTTGACAGAGGAGAATCTAAAACAAATAAAATCCCAAATTTTATCGAGTGTATAATGATTAATTAAGATTTAAAGTTTTACTTAATTAGTGTAATGAAGCTTTCATCTCTTGCTTGATTAGCTTGAAATTTGTTGTGAATGTCTTATAGGATGACTTCTACCTCCCATAATAATTTCAAGTTAATTTGCTATGTAATATGGGAGATTCAAATTTTCAAATCTAAATTAGTCATTTTATGCATTTAATAAATAATTAAAATTAAGAAAATTATAAATTAATTATGAAAGCCTAATTATGTATTAAAATGGTAAGGGGAATAGAAGAAATTAATTAGGACCTCTAGTCCTAATTATTTCTTAAAATCACTCTAACGGGCTTTCATTTAATTAATTAAATCATTAATTATCCTAGAACATAGAAAATTCATAATAATTAGTGTTGACCTCCAAAGATTTTGACTAGTAAATCTTAAATTATTTTCTCAATTATTTAAAAAAATAATATATCTATTAAAATGTAGATCAATATAAATAATTAAAATTGAAATTTAAAATCCTATATGTATGAACTATAATTTGAAAGATATATAATCTAGAAACCCGAAATCGCAAGGCTACTAGTTTGAAGGAGGTCTTAATACCTCATACCTCTAGTATAATAACGACATGTACATTGAGATTTATAGTGAATTACATATTATGGTTAAATTGTTTTTACTTATATATATATATATATATATATATATATATATATATATATATATATATATATATATATATATATATATATATATATATATATATATATATATATATATATATATATATATATATATATATATGTATATATATATATATATATATATATATATATATATATATATATATATATATAGCATCTTAATAGTTTCATCATTTCATCATTATGCCTCATATAAGTATGCACATGCATATGAATTAACAAGTATATAATTTAGACATCCTCGGAGCATGAGACTTTAAGTAGTCCCAAGGGGGTCTTTGATTATCTCACTCCCCTTGTTCAATAATAGAATGTATTTGTGTAAATTCAATATATTAAGGTGTATGTATATGAATAAGGTATAATTACATAATTTTTTTTTTACAAAATTCATACATAATATCTCATATATTATAAATTAATAAAAAAAATGCATTAATTCATTCATGCATTAAGTGGTGCTTTTGGAAGATAGCTAATGCTAAAAGAAATTTTGGTACCTCTTTTCCTTACTTTTTAATGGTGGCCTAAAATCACCATTAATGGTGGTTTGGAGGTTGTCATTTGATTGGGATGGGTTACAAGTAGCTATAAGCATGCTTGCATTAATACCAATATCAAGGATGAGGATTTGATGTGCACAAAAATCTTCTTTGGTGGCTTTGGAATTTTCTATCTTGGATTTATTTTTTCATGCTTATTTGAATGATTCCCCACCCCACTTTTCTTTTCTCTCCTTGGTTACTTGATTTTACTATGATCTTTCTGCCATCTTTGACTTAGGAGGTGGTTATCTGGTTGGGCAGTTTAATAGATCCAAGCCTGGGAAGGAAGCATGGTGGAGAGATTAGGGAAATCTTGGGTTTTGGTAGTTTCTTTAATTTTTATTTTCTTTCTTTTTATTTCCCTCTTTTGTTGACTTTTAATCCCCTCCCCATTCTCATTTATACTGAAATTATATCAGGTTTAGTCAAGATTTGGAGAGTCTTTGGGTTGGCATGGCTTGACTTGGGGTTTACTTCTGGTTAAACCTTGGGTTAACTCAATTTGACCCAAGTTAGTTTAGATTGATTCGATCAATTCCCATTGGTTAGTTTGAGTTGAAGTTATGCTTTAATTAGGTTTAATTCAATAATTCAAATTCTTAGGATCGATTAAATTGATTTAAACTCAATTTTACTTGTTTTGACCAAAATGAGTCAAATTAAGTTAAATGGCTCAATTAACCATCTTGGGATTTATTTAAGCCTTAATTGTGTTTGATGAAGTATTTGAAATGATTTGGATTGACAAATTTCAATTAATTTAAGTTTAATTTTGAATTTGACCTATGTTGACCTAGTTTGGGCTTAATAGGTCAAATAATCAAATTAACTTCAAGGTAAGATCAAATTGTGTTTAAATATGAATTTGAAATGATCTAGAATATTTAATTTATCTTGATTTTAATTTAATTTGGGTTTAGGTTCAGTAGGATCTATTTGGGTCTACTTGGGTCAGATGACCCAACTAACTCATTTCGGAACCTTTGATTTGGTGAGGCCCACACTAGTCAACTTTAGGTCAAATGGCTTGGTTGATCACTTTGAATTTCATCCAGATTTATTTTTTGGATTCATTTATGTTTATGCATTAATTCTATGTTTTTTTATTTAATATGATTTAATTTTAAATTTATTTGGACTTAGGTGAATTTGGGCTTAAATGAGTTACTTGGGTTAATCAAACTAATCACCTCAATCTAGGCTTAATTGAATTTATATTTCAATTCAAATATGTCTAATTTAGACTTCTATTGAATTTTATTAGATTTAGATTTGATTTGGGTTCTTTTAATCCAATTGCGTTAGGTCAAGTCCTAGAGAGATTAACTAAGATGACCTAGGCTTTCACTTCAAGGTATTGAGTTTGATTCGATTTTTTGTTTCAGGTTTATATTTGATTTAGTTTTTTTTGTTTAATTTTGATTTTTTTATACACCAAGTCACTAAGCATAGTATCCTAAGTGCTTAATTAAGGAGCTCCTTATCTAAGATTAGAGATCCTAATTACTAAGATTATCAATGATGTCAATCTCATCCAAAAATAAAGTCAATAATTGTCAATTTGCACTAGTGCACACAACAAATAAGAACTTGTATAAGTCCATTGTACATATTCCTACACAGCTTGTCCCAACTAGATTTATAAGAATGAGAGCAAACACTACCATTAAAAAAAAAAGAGTTATAGAGGTAAGAAAAAAATAATTAAGTGCAACTCGGTTCATGCCATCCCATGAAGAATATTACAATTTGTTATCATCACATATGAGTTAAGGACTTGTCAAATTAGGTTAAAGAAAAACCAAATAAAGTTAAAGCAAAAATGACATGCTTTGGTCAATCTTACTTATAGCTATATATATATATATATATATATATATATATATATATATAAGAGAGAGAGAGAGAGAGAGAGAGAGAGAGAGGAATGGAAGAGAAAAGAAAATAATAAGGGAGCACATATGACTAACTCAGCTATTCATATGATTGAAGTTAAGGGTGAGGTGTAGAAAAAGATGGATTAAGAGGTGGAGTATATAAGGGACCAATTCCTTATCATTCTATATGTGTAGATAAGGATGCCAAGAAGGCAAGGGATTTTAAATCAACTCTTGGTATTGTATATAAGAATGATGCATAGTTATTAGGATATAAAGCAGGAAGCAAAACAATAAGAAAGATTGAAGATTTTATAAATTTATCAGTAAAGAGATGCACTATTGTTCCCCTCCACCTTATCAATGAGGCATAATTATATTCCTTCAAGTCTTAAATATTATGACAAGTTGAAAACTCCAAGAAGAATGAGACTCAAATAAATAGTGAAAGAACAATATAATTATAACAATTAAATAATTTCACAATATAATTAGATAATAAGATGAGAATTATTTATTTTATTAAAAGTATAAGTTCTTAAATATTCTTTCAAGCCATAATTTTTAATTTTATACCACATTGATTCTTTATGTTCTTTAAAAAAGGAGCAAATATGGAATTACATAAATATTTTTAAATTTATGATTATTGTGTCAAATAATTATTTGAATAGTATTGAAAATCAATAATATTTACTGATAACAAACCCAAGAGACAAGCCTCCTTCAAGTGGGCTAAAGTGACTAGCACATACACGATTAAAGACAAATAATATTTTAAGTAATGTGGTAATGTAGAACTAACATTTTCTTTCAATAAACTAAAATAAAGTTATTGTATGATACATGGAATCTTTTATCTTTCAATAAACGAAAATAAAATTTGTTGAATGGTATGTCTAAGATCTTACTTTTTGAGATGCCTATGACATTATATGACTCTAACTCTTCTTGCACCTCAATATAAACCTTGTAAATAAGAATGAATTCATTGTACAAAAGTTTTCTTAAATTACTTGAGATGCCAATCTTATTTGATAATAAGTACAAATTTTTTTTTCCAAATCACCATGGATGTTAATGTCCACTAAGTTTACAATAAGAAAATTTATTTAAAATTTTATCAACTTTAAGTAATTCTTGTATATATGATCTAATGATTGCATTGCATCATATTTACAATGGCAACTTTGAAGTGCCTTATAACCTAAGCATTGCACTGTGTGTTATTTTACATCTTCCATCTCTCGAAATGCACCCTTTTATGTTATAGTTATTGTCTTTTATTATTATTATTATTATTATTTTGGAATCAATTATGTTATAGTTGTTATAATTGCATTTATATTGTTCTATCAACTTTATAGCATATTATGTTATTCCAATAACATTTGAACTTTGCTTAATGTTTATTTGATCCATGCTTAAATCATGCTTGCATCTTGCTAGATATAACTCAAGCATAGATCATAAAATTCAAAAAGGTTCGAATATGATCCCAACAACAATAAGCCTTTATCCCACTATGTGGGGTCAACTATATGAACCCTTTTTCTCCAATGTGTCATATTAAGTGTCATATTTTCATTTAATCATAAGAAATTAATGTCATGTTTTATACTTTCTAAACAAGTCTTTTTAGGTCTACCTCTTCCTTTCTTAATATAGGCCAAATTTAATCCATGTACTCTCCTAACTAAGTCATCAAATGATCAACGTTTAATGATGCCAAACCAACTAAGGCAACTCTCTCTAATCTTATCTACCAATGAAGCTACTCCAATCTTATCACGTTATTTATCTCTAAGTGTAAAACTATTCATCTGCCTGAGCAACATCATCTCTACAACACTTAACTTCATTTTATGCTTTTCTTTTTTGGCAAACATTTTGCACCATAAAGCATTATAGATCTCACCATTATCAATTAAAAATTTTCATTATATTTAACTGGTACTACTCTATCACACAATAGGACCGATGCATTCCTCCACTTCAACCATCCAACTTGAATTCTACTAATAACATCACCATCTATTTCACCAACACTTTGAATAAAAGATCCGAGATATCTAAAATGTTCACTCTTTTTAATGACTTAATCACCCATTGTCACAACCCCATGATTAGATCTTCTACAACTATTATTACACTATATATATTTGATTTTAGATCTACTTAAACAAAAGCCTTTAGACACTAAGGTTGACCTTCATAATTCAAGTTTCTTTTGAACTCCCTCTCTAGTCTTATCGACAATAATATCTTCAGTAAAAGCATACACGAAGGTACATCATGTAAATGTTTAGTAAGAACATCCATAACTAAATCAAAAATATATGGACTTAAGGCTTAAATTTGATCTTTGATGTAATCCAACTGAAATATAAAAATACTTGGTCAAACCTCCTTGTGTTTGAACACAAGTAATAGCTCTAGTATACATATCCTTAATGATTTGAATATAAGCAGGATTAGCTTCTATCTTTTTTAGAACTCTCAAATGTACTTCTATTGTAACTTTATTATATGCTTTCTCTAGATCTACAAATATCATATGTAGAACCTCCTTACTCTCTCTATACTTCTCCATCAAATCTCTCAACAAAGGTAAAGCATCCATAATAGACCTACCCGGCATGAAACCAAACTGAATTTGAGAAATTTTTGTATTAAATTATAACCTATGCTCAATTACTCTCTCCCATAATTTTAATGTATGACACTTCCTCTATAATTTGCACACTCTTGTGCATCACATTTATTCTTAAAAATAAGAACCAACAAACTCTTTCTCCACTCATTTGTCATATTTTTAGACTTCAAAATACTATTAAAAAGATTAGTAAGCTACGAAATTCTTTGATCTTCTCTGTTTTTCCACACTTCTATTGAAATATCATTAGATCTTATTATTTTTTTGCACTTTATTTTATTTAAAGTCTCCCCAACTTTGATTTTATTAATATGATGATAAAAATAAAAATCTTTATTTTCATTTAACGTACCAAGGTCGGTAAAGTCAATCGTATTCACATTCATTAGGAAGTTTATCAAAATATTTCATCCACCTATGTTAAATATTCTCTTATAAGAAAAATAATTTTTGATATTCATCCTTGATGCACTTCACTTGTAATGAATCTTTACTTCTCATATTTCCTTGCTTAGCTAACTTATACATACATCTTTTGCTATAACATATTACTTTTTTAGGCTCTATATGTGTCACTCTTTATCTTTCCCAATTTCATGATCCTTTACATCCAAATTAATTTTTATAATATTTTTTCTTATTTTTTATTATTTCTTGTACATCTCGACTCTATCAATTATTTTTACTAATATGAGCTTTTTTGTAATCTCCAAACACTCTTTTTGTAATTTATTTAATCTCATTTGTTATCTTTTCCCATATAATATTATCTTCCTCAAGAACATATCAAATTCTAAGATCTTATAGTGTACTCTTAAATATATTTTTATTAATATATTCAATATTACAATCTAATCTTAAGGCAGTGTTTTAATTTATTCTTAAACTTTTGACCCTTCATCTTAAAATCAGAAATTAATAGTGGATGTTCATTACTTAAATTTTCACTCAAAATAACCTTATAATTTTATAATCTAAATAGTATTTATTTCTTATCAGAAAATAATCAATTTGTATTTTACTAAATCCATTCTTATATATGATGATACGCTCATCTTTTTTCTTGAATAAAGTATTAGCAATTACTAAATCATAAGCTAAGAAAAAAAAATCTAATATAATCATACTTTTGCATTAGTCACTCCAAACTCATAGCTACCATTAATATTTTTAAAATCTTCTACCACTCTATTAATATGTCCGTTTAAATCTTCTCTAATAAATATTATATTTTCAATAAGTATTATTTATATTAATCCTTCTAGATCATTAAATAGTTTTTTTAGCATACATTCAAACCTACTTGATGAGTGAATGCACTTTTACATTAATAATCTTAGCATCAACAACAATCTTTAAATCTATAATTCTATCTCCAATCTTATTAATTTCTACTACTTTTTTTTCATATTATTATCTATAATCACACATACATCATTTCTAATATAACTCCTACAAGAATACTAAAAATTAAACCTAAACTATAAATCTCATTGACCATCTCTCAAACACATTTAGTCTCTTGAATACATAAGATATTTATCTTCCTATAAACCATAATATCTATTAATTTCATTAATTTACATATAATAGTACATATATTCCAAGTTCTTATTCTAATTTAAGTTTCATATATTAGCTTCTTTATCAACATTTATTCATAATGTGAGAGTTCTTGCTTATTTAACACTGCACTTGAGCACTGATGTAGCAACCCTTGCACACTTTTTACTATATTTAGGCCATACAACATGTCACTTCTAGGGAATGGCTTAGCACAAACACAATGTGTTAAAGAATTCATGCCATACTTTTTCAACAAGGTTTATACTTGTTGTCAACTATCTAATGCTACCCTTCATTTTTCTCATCCAAGATTTGGGACTAGTAATGATAGTATTAAATAAGATTTAATAATTATGAACCTAATTTTATTTAAATATGATTTAAATCATATTTGAATATTATTTAAATTTTAAGATTTAGTAAATGCTCTACAATATTATTTGAGTCATAGCAGACTTTAAATAAATGTTCTAAGATAAAAATAGATATACTTTGTCTAAAATGAACTTTTTTGAGATATTTTTACAAAACAATAAACAATAATTAAATTTCTCAAATTTTTACTATTATAAGATAAATAAATCTAATTTTTTATTTTTAAAAATTGGACATTCTCACTATTATTTTTAATTTAAAAAAAAAGAGAAATTACGTGAACCTACCTAATTTAATATTAATCTTATATTCTTAGTGAATAGAGAAATAATCTTTGTACAACATAGTAAAAGAAACAAAGAGAAACTCTTCCAATAGCATGAAGGAGACATTAATTTTGAATCTTAAAAGATTTGATGTTCTTAAAAAAGAATTTCTTTAAATTTAATCAAAACTTCCTACGTGCACAATGCATGCATCATACCAATAGAAAATACTAAAAATGTTAAGCTAGAAGAGTAATAAAATTGGCTATAATTTTTTTATAATTATTAATGAAGAAAGATGTGTCTAGGTGAACTATTATATCTTTAACTAATTGTCATTAATTAACTAATATGCCTCCTTTAACTTATTCTTCACTAGTGATTGTTCAGTGTACACAACTAATAAGGACTTGTATAAGTCCATTGTACATACTCTAGTCAGCTTGTGTGAACTAGATTTATAAGAATGAGGGCAAAGTGCAAACACTGCCATTTTTAAAAGAGAGTAAGGGAGACAATGAAAATATAACTAAGTGCAAGCCAATTCATGCCATCCCATGAAAGGTGAAACAACTTGTTATCATCACATATGAGTTAAGGACTTACAAAATTAGGTTGAAGAAAAACCAAATAAAGTTCAAGAAAAAATGACATACTTTGATTATATATGAAGAGAGAGAGAGAGAGAGAGAGAGAGAGAGAGAGAGAGAGAGAGATGGATGAGAAAGGAAAAAATAATATAGCACCCATGAAGTTTAGGGTGAGGTGTAGAAGGAGATGGATTAAGAGGTGGAGTATATAATGGACCGACTCCTTGCCATTCTATGTGTAAATAAGTGCATATAAATATATAAATGTTGTATCGAATTTATAGTATATTATGTTCTTCCAATAAAATTTAAACTTTGCTCAAAGTTTATTTAATCCATGCTTAAATTATGCTTACATCTTGCTAGAACATAAGTCAAACATAGATCAACATAAGTTCAACAAGATTCGAATATGAACCCAATTTTATTTAAATATAATTAAGATCATATTTGAATATTATTTGAAATATTTAATAAATGATCTACAATAGAAACCTATTGTTTGAGCTATAGTTGACTTTTAATAAATGATCTACAACAAAAAATAGAGATAATTTAATCCAAAGTGAACTTTTTAAGATATTTTTAGGAATTCAAACACAACAAATATATTTCTCAAATTTTTATTATTATAAGATATATAAAGTCAAATTTCTCTTTTAAAATTAGTTGTTCTTATAAATTTTTTAAATTTATTAAAAAGAGAAATTACATGAACCTATTAAATTTAATATTAATCTAATATTAATCTAATATATATATCTTTGAGCAAATTTAATTAAAAACTCACACACAACATATATGTAAGGACTTGAGCAATAGCAGTTTGAAAATTTAAAGCTCAACTTGAACTTCACTAATATTCTTAATTAATAGAGAAATAATCTTTCCACAACATATTAAGAGAAATAAAGAGAAAAACTCTTCCAATAGCATGAAGGAGACAGATTCATTTTGAATCTAAATAGAAATTGACGTTCTAAAGAAAGAATATCTTTAAATTTAATCAAAACTTCGTACGACTTAGATGTCTCGTATTTTTGAAAAAAAATGATTTGATTGATGGGATTTAGTATGAGATAGATGAGATTGATCTTCCAATATTTCTTCTTAAAACGTATTAATTTGCCCCCATAAGTGGGACCGCCACCCAATAGCATGTTGCCACCAAAAACAGAACCCCGTATTTCTTCCAGACTCCTAATTATTTCAAAACAACTAGAAAGGATTCAGTTCAGATGTAGGATGCCTATCTAAAAGTTTTCGAGATTCTATAATGTATATGCAATCATAAAAAATTTGACCTTTTCTAATTATCTGTAACTCACTAAATGCTCGAGAAACAAAGAGAATATGTATACGAACGAGATATCCAACAACAACAAGAAGAAAAAAAGATGAAATAGAGGACCCCCCAAGCATTTGGTGATCTCAGATGTGCCCATATCAATGGAACGGGTGACTCATTTCGTCGGACAAAAGAAGATTCTGTAAAAAAAAACTAACTTGAAATCTCACTTATTAGAGTCCATTATGGAAGAATTTTATGAGGAATTGATCGTGATATATTTGATTTATGCATCATATCATGAAAAATTGATATAAATTTTTTAATACTACTCAGTATCAGCAATTGGTCTGAAAGAGTATCTAAAAGAGTGAAATTGAGATATTTGCACCCTATCGAAGTAGGAAACCATGTCATATATGTTTGAAATAGATTCCATTTTGAGACACTATCTCGTTGAAAGGTTTTCTATATCTTCCCTTTCTCAATGCATTTCTTTAGACAAAAACTTCATTTTTTTTCCTCTTTCTGATTGGTAAATACTTCTCAGAACATGGAGTGTAAATAAAATCCATGTCATAATTGAAACAGAGATATTGATGCAAGTTATTATATTTTTAATCATATGGATTCATATCTGAAAGAGGCTAACAATAAATTTTTTCCAAATCGACAATTTGCTTCTCTGTTAGAGTTGTTGAAGAAATGTCTACGATCGAGTAAATAGCTCCACGAACGAATGGATCAGATCAAATTAGAAAATAGAAAGATTTGACAAGTTATGCATTTCATCACCACTTTGTGGGAAATCATTAGGTATGAAGATGTTAACTCGATT
The DNA here is from genome assembly GCA_021442155.1 of Cymbidium sinense. Taxonomy (NCBI): domain Eukaryota; kingdom Viridiplantae; phylum Streptophyta; class Magnoliopsida; order Asparagales; family Orchidaceae; genus Cymbidium; species Cymbidium sinense. The sequence continues at coordinate 176,971,254 of CM038218.1, forward strand.
GGTGAAATAGTCTCTCGCCCCAAAAAAAATATTTTTTTTACCCACGCACAAAGAAAATATTTTGTTGTGAATGGATAAGATATTGAGGAATTCTCAATATGTAAGATCATAATTATTGATATGGGTATTTTCCACATCAAAGGGGAATCTTCTGTTATAATAGAACCAGAAGTGATGTAGGATATCATTGAGAAATAGGATCATAGTGATCATTTATCAAAGAATGACTGGTTATCAAATGATTGAACAACCGGGATCAATTTTTTTATGATACTTAGATGACATTCATCAAAATGATCTGATGAATTATGAGTTCAATAGATTCTATTTAGCAAAAAGATGAATATTATTTGCTCATTATCAGACAATCACTTATTCACAAACCTCGTGTGGGGCTGATAGTTTTAATTCCCCATATCCTCAATCGGAAGGGACAAAAGAAACATTTATTTTTTTCTTCAACAATTTATGATCTTGAGTGGACCTCAGTAGGACTCGGATCCAAATGAAGTTATGACCATCTGTCAGAGAAAAAAGAACAAAATGATCTTGTAGGATTTCCAAGAAATTCTTCAATTTCTTCTGGAATTAGATAATTATTCATCCGCTTCTCAGGTTCCGTAAATAGCCAAGACATGAAGGAAGATCCAAAAAGGTATTTCGAGAATCGATCTGATTCTATCTTTATTCATTCTATTTGAAGAAGGGAAGGATCCCAAAGAATCGATCTCACTTTTAATTGTTGAATCTTTGTTTGATTGATTAATGTGTGATATTCTGAATTCTCATTTATAACAGAATCGAAATGATCTCTGGATTGATTAGAAGAAGATCATTTCTATTAACTAGATTCTGTTACTTGAACTAAAATAGACCTTGTGGGATCATATTAAATATTTGACAATACATTTTGTATCTTGCTAAAAACTGGTCCTTATTTACCAACCACATATTGTCTAACTAAATCTAATTCTCTCGAGATGTTCCTCAAAAAATCCGATTCGTGTTAATTCTTCCCCCAACTAATGAAGTGATCTTGGTGGAATTGCCACATATGAAATTGAGCATAATTTTGCAAAAAAATACCCCACTTATTTCTCGAGAACAGATGTGAAATATGCTTAATATCATTGGATTGCATAGTTGCCCTAGTTCCTTGTTGTTTGAAGAAACTCTCCCCTTAAATTGGTCTTTTTTCATGAAAAATAGACATGAGATAACAAATCAAGTCTTTCCCTAAGATTTTAAATAACTGCCCCGAATTCAAGTTGATTATGTTTCATTTCTTCCTTGGAGAAAGACAATAAAAAAATTCATAATCATGGTCATTGCGGATCGAAACATCCATATAATATCAAAAAAGAAACTCCATATATTTGTTATCTTTCTCTTTGAATGAGATATCAATTCTAGCTATGATTTCATTAGATATCTGACAAATAGAATCCCTATTTTTTTCGATCTGGTTCCTCCACCACCGTGAACCCCGATTAGATTCAAACATGATTATTGGGATAACCCAAGTACTCTCTTGAGGATCCATTAAACAACTAGATTTTTTTTCCCTTTTTGGAAGATACAAGAGCGAAACAATCAACCTATTTCTATTGAAAGACCAAAAAAATTCTTCCAATGTCACCTTTTTGGGTCCAATAGAATTCATAGGTATAGGAAGAAGCCCCATGAAATATAGAATTTTTTTTTACCATCTTTCGATTGTAAATAAGAGATATAATGACCACTACTATGAGAAGTACTACACGTTTGATCGTGAAATATCAATTGCTTGTGCATCACATGAAAGTAAGATACTCCAAATTCGAGGGTCAAAGACTTTCATAAGACGTTCTTGATAAAAAAAATGTGAATGAAAGATCCCACTAAATTGAATTTAATTCATGAATCTAAGAAATAATGAGAATTCTTGATCTCTCTCAATTTCGAATATCCAGAATTTGAATTCATGTCACTTCATTGATTCCTCCTAAATATTTCATTTCAATTGGAATTTAGTTATTCATGATGTACTATGATCCTTGTTAAGCATCCATGGCTGAATTGTTAAGGCGCCCAACTCATAATTGGCAAATTCGTAGGTTCAATTTCTACTGGATGCATGCCAATGAAAATATTCAATAAATCTATTGAAATTGGCTATGTATCAATGGAATCTCATCATTCATATATAGCAAATTGGTATGGTATATTCCTACCATAACATATGAACAATAAGAAATAGAATTCTTATCAATATTGGAACTCATAGGAAAAAAAATGGATTTATGGGTGGAATCAAATATGCAATATTTATAGTAAAAAGTATTCGATTATTGGGGAACAATCAATATACTTCTAATGTTGAATCAGTATCAACTAGGATAAAAATAAAATATTAGGTCGAACTCTTCCTTGGTGTCAAGGTAAGGGCTATGAATAGTCATCAACTCCCGGGAAATGGTAGAAGGATGGGACCTATTATGAAACATATGATGCATTACAGATGTATGATCATTACGCTTCAACCGGGTTATTCTATTCCACCTCTTATAGAGAAAAGAACTTAAAGAAAAAACTTAATAACACGATAATACATTTATACAAAACTTCTACTCCGAGCACACAAAATGATGCCGTAGACAATCAAGTGAAATCCAATCCATGAAATAAACTGATCAATAGACAACATCATTATGGGAAAGGTCGTAATGCTAAAGGGATCATTACTGCAAGGCATAGAGGGGGAGGTCATAAACGTCTATACAGTAAAATTGACTTTCAATGGAATCAAAAAGGGATATCTAGTAGAATCATAAAATGCATAGATTTGTCTCATACACTATGAGGATGGTGAAAAGAGATATATTTTACATCCCAGAGAGACTATAATTGGAGATACTATTGTTTCTGGTACAGAAGTTCCTATGTCAATGGGAAATGCCCTACCTTTGAGTGTGATTTGAACTATTGATTTACATAATTAGAAGTAACCAATTAGGTTTACGACAAAACCTAGAAATCGATCACTAATCTAATTGGAGTACTTTTATGGGATAGACCTCAAAAGGAAACTGTTGAGTAACGACAACAAGTGATTGAGTAAAGTAGTTCCTCTTAAAAAACGATTGACTCTAGAGATATGATAATATCAACAAGACAAAATTGTTTATAGCACGCACATAATTGAAAATGCCCCTTGTTTCAAAGAGAGGAGGATGGGTTATTCACATTTTATTTGATGGTCAAAGGTGAATTGAAAGTTAAGCAATGGTAATTAGAAAGACCACCTAGGGAAAAATAGAGATGTCTTCCACGTTACCCGTAATATATGAAAGTACCAACGTAATTTCATAGAGTCATCTAGTCTAAATGCTACATGAAGAACATAAGCCAAATGGATAGAAGATCATAACTAAAATGTAGAACCATAAATAATAATTAAATTTATTTATATTATTTTTTGTATATAAATATATACATAAATAAATAAATTCTTAAAGAAATTATATTAAAAAGAAGAATTAATGTGGAAGAATTTTAAAAGAAATTTTGGTGACTTAAGGGTTGAATTGTTTAATACATCTAAGAATTTAAATTGTAAAACAAAAACATCATATTAATATTACAAATCCAAATTTGTTCATTGTTATCAGCAATTCATTACATGAGAAGTTTTAGGTGACTTATCAAACAGGATCAAAGCCACATGATGATGTCAAGGTTATAGATGAGGTCATAGTTCTGTTGACCTACAAATGATTTTCATGAGTATAATCGCATGAATTTAGCGAGAATTTGAGTTCAACTTCAGGCCAATTGAAGCTAAAATGCTTCGATCGTGATCAAAATCCATCGTGATGTCCTTCAATTGTAAATTTGATTGTGTTGCTGCGTCCAAAATATCAAAATTAACTAAAATTGACTTCTTGCATCGTCTAATTATCATCCGATAAGGAACATAAATGCTTAATATTGTCGAAGGTCTTTTATCCAAATGAGCTCCTTTCGTGAAACGGACCACGCCGCTGTCGCCAAAATAGAGAAAACTATCAAACAAGATCTTCTATGATCAATTCGATCGAGTATGGAGCAATTCAGAGTGTAATGACACACAAATTAAACTCGAGTTCGCCTTAATCGGCCTTGACGTTACCCAAATAACCTCCAATCATGAAATGGACTACGCCGATGTGTCCAGAATGTCGAAATTGACCAAAGATGACTCATCACATCAATTAATTATCATTTAATAAAGGAAAATAAGAGGCAAAAGTAGTTTCGAGTATATCGGAGTTAGGACACCTCAACACCATCCAAATAAGCTCCTTTCACGAAACATACTGCACCTTTGTCACCGAAACATAGAAAACTATCGAAAGAGACATTCCGGGGTGGGTCGATTCAATCGAGTGTGGTGCAAATGGCAAGCCGCAAAATGAGCGGTGCATGAATTAAGCCCTAATTTGGCTTGATCGACCTCAACATTACTCAAATGACCTCTGATCACAAAACAAGCTATGCTATTGAGTTTAAAACATTGAATTTGCCTAGAAACGATATCCATAATATGTGGGTTTAATTTCGGCAAAATTCGCACAAATTTTGATGCCACATTGCAGAAATTAGACATTCAATTTAATTAAATACAGCTGAATTTAATTTTAACAATTAAATTATAAAATAATTAAATCAAAATTTATGCATAAATAGGAATTATTAATCATATTAGATATTTTTCATAAATATTTTTAATCATATTCAAAATTTTGTTCAATATTTTCAAATCTCGCTTAGTGTATTATATGGAAAAGATTACATGCATTTAGGAGCCTTTAATTAGATGATTTGATTCCTAGGTTAATTGAAATCCCAAGCTCCTTTCCTATTCATTTGATTCAAGTAGCCACGGTCGAACGTCCCTCCCTTGTCAAACTTCCAACCCCGGTTCTCGCCCATCGCACATACCCACATAACTCAGCATCTCCTTAATGACCTCCATTCATTGCACTCACCCACCTCCCCTAATCCTGATCATTCTCTCTCTCCAACTCTCACACAACAGCCTCCTAGCCACAGAAGCCTCACCTCCCTTCTAATCCAACCATACCAACTACCGTAAATCCTTCTCTCACTTGAATCTTTCTCAACATGTCGCCCCTCGTCTCTGACTTTTGGACACAAATCATAGTCGACCTCATCCCTAGCCGACTACTCTTTCTCACCTGACCAACTTTCATAGCCCTTATTCATTCGAACCCTACTTCTCTCTGTCATTGCTTCCTTGGCCGAATGAACCTACCTACCCGAGCCTTCCAAAGCCCACATCAGCATCTTTTCCTATATTTATTGTGGTCAATTCCCATAGGCATGGTAAAATAGAAGAAGAAAAATGAATTCTTTTAGATTTGTAAGTATCATTTTGTTGTTCTGCCAAAGTTTGGACAATTTTTGAATAAAGTTATATCCAAATCTTGATATTAGGAAGTCCTTTACTCTTAGATCAATGTTAAAATGAGGGAGATGAGGGAGTTAAATCCTCCATTTTTGTTGCTGAACAGTAATTAAATTAAATCATGTTTAGATTTGCTCCAATTTTGCTACCAAACAATCATCTTGTTACTAAAATGGGGTAGAATAGATGAGAGATAGGATTTGGGGAGATCTAGAGAGGTCATTCTCACAATTTGATAGAGTCTATATTGAATTTAGCTCGAATCCTATTCTTGAAATCAGCCACCATTTTATTTATGTTCAATCTCTCTTCAAAATTCATTGCGTTATCTTTAATTTCAATTGCATTTTCTGTAAAGCATAAATAAGATTACGAGCTTACTAAAGTTAATTAAAATAAGTATCCTTACATGCTTTTCTTGGCATTGAAGAGAAATTTTCTGTTTTTGCAAACTTATTTTCATGTAGTGACAACCCATACACGCATTTTTTTAGCATAGTGAAGATGTGAGGATTTTTGATAGCTGAAATAAATATCCGTACACGTCTTTCTTGATGTGATAAGGAAACTTGTGTTTGCTTACAGGTACATAAGTACCCGTATATATTTTTCTTGGAGTGATGAGAAAATCTATGTTTTCTTGTAGGTTCAAAGACATGTATTCTTGCCATGTATGGGATGGCATTCCGTGATTTAAACCTTTATGCTTTTGGCATAATAGAATATATTTAAAGTAGCCTTCTATGTGGGGATGACATCAGGATGCAGTCAAAATATTACCATATTTCACATCAGCAGGAGGCTTAAATAACTTAATATAAAGTCATATTAAATTTGAAAATTGATATTTAAATTAACATTGCAGATACATAGGTACCCGTACAAGTCTCTCTTGGCGTGGTGGAAAAATTTGCATTTACTTGCAGGTACTTAAAGGCTCATACATGTCTTTCTTGGTATAGTAGGATGGCATATTCGATCGTAGTGTTTACACCACTCATATATGTCTTTCTTGACATGGTTGGTGCAGGCCCAACATACTTGAAATAGACCCTATGCGGCGACAAAGCCACGATGCCACCGAAATTATGTCAAAATTTTATATTTATAAGAAGATTCAAATGGACAAAATAATTGAGTTGTTGAAATTTATCTAATATTAAGTTGAATTCAAAATTACGAAGGGAATGCTTAATTTTGAAATAAACTTGAAAGCTATGCTTCAAATAAAATTCAAACTTAAAATGAAACCAATTTAAATACAATTCTTGAGCCTAGATTAACAATTAAATATGACATTTCATTAATCCTAGACTATATGTAATATCCAATTAGCTTACTTCCTAATTAATTTTATTTTAGCTAATTAATCAAATTAAGTTCTTGTAGCAATATTAGCACTAAGCATTGGTGGATTAAGGCATTCGATGCGTAGGCGGATCTATCGAAGGTAATACCCATTTCTTTTATTTCATTTCCTCCTTGCGCCTCGGTTCCTTCCTTGAGATCAAGTTGTCTCCTCCTTTCCGCCTTCATAGTTGGCCGACAAGGAGTGCCGCCTCCGTGGCATGAGGCATCGAGTTGCAAAACCGCGTCACTCGCTTGGACCCGATCTCTCTCCGGTTCTCGAACGCGCCCTTCGTCGACTTCATCACGGAGCATGACCCTGACTGGAATCACATCGTGGTGCGAGATCACAGTAGAGTTAGTGAATCGATCATACAGAAAGAGCAACTGATTTAAAAATTGTAAGTTATGCAATCCATTTACTTTAAGTAATTGACTTGGTTGTAGAAAATAAAGGGTAATGTGGGGTTAGCATTGAAAATTGACCAAGAGAGTTTTGGGGAAATCGAGAAAATGTTTGGGGAAAAGATAATGGTATGTGTGTAGTAGTATGAATCGTTAATTTTGCAAACAAGGAATCTTATTAACTTTATGTTAATCTAATTATTTAGTATTAGTGTTAGTAGATTACGTTGAGTGGATGCTCGTGTTTGATAGATGATATGAGGAGACATCAATTTCAGGTAAAATTGCAGTTTAAGCTGGTGATACTACCGTGTTAAAGGAATTTATGAGTTTCATGTATTTAGAAGTATTTAGAAGAGTTATTTCATTATAGGTTGTGTACTCGAGGAGGAGGAATCAGAGCATCGACACGTCAAGACGAGGTGAGATATAATTCTAATTTAAATTCGGTTTATATATAGTCACATGTATGCTTTCTACCACTTTATTTATAAATTGTGAATATATAGATATTTACGTCATATTGTATGCAAATACAAATGCTTATTACTTGACCTAGTATAGATTAGTGATTTACAATGATTATAAGCCAGTTAGTTTATTTTCTTTAATAGCATATGATTTTGTTGAGCATATGGAAATGTTTTAAAATATGCATTATTAATTGTTAAATGCAGTAATGTGATAAATAGGAAAATATCAAGAAAATTATGATAGGAAGGCTATGTTATAGAAATCTGCAAAGTTACGAGATGAGTGGCGGGATCTTAGTATCCTCGACTCGACATTGAGGTTGGGCGAGCGTCAAGCGGTCTCGGGGAAATTAAAATAAGTAGTATGGTTCACCCGCCTTACGACTTTTTTGACGGTAGGTGTGACTTTGTTATGAAAACATGCAATTATAAATGATATTTAGGAAAAGATTTGATATAGAACTGAAATTACTTTCATTAAATGATAAATTATTGATACATTATTACTCTGTATTGTTGATTACATTCATGACATAGTTTACGGTTTTTACTCTTACAGAATTTAAATGTACATGCACGATTGTTCTACTCTGAGCTTACTTTAGCATTCTTGTTTCATAAAGTTTTAGCTTATGATGCTACTGTTGATAATTTCAGGAAAAGATGAGGTGGGTAGAAGCTAATTCGTTTTGTTGATTTGTACAGTTTTGGGGTGTATAGTTTTGAGAAGATTAAAGGCTTTTTGGGTACATACAAAACTTTAATACTGATGCCTTTATTTGCTATATATTTATTTATAAACTTAAAGATTTCATGCTTCTAAACTTTGTGATATGAATTAATTAGTATATGAATTTCCAATTTTGTGATGATTTGATTAGATGCAAATTTCACTTCGTTCCATCACATGTTGGAGCAATTGGTAATCTGTGTCTAATCGAGTCATCATATTCATTACACCCTTGACCACAGAAAAGGAAATGGGGTCATCAGGGTGTGACGAGAAAGTGGTATCGAAACAATAAGGTTGAAACGAGCAAAAGATTGATGAGCAATAGTAGCAGCATGATTTGGATTTAGAATAAGTGTTGAATTGATCAATACAGAGCTATAAGACGATTAATTTTAGGTTAGGAATCCATATATTCTTAACTTCATGCATGTATGATATTTAATTAATATGTATCAAATAAATAATTCTTATAATTACAGATTAATTTAAAGTTAGATTGATTCATAACTTCATGCATGTATGATATTTAATAAATATGTATCAAATAAATAATTCTTATAATTACAGATTAATTTGCCTGAAGAAATGCCAGAAAGGTTAGATGGTGATCCATAGACCACGAACTACATCGGGAATAATTGAGTGAAATACAACCAGAGCAAGTGGTGAAGGTAGATCGATAAATTGCAAGGGGTAGTTTGATAGCCCAGTAGTTGATAAGCTCATGGAAAAAAATCTGTGGCCAGTGGGCACAGTGTTAGTTAAGTGGATCAACATTTGAGGATATTTCAATCGTTCAAGCAACCAACAATCAAGAGAGCCAGTGATCCTATAGTGGCGGAAGATTGGTTGCTTAAAATTGGAAAAATTTTGGATGGGATGATTTGCCCTGAAAACAGAAGAGTAGTCTTGTACTTATTAGAAGGGGAAGCGAGGAGAAGGTGGTGGCGAGCTTTCAACCTGAAATATTTGAAATGATACTATTACATATCAAATGGGATAGGTTTGTCAAAGTATTCAAGATTGGTTTATTCTCCATCGACTTTTATTTACAAGACAAATTTTTCAATCTAATTCAAGGATCAAAAATTATAATGCAATATGAAGCCGAGTTCACTTCTCTTTCTAGATATGCTCCACATTATATTAGTACACAGGAAGAGAAATGTCATAGATTTCTGTGAGGCCTCAGAGATCAATTAAGGTTGGCACTAGCACCATTTGATATCAATGAGTTCTCGTGTTAGTTGAAAGTAGGAATTGAAAATGAGTTGAATTTTTCAAACAGTGGGATTCTGGTGAGCAAGCAAAAAGTTTTGAAAGAAGGCCAAATTTCTCTGACAAGAAATTTAAGTTTGATGACAGACAGAAAGAAATTCAGTTGGAGAAACCAATTTGTGATAAGTGTGGAAAAAGACATTTTGGTCAATGTTTGGCTGGATCTGGGAAATATTACAGATGTGGTCAGGTTGGACATCGTGCAACAGATTGCTCATTGGAGAAGAAGAAATCATACAATTATCAGGGACAGGGTCAACAAAGAAAGTTTTTGGAAGCCAGGAAGCCAGGTAACACAGTTTTTAGAAAAACCTTCAATTCAAGAAAAAGGAGAAACTTCAGAGCGTAAAACCAACCCTCAGGTAAAGCGAGTTTTTGCCATCATGCGAGCAAAGGAATCAAATGAAGTGGTGTTAGGTATGCTTAAAATTTCATATCATTTGGGTTCAGTTTTGTTTGATTCTAGTGCTTCACATTCGTTCATTTCTGACTCCTTTTTCGCTAGTTTACCAGTTGATGCTATTTATTTCACATATGTATTGAATGTGGTAATGCCTTGGTGATAGTTTGAGAATAAATAGGAAATGTATTGTTGACATTAACATTCAAGATAAAACAATTTCCTACGAACTAATTATCTTACCAATCGGACATTTTGACGTTATATCTTAGGTATGGATTGGTTGATCAAATATTTTGCAACAATTGAATCTTTGGAAGAGGAGAGTGAAATTTTGCATGCCTGGTGAAAAATCATTTTATTTTTCTTGTGATAAGAATGCCGTTTCTTCTTTGATTAGTGCAGTGAAATTGAGTAAATATTTAAGAAGCGGTGAAATTGTATTTCTAGCCAAATTAGATGTGTTGAATAAGGAGGTGTTTGAGTGAAAAACATTCCAGTTGTTTGAATTTCACTGTGTTTAGGAGGAATTACCGGGTTGCCACCAACACAGTAGAGTTTGGGATTGATGTACAATGGTACAACTTACATACATAAATCTCCTTACAGGATGGCTCTAAAGAATTGCATTTGAAGTGTCATTCTGCGAGAATTGAGACAAAGGATTTATTGACCCGGCAACTCAGTGGAGTGCAGGTATTATTTGTTAAGAAAAGGATGGGTTTATCGATTGTGTATTGATTACATGAGTTAAATAAAGTAACAATCAAAACAAGTATCCTTAGAGATTGATGATTTATTTGATCGGTTGGAGAGCTACTATATTTTTTTGATTGATCTGAGATCTGGATATCATCAGGTTAGAGTTAAAGATGCTGATATTTTTAAAATAGCTTTTGGAACCAGATATGGACATTATGAATTTCTTGTTATGCCATTTGGTTTAACTAATGCTCCTGCAGTCTTTATGGACTTAATGAATCGTGTTTTCAAGCCCTTGGTGGACCAGTTTGTTATCATCTTTATTGATGATATTCTGATTTATTCTAAAACGATGAAGAGCATGCAAATCATGAGGATTGTTTTAGAATTGTTAAGACAAAATCAATTATATGCCAAATTTTGAAATGTGAATTTTGGATGCATGTTAGCATTTCTAGGTCACATTATCGATTGGCGAAGGAGTTTTTTGATCCTCAAAAGTAAAAGCAATTTTAGAATGGTTGCAAAGAATGTTACAAGTTCACAATTTTACGGGCTTAGGGTTATTACGGAAGTTTGTCGAGAGATTTTTCATATTGCAATGCCTCATCTAATTTATTGAGAAAGGATGTCAAATTCAATGGACAAGAATGTGGCGAGTTTTCAATTGAAAAGCATTTGACCCTTGCAGTTTTATTCCATGGGGGAGGATTCCAAATATTTAGTGATGCATCTTTAAAAGGTTTGGGTTGTGTTTTAATGCGAGCAAAGAGTAATTACTTATGCTTGAGACAATTAAAACCTCATGAAAGAAATTATCGTCTGCGATCTAGAGTTAGCGGTTGTGGTTTTGCTCTTAAAATTTGGAGACATTACTTGTATGGAGTGAAATGCAAAATTTTTACCGATCATCAGAGTCTTAAATATATCTTTACACAAAAAGAATTGAATCTAAGACAAAGAAGATGGCTGAGTTTATTAAAGATTATGATTTAAATATTGATATTATCGTAAAGCTAATGTGGTGGTGATGCATTAAGCCATAAGTCCATGGGAAATGCGGTTGGATTATTACTCAAAAGTCGAGTTGATCGAGAATTAGAGGCTCTACGCTAGAAGTTAGAAGATTGATGATCGGGCATTTATATCAATTGGATTCGATAACTTTATTTATTAGAATCGGCAGAAATTGGATCATGGATATCGAAATTCATTGAACAAATCAGTAGTCGGCGAATTTCTTGTAGATCTGAGGTGTTATTAAGAAGAATTCACAATTATGGGTACCTGGTGATGTGAAATTGAGACAAAAAATTTTACAGGAGGCTCATCAGGCGGGATATACTATTCATCCAGGTAGTTCAAAAATGTATAAAGATTTAAAAGTAGTATTTTGGTGGTCAGGTATGAAGAAAGACATAGCTGAATATGTCTCTAAATGTCAAGCTTGTCAGATTGTTAAAGCTGAGCATCAAAGACCATTGGATTATTACATCATTACTATACGAGTGGAAGTGGGAAGAAATTGCAATGGATTTTGTTATGGGATTTCCTAGATCTAGGCAAGGTCGTGATAATATCTGGGTTGTTGTGGATAGATTGACCAAGTCAGCTCATTTCTTACCTATGAAACAGACATATTCGGTTGATAAATTGTCCAGATTATATATTAAAGAAATTGTAAGACTTCATGGTGTTCCAAAGTGATCGTCTCGGACACAGATGGTAGATTTACTTCCAAATTATGGAAAGGAATTCAAAGAGAGGCTGAGTTATACTTAAGTACAACTTTTCATCCTCGAGATGGTGTCGAAAGAACAATTCAAGTCTAGAAGATTTGTTGAGGACTATGTGTTTTAGATTTTGGAGATAGGGAAGATCATATTCCTATGATCGAGTTTGCTTACAATAATAACTACCAATCTAGTATTTAGATGGCTCCGTATGAGCACTGTATGGTCGAAAGTGTAGAACTCCATTGAGTTGGGTGAAGTGGGAGAAAAAGGCAATTTAGGTCGAGTTGGTTGATCAAGCTACTGAGAGAAAATCAGATTCGAGATAGATTGAAAGGCTTTCGGGATCGTCGTATATTACGACTTAAAACAGATTTGTAGAATTTCAAGTTGGAGAATTTGTATTGAAAGTCAAACCTATGAAAGGAATAGTAGATTTAGTCCGCGGAGGTAAATTAAGCCCAGGTACATAGGACCTTTTGAAATCATTGAAAGGATTATGATATACGACTTGCCTTACCCATTGAATTGCGATATTTCTTTTCAATGTTGAGAAAATGGATCAGATCTGGCGAAGATTCCATATACAAAGTTTGAAATACAACTAGATTTGACTTATGCATTTAGAAAAGATTTTGAAATTTGATGTGAAGAGATTACGAAATAGACAAATTTCATATGTTAAAATTAAATGGAAGCACAGACCAATCAAAGAAGCTACTTGGGAGGTTGAACAAGAGATGACGAAGTTTCCCTTCTTGAATGATTGAAGAAATTTTGAGGACAAAATTTTTTTTTAAGAGGGAAAATTATAATATCAATTATTAATTAATTTTGTTTTAGCTAATTAATTTTGTTCTTTAGCGATAGCACTAAGCATCGTGGCCGGATTAAAATTCAACGGCAACGGTGGGATCGATCAAAGGTAATACCCATTTCTTTTATTTCATTTCCTCAGCGGCCTCGATTCCTTCTGGTCGAGTTGTCTCCTCCTTTCCACCCTTCCGTCGACCGACAGAGTGCAGCCTCCAGCGTAGGCTGCGATGCTCGAGTTCGAAAAAAGTCAGCCTCGCTTGGACCCAGCCGATCTCACATGCGCCACCCTTTCATTCATGCGAGACCTCGCCTCAGCATTTGGAATCACGCGTCAGGTAAGCGGTCCGTGGCGGAGTTCCGTGAATCGATTACCAAGAAGGCAGGATTTAAAGGAAGTGGATAAGTTATGCAATCCATTTACTTTAAGTAATTGACTTGGTTGTAGAAAATAAAAGTAATGTGGGGTTAACCAATTGCTAATCTTGAAAGTGAAAGGGTTTTGGGGGGAAATCTGAAAATGTTTGGAGAAAAGATAATAGGTATGTGTGTAGTAGTATGAATGCGTTAATTTTGCAAACAAAGAATCTTATTAACTTTATGTTAATCTAATCAGGTATTTAGTATTGGCATTAGTAGATTACGTTGGAGTCGTGCTCCTGTGTTTCGACAGATGATATGAGGAGACATCAATTTCAGGTAAGATTGCAGTTTAAGCTAGTGATACTACCGTGTTAAATGAATTTATGAGTTTCATGTATTTAGAAGAGTTTTTTCATTATAGGTTGTGTACTCGAGGAGGAATCGAAGAGCACATCACGACACTGGTCTAGACACTGAGGTGAGACATAATTGTTAATTTAAACTCAATTTTTATAGTCCTATGTATGCCACTGTTTCTACCACTTCTTAGAAATTGTATGAATGACATATAAATATTTCAGTCATATTGTATGAAAATATAAATGCTTTATGGTATAGATTCGATTCTGATAATTATAAGCCAGTTAGTTCATTTTCTTTAATAGCATATGATTTTATTGGGCATATGGAAATGTTTTAAAATATGCATTATTAATTGTTAAATGCAGTAATGTGATAAACAGGAAAATGTCAGGAAAATTATGATAGGAAGGCTATGTTATAGAAATCTGCGCAGATAGGCAAAAGTTCTGACGAGATGAGCCGTGAGCAGGGGATCTTAGTATCCCGACTGAGAGGTTGGAGCCGTTAAGAACGTCAAAGGTGTCGGTTTAGGTAAGTAGTATGGTTCCATACCTTACTTTAGGCGAGTAGGGTGACGACCCTTTTGTTATGAAGTCAAAACCTATGCAATTATAAATGACATTTCTAGGAAAAAGGATTTGATATAGAACTGAAATTGCTTTCATTAAATGACAAATTATTGATACATTACTACTCTACAGCATATTGTTCAGTTACATTTCTGCAGCATAGTTTACCAGTTTTACTCTTCTGCAAATTTAAATGTACATGCACGATTGTTCTCGTGCTTACGAGCTTACTTTAGCATTCTTGTTTTAGTTTTAGCTTATGATCTTCTGGGTTGATAATTTCAGGAAAAGATGAGGTGGGTAGAAGCTAGTCCATTTTGTTGATTTGTACAATTTTGGGGTGTATAATTTTGGAAAGATTAAAGGCTTTTTGGGTACGTACAAAACTTTAATACTGATGCCTTTAGTTGCTCTGTATTTATTTACAAACTTAAAGATTTCATGCTTCCAAATTTTGTGATATGAATTAATTAGTATATGAATTTCCAATTTTGTGATGATTTGATTAGATGCAAATTTCACTTGCTGGTTCGTATCACGCGGTTGGAGCGTGTCGATAGAATCTGTCTGTCAGTCGTCTGATCATTCACAGTTGATAGAATGAAAGGGTCACGGGGTGTGACTATATGACTTGGAGGTATGGAACATTCAAAGATTCAAATTGAGTGAACTTAAAAGATGAATTGAGTGAGCATGAATGTGATTTTGTAATCTCTTATTTCAATGCGATATAAAGATAAATCTAATTGAATGCATAATTGGATTATTGAAAGCTTGTAATATGATTAGCCTTCAAG
Organism: Cymbidium sinense; assembly: GCA_021442155.1. NCBI lineage: Eukaryota > Viridiplantae > Streptophyta > Magnoliopsida > Asparagales > Orchidaceae > Cymbidium > Cymbidium sinense. Next base: position 176,986,679 of record CM038218.1, read on the forward strand.
TGTAAAATTCAAAAGAGGCTTGTAGGTGATCTCAATTGAATTCAATTGGATCTGAAAGCTTAACTTCAAACAAAGACCAAATAGAAACAATTTGCAAGTAAATTTGCATTAAGCTCTATAAGTTGGTTTGCAAATGAGGACTTAATTAGATGGCTTACTAGTAAATTTGAAATATGATCTTACAATGAATAACCAAATCATTATGTGGTTCATTGAATGAATTGAAAGAATAGAAAGAGAGAGGTTTGCAACATGCTTGAAAGTATGTTTATTAGCACAAATAAAACACATCATTGAACATCTTAGTAACCTAGTTGATGAAGAACTAAATGAAAGTGACTCCACATTAGTTTAAGTGTTAAAATTAGATGCTAAAATAACACCTAACGCCACCGAATCTGCAATACAAACTTAGAAGCACACAGAAGGTATTAGTTTAAATTCTAAATATGCCTTGCATGCTTCATAAAGCATTTATTAAATTCAATTTAAATATTCTTGAAATTCATGTAAATATCTGAATGAATTTAATTTTATATGTATGCATCGTGAGATAAACATCTAGTTGAACTCAAAAGCCTCGAACTTTATATTAATTCACTTGTATCGGAATATATGTAAATGCTTTAGAAATAATAAATTCTTTGAAAATCTATGAAAGCACTTGAATTTAAATACCCACATGGGCCCCGACACTTATGTTAAGTACTTAAACTTGGTGTCTGAGGATGCTATGTAGATTAAAGATGAAACCAATGCGATCTTTTATGATTAAACGCATGTAGGCTAGTGAATATCAAGATATGCTAATATTTTTGAATAAACTTATGTTAATGAGAGATATAAATGCTCAACTTCATAGAGTGTGATTGCAATAGGCCTAATCCTCTATGCTTAAAATAAAGTTGATAGGATATATTAAATGATCAATCTCTATATGAATCTAAATCACATTAAATTATAAGACTTAATCATGAACAATGAATATTATATGATCAATTACGTAAAGAATTTAAATTACATGCAAATCGTAGACTTGACCCTCTGCTAAGCAAAGTTGACAAAATCTATCCCGATGATAGCTGTGTAGAATGGAGATTTCAACCATAGGGGATATCACCATCAAAGCATAGTTAGAATTCCAAATTAAATCAAACCAAAGTCAAATTTCAAGGAAGATACAAAGACTTATAAGCTTTTCAAATGAAATTCATCAATCAAAATACTTAAAGCAAACTCTACTCAATCAACCTTCTTTGTGAGTTAGGAAGACTCTAGCTCACAAAGAAGTCAATGTCAAACCAAGTGTACTATTATATTTACACTCAATAATCTCTCATCTAAGAGCGTGGCGTGTCTCTGTATGATTTGATAATAGGCTTCACATAATGCAATTACTACCAGAGTCATTTGATCAGGTGGTTCACCGCCAAATGACACCATTATATTATGATTATGATTGTAGCCTGTATGTTTCTAAATGGCTCTACCCTTTAAGTTGTGAACCATAGGGTGCACCTGATAAGACAAAAAAACTTATGTTAGTTAAGGTGAACTTAAAGTTGCCTTCTTAGACAAACACCATCCTAAGTCTACAAGGATACCTTGGACGATGTAACCCATGATTGCTAACAAAGATCATTCGATCATGTTGGGTCGACTACTTCCTTTGACTAAGTAGACTAGGGATTATGACAACCCGAGATGAAGAAATCATGAGATCTTGATCGGGAGCATCATCATTCCCTCAACCATCCACTTTAAGTTAAAAATGATGAATTTCATAAATTCCAAAACTCCATACGCTACTACAATACGTTAAGCAATTAGCGATCTAATGACTAAACTTAATTTAAAGTTCTCTTTTAACATTGGGAGGGGTAATTAACTATAGGTTCTTGCACTTATAGGAAACTTGGAACCATATCTAAAGTCCTCACAAAAATGAAAGCGAAATCTCGAGGCAGTATCTTATCTACTGTCTCATCTTCCTTCTAAAACTTTGACTGATATTAATCAAACTCTCTTCATCGAGTAGTCGAAGAAGAATTTTTGGATCCGATAACTTCTAACTAAACCATCACTAGGGACCACAATAACCAATTTAGTGGCATAAAAAAAAAAACAATCTAACGTTAAGAGGGTGGTGTCATCTCTCACTCACCACTACCTAATTATCATTCTACTAAGGGATTTGATGACATAACATAAGAACACCATTCTAAAGTAAAGATTTCTTTAAACATCAGCCAAAGCTCACAATAGGGATATATCAAAATACAACACCATTCACAAAGATCATAGGAATGACTTGAATAATTGTCAGCACCTTTAGACTCTAAGGTCATAACACTACCACTAGAATTTCTACAACTAGAATTACACTACATATATTCAATTTCAGATCTACTCAAATGAAAACCTTTAGACTCTAAGGTTGACCTCCATAATTCAATTTTCTCTTAGACTCCTCTCTCTCTCTAGTCTTATGGCAAGAATGTCATCGACAAGGATACACCAAGGTACATCTTCCCGTAAATACCAGTAAGAACATCCATAACTAAAGCAAAAAAGATAAGGGCTTAAAGCTGATCCTTGATGTAATCCAACTAAAATAGAAAAATATTTTGTCAATCCTCCTAGTGTTTGGACACAAGTAACAGCTCTAGTATAAATATCCTTAATGACTTGAATATAACCAATATTAACTCCTTTCTTTTTTATAACTCTCCAAATAATATCTCTTGAAACTTTATCATAAGCTTTCTCTAAAACAACAAATATCACATGTAGATCCTCCTTACTTTCTCATATGAAGAAATTAAAATGAATCATAATAATAAAAAAGTCCTCCTCAAGGATAACAAAATAGATGCGCTAAAATGCACCTAGATAGCTGATTGCAAGAAAATAATCTTCAACATAATGAATGGATTATGCTATTACAAAGCAATACGTTTCATTCAGAATAATACAAGGGCAACTTATCAAGAAATGACGGATAATGTTTTCAAGGAGCAAAAAAGAGAAAAATGTAAAAGTTCATGTGGATGACTTGTCGATGAAAAGCAATTTCCTGAAGCAGTACATTATGAATCCAAGGAAAATGCTCATACATGAAGAAATTCAAAATGCATTCCAATTCGTTGAAGTGAATTATTTTGAGTTAAATCTTTCAATTATTGTGTTTATCACTCACCCTTGAAGAAATTAGAATGAATTTGAATGATAAAAATGTCCTCCTCAGGGACAACTAAGAAGTTACAATGGTTAATCAAGTGAATCACAAGGTTAAGTGGCTTCATCTCAAAGTTAAGAAAGCATGTCTTCAAAATTATGAGGGGTTCAAGGTATTTTGCATGGAATGAGGAATGTGAAGGCACTTTCCAACAATTGAAGTTGCACCACACTTCACTACCATTACTATAAAACTCAAAACTGAGTAAGAAACTACAACCATGTCTTGAAGTAGGAAGTTTTACTACAATAGTTCTAAGTTTTTAATATTTCAAGGAACAATAGAAATATCTTAATGGAATTGAGTCTACAATAATAATTTGGGCTATTCAATTCATATAAATTTACTAAACTACCACCCTCTTACCTTAGTTTTTTAAATTATTATAAAAATATTAAAATTCAAAACAAATGCCCAACCCGTATTTTTTATTTTTGTAAAATCTCTAATGATTTGATCATGGCATATGCAAATATATGAGTTGATAGTTTAAAAAAATAAAGAAGGTGTTAAATTTATAAATATATAAAAATTAGGTGGCATAATCCTCCCTTGTAATTTATAAGAGAGTCATCATCAAATTGGGAAACCAATGTCGTAATGCATAGAACAACCAATCATTTATTTCCAAGTAAAAGCATCTTTAAATATACCATTTCACTTTAAATGTTAATAAATTTGACCACTTAAAATATGTTATAGATTTGCTCTACTTTTTAATGATATATTATTTTTTAATCCAATGCATAAAATTTACAAATTTTTTATTTTGCGGGTATTTTGGTTTTCATATTGCAGAATACATTTAAATTATTACAACAAAATAAGTAAAAATTATATCAAGCAAAGCCTTTAAAATGATATTAATCCATGATTTACGCCAAACATGTTGGTTTGATTTGCTAGCCATCAAAAGAAAATTTTTAAAAGCCTTCTGGAGTTCACGATTTGCTGTCTTGAAGCGTTCCTTTGCTTGCAAGATCAACGACCTTATTATCTCTTCCTATTGCAATGTTTAGCAATCTCTACAACTAAACTAATGTTGCCTCCACCAATTATTGGGATTTCTACATTCTAACAACAATTGTAAGCAATTCTTTTAGGTTATCTTCATCAATCAATATATAGGAAATTTCAGAGGATCATAGTAATTATAAGTCTTAGACTTACATAAAAGGATATCAATTTTGTTATAAATGAAGTTTTAATGGGATGTGTTTTTCCTTTAGTTTTGAGAACCAACTCATTGAACAAATGAGACTTGAAGATTTTCGGGAGAGGATATATCGTTATACAAGTGTATGGATTGATTCTTGCTTTGGTGACATTTTCTTCGTACTTATTATTTCTTGCTCTGAACCTACTTATTCAATTGATTGTGTAATTAAATATATATTAAGGCTAAAAAACACTACTAGCAGCAGACGCAAGTCTCAGCGTGAGCAGCTCTTGTGGCTGCCTTCAGCATCGCCAAGTCGATGATAGCTTCAGTAATAACATCCAATGACAAAAGATAGGAGATGCCAGCCAGCCTCAAGAGTCTCTATCATTGTCTTCTTCTCTGTTCTCTTTCTCTCTTTTTGTGCTCCTTTGCATCTCCTTCACTGGATATCACATGACATTTCTTTTTGAAAAGGCGTGAAGAGGTATTCTCGCTCCACCCAAAAGACAAAGGCCAAGTTAATTTTTCCTAATATATATAATCTGAAAAAAGAATCATTAAAATGTAGAATTTGCAAGGATTCACATATATTTATTAGATCTAATTTTGATGCCTTATAATAACATCATGTTACCAAATTAATAATTAAATTCACACTAAATTAATAGAAATATCAAAGATTAAGTTGTTTTCAATTTTAATTATATAATGCTAATGGTGAGTATATTTCTCTCAATTTTATTTTGAATTTTACATTATATTAAATATTTATATAATAACTTTTCCCACCCTAAAAAATATATTTGGCTCCGCCCCTGAGCATAATGGTCATCGTTATAAAGTCAAATTTTGTTCTAATAACAAGTTCTTAATATAATAATGAGTGTATCAAGTTATGCAAAAGATTTACAAATATAATAATAACCCAAACAAACATCAACTATCAAGGGACAAATCCTCACTTCCCAATTCAAACACCTTAAATATTGCTTGTCATGTAAACTTTTACATGCACATCTAATTCATAAAAGTTGTTACTTGCATAATTTTATAAAAGTTCATCAATAACTACTAACATAGAAGGGATAAATGGTCATTGAAAATAGAAAATAGGTATTGTGAACAACAAACCTTGCTCTAGAAATTTCAAGCCACTAGTTGCACTCTCAACTTCAAGAGAAGCCAAATCAGGATGCCGTTCTAATTTATGTAAAGGCAATACATTAATCACCCTGTTGATCTTGACCATGATAATTAAATGCTCATCCAGGTAGGCATTAACATAAGGTTATAAAGTCACCTTTCTAATCCAGGACTTAGTTGACTCTACAAGGATGAGTCCAAAATCATGATGCCCTGTATTCAATATCTCCTTCCCTAGGCGATCATCAGCCCTATTGAGTTTGGCATCCTCCTGGAAATTAAGTATTCAATATATATATATATATATATATATATATAATCCACTAGATAAAGTTGATTCTTGATGTAGATGTCTAGAATATATTGTCTCCTTAGGTTTCTTTGTGGCTAAGTTTGTCATTCATATGGATCATCACTTGCCATTATTATTTGCAATATTTTTTCATCGTCCTTAGAAAAGAGATTTTCCAATTGCCTCTTGTAGACTGCCTCAATTCTTTCCTTGACTGTCCAGCTAATTCATTAAAAAATTTTCTTCTAAAGGCATCATGAACTGACTTTAGAGAAAATTTATCTCTTTTTATTGACGATCGATGAAGGGTTTTATTGGCCTCAATTACATATTGGCCTAAATTTTTGTTCACTTTAGAGTGTTCTGCCACGAGAGCAAGATGAGTAATTAACTATGAGAGCTTGCACTCATAAAAAGTTCATACTTCATATCTAAATAAAGTCAAATACAAAATTTAGGGAAGACAGTTAAATATAGTTTAATGTCTAATGAAGAACATACCTCAAAAAATCTTAGATAATGGGGGGTTAGGGCATTTTTTTGAGCGATCAATTTATGATTTTTTTTATATATGTTGGCACCTTTCATTATAATTAGGTGACCTTTGGATTTCCACTAAGTCAAAGCTTATTTGATGATTGGAGTAAGCAAAACAGTGAATCCATGATAGAGATGTTGCCAACTGCCTTCAGGATGTCCAACTCAAGCTGACAACAGCTGTTACTAATTTGAATGCATATTGTGATCTTGGCCTCTCATACTTGATGGAACACGATGTTCAAGAGTAAAAGCTTATAGTACCTCTACATGAGATGAGCTGCTAAGGCGTGATTAGAAAATCCAACTTCATCCATTTTCTTGAAAAATCTGGGATGAGCTGCCATGTACCAATCTTCTTCATATGATTCAATGTTATTTTGTACCCATGCAATTAGTAATATTTGAATTGCATGGAATGAGTTCTTTGGCTATAAAAGAACATACCAATCCAAGAACTAATGATACTTCATCATCGGTGCTTGGACTGTTGTGTTCTTCTATAGCAAAGAACTCTTTTCTTGCAACTCAAACATAGCTATTTACATGGGTACAAAGCAATGATGAATCATATAAAAAAGACTGATGATATGGCTCCTATCATACTTCTGGTCATCATAGAAATGCATGCCAACAGAATGTTGTTATAGAAGAATTGGTTTTTCATGCTTTTGCAAGATACCATAGTTATTATGAATAGCACGATGGTCCTTCTTCTTTGATGCTGGCCTTGCCAAATAACAATTACAATTCATGTTTTTTTTTTTTTCTCAAGTTTATTTTGTATTCTCTGTTATTCTTATTTAATGTGAATCTCTTGCAAGCTGAAGATCTAGTATTGTTTATCAGCTATTTATTGCTTTGGTTCATCTATTTAAGTGATGTTGTCATTATTTAGTTGAGTGGTCAATAACTTCTTGATAACAGCTATTAGTTTAGCCAATGAAGATCACTCGAGAATGAATTGAATATATTGAGCCGAGATATGAGTCGAGGGTTCAGATTGAACCTTCTTTAAAGTCGATCTCAAGCTGATCATAGATCGGATCAGACTAACTCAAGATCAGATCAAATTTTTTTAATACTTAAAATAATTTAAATTTATATATAATACTTATAATTTTATAATAACAAAAATATTTCTAAAATTCAGTATAATGAGTTGTACCTTATAATCTTTTGAAATAAATATAATATGTTTATTAGTATATGCATTATCTTTTTTAAAATCATATTTTTTTTTATTTCATGCACTCAATTCAATTTTTTAATATTTTTTAATAATCATTATTTATTAAATTCCAGCTACTAACTCGATCAACATGAGCCAACTCTATTTGATTTTCAGCAAAAATAAAATGAAAAAGTTTAATTCCAATTGGCTTGAAATCAAAATAAGCCAACTTGAAATCAAAACAAGTCAACTTGAAATCAATTTGAAAATGAGCCTACCTGGCTTGAAATCAATTGATTCGAGCTACGAGCTGATCTCCAACCATTTGAAAATATTTTGAGCCGATCTTGAGCTGACTTCAAATTAACTTGTTAACAACTCTATTCTTGATTGTTGTGCATCATGGGAACTTGTAATCCCCATCCCCATCCTATGTTTGACACTTAGGCTCGTGTAAGAAACCATTGAGTTGTTTTGAATTTTGTTTCTCTTGATTAATGGGATTCTTTGTGATAAACCATCACTATAGTTCCTCATTCATTGGTCAGCACCATCTTTTTATCTTCATTAAAATTTATTTTGAAACTATATTATCATCATTATTATAATATAGCTTTTCTAATTTTTTAAATATCATTATTATCATTTCATCTTTCATTATAGACATGGACTTTTTCTCTGCATCAGAAGCATCAACAAAATATTTGCTTGTTTTTCTCCTATAAAAATTTCCTTCATATTCTTTGACCTAGAGTTTCATGAAGTATTTTACACAGGTAATATCAATTCAAGTGCTAAGCTATAAAACAATAACATATTGCACAAGAAAACAATCATAGGCAAACCAACAACATATTCTCACATATAGTAATAATAAATTAGCACACCATGAAATATGGGGAAAAAATAGAAAAGAGATAGCCAGACAGAAGGTTTCATCTTTGCAAAAGTATTAGAAAACTTTTAGATGTCTCTAAAGCCAATTGTCTAGGCTTTCACATAATCTCTTAATAATGTTTCTGCTTAGAAACAAAGAAATTTAGACCATAGCACTTAGGTTTTACATAATTTTCAAGTGCATGTACAATTTCCCACTCCTAAAGAATGCAATATACCATCTAAACCATTAGGATTAACATGTTGCACTTTTTTGAAACAATTTCAATATATATCAATGTGGTTATTCAGTTCAAATGATTGGCATCTTTGGAGTCATAACAGCTTCCCCAGAAATTTCTTAGTATATCATGCATAAATACATGTTAATGGGGTAGATGAGGGTATTAAGGAAACAGGGAGAGGAAAAACAAGAGTGACAACCACACAGAGCTAGAGGGGTGACAATGAGAGAGAGAACAGTTGTAATACAACTGATATAGTAACCTACATGAGGCTTTTTAACAGATAAATAATACCATTACTCATTACAATATATTTTACACATGAAAAAATTAAAATGTATAGACAACAAGTAGCCATAAAATAGGTAACCTTCAAAAACCAATCTTAATCATCCAATATTTATGTGTTTTTCTTAAAATATAATGATCTAAAATCTCTAAGAAATCAAATAGTGTTTGGCATTCTACAGCGTAAATAAGAAATTTCCAACAGCATTGTTCGTGCATATTATTTGAATGATACGGATATATGATTTTAAATGGATTAAAATCAGATTTAAGCACATATGTTTTTTTATATCTCAACATGAAGGACTAGGAATGAGTAAATGATATGAACCCATATCCCCCAACAAACAAATAAAAGAAAGCGAAGAAGCGGATTGGCTAAAGATTTCACAAGTATGGAGAAAGTATAAAACAGAGAATAAATTATAACCTTAGACGAGAGGAATAAAGAAATAAAATAGAAAATTATTACAAAACAAGTTAGTTTTTTAGAGACAAAACAGCGTGTAGAACAATAAAAGCTCCCAAAGAGCAGAGAGAGAAAATCCACACGGAATTTACGGCCAATAAGCACTACAAGCATCAATTCTCCAATGATATTGATTGAGACAAAAGCGGATACTTAGCAATGTAAGCATTGAGTTAACGAGTCATAGAAGATAGCTAAAGAACATAGAAAACTATAAATAGGGATGAGACAAAGCAGAGGATCGAAAATTTATCTCGAATTCCTTTTCCTACTCAAGTCTCCTTCTTCCTCTGAGTATTTCCCACGGTGGATGTGGCAGAATCCTCCCCTTACGACGGTGAAAGCCGCTCTCTCTCTCTCTCTCCAGACCCCTCTTTCCCCAGAGCTCTCTCTGGATCTCAAGAACTCGAATGACGAATGACTGCTAGACCCGGCACGTCGTTCCCATTCAGCAATTCTTCTTGAAGCTTCATCAAGCGGCGATATCTCAATCAGCTCCTTCACGATCGACGCCATTTTCCCTCACTTCATCATCCTACGCGTCATGTAATCCACTCAAGCCATTAGAATATCGAACAGCGTGATCAAGAAACACATCCAAGTCGCGGAAATAATCAACATCGGCGGCTCGCGCAAAGCTCAAATCGATCCAGTGATCGGATCGATGGCCAAGTTACAACAAGCATAATCCAAGCTCGAGCGATTCGATCTAACTCCGGTTGAATTGTAACTTCGGTCGGGTTCCAATACTTGAGTCAATCGAGCCTCTCAAACTAAACCAAACCGAATTAAGCGGAACAAATCCATTCTCTCAAATTAATTCTGAGTGTATCATTGGTGCTCTTGTTGATTACCACAACTCAAACAATGGCGGACGGACACCGCTAAAACTATTGATGAATGTATAAATGGTGAACAAAATGATGAGCAAATGCAATCCATTACTCTAATACTAAATGAAGTCTCGAAGATTGCTCGTAGAGGAGAAACTTGATAAATCCTCTCAAGATCAACAATCAGGTATAACTCATACCCAGAATTTCCTAATCATACTAGATCTCAATTTCAAGCGTACCAGGTCAAAGTTGATATATGCCAAGAATGGTGGGTTACTATTTAAGCGGTCAATTTTCCAATATTATCTATTTGAAGATCAAAGTTCATAATTGCTTACATTGTACATGGATGACACGGTATCGGTGGATGCATGGAAATAAATAATTAAATACATGGAATCGTTTAAAGAAACAAATTCAGGTTTGGACCCTCCTTCTAGATTTAAGGGGTGAATTGGCTAAGCGCACGAAATCCACGTCGAGTTTTATGAATTTGAAGAGTAGCCAGATTTGAATTATCCGAATTTTTTCTGATTGTTTTGAATGGTTTAAAGCATGACATTAAAGAGAAGTGAGCATCTACAAACTCACAACAACAAGCTTTTCAATTAGCCAAGTTAATGGAAGACATTACAAGATGACATATCACAACCTGCACTAGATTTCCACACATCCAGCAGAACAAAACTTTTCATGGCTACTATCCTACCCAACACAAACCACAGATACCCATTCGAAATTCTTCTTGGAAGAGAAAAGGAGGTCTCTGTTTCAATTGTGATGAGAAGTTTCGGGGTGTATGCAAATCCAAACTCTTTACTCTTGCGTGAATTGATCGAGCAAAATATTCAAGATTCATGGCAAGATCTGATTAATTGAAGAGCTCCCAATTTTTTATGCTTTTCGGGACGTCAGAACTTTAAGTTCTGACAGAATAATTGGCAACAAAAGTTCGTGTTTATTGATAAAGTCAACCCAACTTTATTGATCTAAACTTGTCAAGTTTTACCATACTGATCATCCGTCCTTTTAAAGTGTTAGTAGGAATGGAGAGACCTACGGTGTTAGTTTGCTCAACATTTATTCACTACAAGGATACACTTTCACACCTTCTTGGTCTGAGAGATGTGGTGTTGAGTTGATAAGAGAATTAGGTGAATCGATTACAAAAGCTCATAAAATTCTATCAAGATGACAAATTAATTCAACTTCTGAGATACTTACCAAAGTAGACACATTACATTCGGTTTACCAAGTTGCCTGACAAGAAAGATATCATTTCTTACTTACAGTCGAGGAAATCAGAGCAGTCCTGAATTGACCATTCTGCACACTGACGTATTAGAATCTAGACTGTTTGAGATCAGTTAACTTACCTCCCAAAGGGATATTGACCACCAAATACCGCAGAACTCAACATCGAGGTTAAAACCTACAGATATCACACTAAAATCGATTAAAGAAATGATGGATCGATTATAAGAGAAAGTAGTCTTTCTCATCCCATTCTAATAAAAAAAAAGATAGCACTTGGCATTTTAGGATTATGGCTTTAAACAAAGTATAACGATAGGTTTCGTACCAACTCAAGAGTTGATGGATGAATATATGGAGCCATTTTTCCAATTTCGATCTAAGATCGGTTATCAAATCGAATGGCGAAGAGGACATTTACAAAGCGCTTTGACACGAAGGTCCTTGAATTCATGTATATTTTGGTTTAACCATGCCCTCAACCTTTCAAAACTAATGAATTGATCAAGATTCTTAAGAAAATTTGTTCTGTCTTTTTTGATGACATACATATACATGACTGCGAATTATCAGCATCTTATCTTTGTCTTTGAAATCACACCTTATGTCAAACCATCCAAATGTTCTTTATTCAAAGCAGAATATTTGGGACATATTTATCGACCGGATGAGGTGGATCCCAAGAAAATACAAGCATAAAGCATGGCTTTATGCCAAAGTCGGTAAAAAAGTTAAGAGGATTTTGAGATTAATAGGATATTATGAAAGTTTGTCTCGTGATTGCTTTAGTAACATCAATGCTTCAAACAATGGTTCCATAGGAATCCACAACATTCAAGTTGAAATAACATTACCGATCTTCATTTCCCAATTTTACTATGTCATTTATCTAAGCAAATGCCTCAGGACGACAATAGGGCGTATTAAACGAATAATCACCTATTTGTAAAAGTTACCTCCTATGATGCAAAATCCTCAACTTATGCTGAGAACATCTCAAAGCTTGTATGGAGATGGAGACAATATTCTTGGGTGTCAAATTTACTATCGAAGCGAAAAAGTAGAGAATTATTACAACAAACCATCCAAACACGAACAAGATTCTAATTAAACTATTAGGATTTGATTATCTATCGAGTATAAACCGAGTTTCAAACAAAGTTCGATGCTCATCGAGAAACATCTGAAACAAAGTCTCAGAATGGTCAATTTATATGGTCTTATGTATCTTATAAAGTTCCATTTGGATTAAAGGAAACCTCCAATACTACAAAAGCGCGACATCAAATAGCCAACTGCTTCCAAAGTATAAAGTATTAAAGGATTAATATACTTAAAAAGACATTATTGTATACCGAATTCAGATATCGTGGTGGAGAATTACACACACCAAGCCATGGGTAAAACTTTGGCTAGAATTTATAATTATTGAAACATGAAAAAAGACATACAACACTTCAGAACTTGCTTTTGTCAATAAAGTGAAATATGACACTCAAAAGCCAGTTACTACAACTCTTATCCCATACGTTGGGAGTATGGATTTTCAGTTTACCAAAGTCTCATAACTATATTAAGGTGAGATTGTAAAAAATACACATTTTTTCGTTTTACTCAGCTCCATTTGTCGACATTGTCAGCTGCATATCTAGAATAATTTCGATGGGAATACCTGTTCATGAGAAATCTTAAAATTCAAATTGCTACATTAAGTATCACCCTCAGACGGATGTGGCGAGTTCAAATAGAATCTTAAACTATCTAAAGTTTTGTTATGGGCCTAGAAATTGTTTTATGCCTTATAATTTTCCATAATACATCCATCAATACTTCCACCAAGCTCTCAAGCGGTTTCCTCTCTCATTCCATATATCCCACTACATTCTAATCAGTAGACGATGTTACAAAAGACAAGATCATACAAATACTTATTTAGAAGCTCAAAAGCGGATGAAGCAAATGGTGATAAACACGAAACTTGATTAAAGTCAATGATCGGTATTAGTTCAACCCTAGACAGACTTGATGGAATCAATACACCAAATTACAAAGAAGATATTATGGGCCTTTTAAAGTACTAAAAAAAATACTGTGGCTTATAAATTGAATTACTTGAGAATACATAATGTATTTCATATCCAGATTAAAACCATACGACCGATTCTAATATCCATCCAAACCTATTAACCCAATTGAGAAGGACAAATGCTTATTAAACTATCAAAGTTCGGACCACAACTATACTAAGGAGATCAACAAATCAAAGAATGTAATATAGTGGGAAGAAGTTAGAAACAGATAAATCTTGGATACCGGAGAAAAAAGAAATTTGGCGAGGATAAGGTCGGGGTGGGAGAGTAATGATATGACTATCCCCCCAAATAAAAAAAAGCAAAAGAGAAACCGGATTAAAGATTTCACAAGTATGGAGAAAGTATAAAAGCAGAATAAATTACAACCTCGTAAGAGAGGAATAAAGAAATAAAATAAAAAATTATTACAAACAAGTTTAGCTTTTAGAGACAAAACAGCGATGCTAGAACAATAAAAGCTCCCAAAGAACCAGAGAGAAAATACCACAGATCTGAATTTAACAATAAGCACTAGCATCAATAATCTCCATGATATTGTGAGACAAAAGCCGATACTTGAATGTAGCAGGTGAGTTAAGTCATAGAAGATAGCTATCGAAGAACATGAAAACTATAAATAGGGATGAGAGCGAACAGAGGATCGAAAATTTATCTCAATTCCTTTTCCTGACTCAAGTCTCCTTCTTCTTCCTCCTCAGCATTTCCCACTGAGCGTGGCAGGAATCCTCCTTCGGGTGAAGCAGACTCTCTCTCTCTCTCTCTCTCTCTCTCCGGACCTCTTTAGCTCTCTGGATCTCAAGAACTCGAATGAAATGAGACGACGCGTCGCCCATTACGAAGCAGCTTCTTAGCGGCAATCCATCCAGCTCCTCGCCGCGATCACGGCCATTTTCCCTCAGCTTCATCATCCTACGCGCCGATCGACACCTGTAATCCACTCAAGCCATTAGAATATCAGAACCGCGTGATCAAGAAACACATCCAAGGGTCACGGGAAATAATCCAGCATCTGACGGCTCAAGCGCAAGCTCAAAAGACACTCGATCCGAGTGATCAGATCCAGCGGCCAAGTTACAACACGCATAATCCAACGATAACGCATTCGATCTAACTCCCAGTTGAATTGTAACTCAGTCGGGTTCCAATACTCATGAGTCAACTCGCCTCACTCAAACCAAACCAATTAACAGCAGTCCATTCTCTCAAGCCTCACTCAATTCTGATTAGGGTGTATCGGAAACCATCAATTCCAATAGAAATAATCACATAATAGGTCAACATAAGATTGTTGAAAAAAGATAATCTTCCACAAGTTTAAATAATAAAATAACACCTGCATTCATCAAACGTGATGTGAAAACTATTTATATAGTAAAACTAGCTACCCCACTAATATCTTGACCATCAATGCCCAAAATAGACTCCTTATTTTGCAAGTGACAGAACTAAATGAAGGATAAAGCAAATAATTACCACCTTCTCGGAGACATTCTGAGAATATTTTTGCAATGGTGCAGCCTGCAGTTTTTATCGATACCCAAATTTCCTTTGTTTTGATGCTTCATGAACCACTTGCGTCTATCAGATGACTTTAACCCAGAATGCACCAACAAACCAAAGGTAGGAGTTGTTGGGTAGCAGGATTTAACTTAAATCCTGCCAAACGGTCCAAATGGACAAGTTAAATCCTACAGAATTTTAAATCCTATTTCTCATCCATTTTTCCTTAATTACTGAATTTTGTAAATCCTATTGATGGGTGGATTTACAGGATTTAGACAAGTAGGAATATGCGAAGGGAGGTGGAAGGAAAGATGAGGATTACCTTTGTGATGTCATTTGTTACTCAATGATTTTGGGTAGGAGTGAAGCAAAATGAGGAAAAATATGAGAGTTTTAGAGGACATCATCTTCTTGTCTAATATTAGGACCTAACTGACCAAAGATAAGTGATCATCATTCAACGTCAATAAATACTTGTAAATGCCTAATCATGGTTGATGACTTAATTAGAAGGTCCGTGACTTCACCTAGAAGGATTAATTACTTCATCGGAGACTGTAGAAAGCTAGTCAATGACTTCTACCAATAAAGATAACAATCCAAGTGGACTCATGAGTGTTTTCATGTCTACATAAAATCCCATCATATATTATTTATTTATTCATTCATTTATTTTTTATGAAGTTAAAATGTTGCTTTCCCTAGAGTATCAATATCCTGTAAATATGGTCAAAGAACAAGTTTTAGAAAGAAAATTATTTGGGTGGTGTTTGGATCTATTAATAATATCTAAGAGTTTCTCTCTCTAAAATTCTTTTCTCTTTATTTCATCTTCTTATTTAATTCTCCCTTTGCTTTCTTTTCTCAAAAAATTTTTTAAGCCTTGTTAGCAAAATTATGGCATCACCTAAGGGTAAATTTGAATTCAATAGGTTTTCTTTTAAAGGAAATACAAAACATTGATAAACAAGCCCATATTTATAATCGATTTTTTTTATTTTAGTTTTTTTAAATGATTAATATTTTACATTTTTTTTGTTTATTTTTAAAAATAAATCAAATTGTTTATAAAAAGATTCAAAATAACCTTTACTTCTTATTAATTTTAAAATGAAAACTACCTCAACAAATATCTGTCACCACAACCCTCCAAAATGCTTTAGCCACAATCATAGCCGACATTTGCTGCTATTGTTGACCGCCACAACTAATGCCACCATCGCTTTTCTGTCACTAATCTTGTTGTCACAATTACCATCGTCGGTTGTCTAATATTGCTAACATCATCATTATTTGTCACCATTTTCGTCATTATTGCTATTATGACATGATAGGCACATAAATTGACTTATGCAATTTTAAGAAAAATATATTGCATAGTTAAGATATTAAGCATATATTATATTTGAATATTTAACTTTAAATTCCCAAAATATCATAAATTAAAGAATTATTTATTCATGAGAAAATATGCCAAAAAGTTTATTTTCTATCAAAATACCTTCATTTTTTAACACATTGCACTTATTATTGATATCGGTCACAACCCATATTCGAGAAAGGTTAGGCCTTTGTTTAAAACTTGTTCAAAATTTATTTGAATCATGTTCAAACTCTATTTGAACTATATCTTAACAAGATTTGAATATGGTCAACATAGATTTGAATAAAATACAAATATAAATTATAACATAGCAGGCCACAGGATTTGTATAATAGAGTGATAAAAATATAATAGTTATAACAAAACAAAATGTATTTAAAGAGATATAACATGATGGAAATAACACAAAGTGTAACTCAATTATACAATTCAAAAGCTCTATCATAATATCTATAACACAAAATATGAATTTTCATAAGTAATAAAAAATGGAATACTGAAAGAATAAAAGTACACAGAGAATTACTATCTACATCAACACATCAAATAAACCTAAGATCAATAATATCAAAAATTAAATCTGCATATGAAGGAACTTTGAAGAATTGTATGTAATCAAATAGAACTTTTAAAAGACTTTTTTTTTTAATTAGATATATAATATGTTATATTGCATACACTCTACTATTTCAAATATAAATAGCTGTAAAGCAATTATAAAATTATATATGTAAGAATTATTTAAATTTCATAAATTTTCTTAAGATTTTAAATGAATTATCTTATTGTAGACATGATAACCTAATTTGTTGTGGCTCTTCTCAACTTTCAAGAGATTGATAGAAAAAAAAACTTTGTCAAATAATCTTAAGTATTCAAGCATCCTACAGAATGCACTTATCTTGCTTGCAAGATTTATGGTTGAAGGGTTAGATTCACACAATGTCATGAACTTCAAATACAATGAGATATCATATATTACCCAATGAACCTTATTTTAGTATATCAAAAGAAACGTATGAGTTTTACATTAGCTCATGACTCAAAAAACTCCTCTTTTCCTTCAATAATACATAAGTGCCAACTTCACCATTTGAATAAATCCTTTTTCTTAAGCTTGTAGAAAATGAAGTCTTTTAATCTATAATATTGATTGAATGGTTCATCTAACATAACTATGAGATCCATGAGTCTTATGATAACATTAGACATGTTTCTTATTAATAAATATAAAGAATAAATATGATACAAAAATATAAATTAAGTTAGTATAAAGAACATCTAATTAATGATACATTAAAAAAAAGATATTTTACTCAATTTTAAAGCTATCGAAGTATTCAACTATTTTAGAATTATGATGCACTTTCACTATCCATTCTTATTACCTTCTCTTGGGGCTTGTCAACCTCTCTAGTATTTAAGACTTGAAAGAGAATAATTGTTCCTCATCAATCAACAGATATGATCAATGACATGATGGTTTTTTGCCTCCTCCTCAATAGATCTATAGAATCTCTAATCAAATACTTCTCATTCTTTTGCACTTTTTTTTTTTTAAAAACAATTGCATATCATTCTTTTATGCAAATACAAGTAAGAGGTTGATATCCTTTTACTTTTCAGCCTCTTTTTATAAAGATGTAATGGTAGAAATTTGGTCAATATTCACTGCCTCCTATTGCATCTCATGCTCCTTATGCAGCATCCCTAATCTTATATGTGCTAATGATTAAGTGACAAACCACTCACTTTGATCATTTCTATCTTGGTCCTCCCTATATGCAAAACTATGAACAAATTTTTTAAAGTATATATTTTTGGTCATAATTTCTCAATCTAATTTGATCATTCCCTAACTCTTATATAATGATCAAAATTGCTTCAGTTTTAGCTAATTATGCTTATGCATTCTCATTTACCTTATGTTCAAAAAATTATGGTTGTCTCTCACATATTTACAACTCAAGCTATGATGGTTTGAGTAGAACCTATAAATTATAAAAAATCTTCCTCATTAGTTCTATGTATTAGCATAGAATAAACAATCAATCACAAGGAATATGCTAGAAATCAATGATTTACCACACAAATAAAAATACTTAACTTAATTTAAAATAATATCAAACACTTCATTATTTTTTTAGCTCAACATACTTAATGGTCTCTCCCTAAGAAACTTAATAGATCTTCTCCTTAACTCTAGAATAAGTTTATAAGCTTGGTACTATAGTAATATTGCATATCCAATTATAGTGAACTAGGCTAAAGCATTTTTCTTCAAGTTAGTGGCTTCATGGATCACGTCCCTTTTTAGTTCTCTTAGTATATTCTTCCATGCCAGCTACTTATAAAAAAAAATTAAAAAAAAAAACTATTCATTTTCTACAAAAGCCAATATCTCAAAGAAATTAATATTGTGCTTTTGTCACTATTGAGAGGGACACCATCTACAAAGAAAGATAGCCCAAGCTTTCACACATTATCTATTAAGTGTATCCCATGAAAACTTTCTCAATATATTTATTTTTGAAGTTCTTGTCCCTATCTAAGTAATTCTTACATAAACTACAGCTTTTGCCTTTCTCCTAAAATCTTTTCTTTTTATGTGAATTCTTCATATTACAACCTTGATTAATTCAATAATGCCAAATAGTTCCTATGGAGTGGCTATGAATATTAATATATAATATCTTCATACATACATACATAAGAAGCAACATAAGCTTCTCGGTTTGCAACCACTTTATTTAAAGTCTCTTGTGTCTCCCATAATATTCTTTCCATATCAAAGTTCCTCACTAGAGATAGATGGCCAATTAGTCCAATCATCTAATGAAATCTATTAGCTTGCCCATAAGTTCGATGGGTATTTTTCAACTTCAACAACCACTTAATATTTAAAATGATCTTCTCGAAAACCACTAAAAAACTGTTTGAATCTCCTTATTCATAGCTCATATGTCTTTCACCTAAAGAAAAGCTTCATTCTTACTCTCTCATTATCTTAGTGCAGAAGCTCTTAAGTTGCTGACTCTTTAATTATACCCTAAAGAATAATTTGATTTAGATTAGTCATATAGGATGCATTGGGTTACTCATCTACCAATTAGCCTATCCTAGGAACCCTTCCCATTAGCATGTTGATGAGAAGTGTCACCAATGAGGCGTAAGCCTTATTACAATTTTTTTTTAAATGATTCAAGTGGGTATTAAGGCAAGTTCTTTGTGTACAATTTTAAACAAGGGTAATGCTCTTGTTCTTGCCAATCATCTCAATTCCATAAGTTCTTATCACCATACTCACCTGTCAAAAGTCTGTGTCTTCCTCAATTTTTTTTCCATATCAAAGTTCCTAACTAAAGGTAGATGCCCAAATATTCCAATCATCCCTTGGAACCTATTAGCTAGCCCATATGGGTCCTATATTTTCAACTTTGACAACCACACAATATCTAAAATGATCTTCTCAAATACAACTAAAAATTAGTTGGAATTTCCTTACTAATTGCTCCTATGTCTTCCACATTAAAAAAAAAGTTTCTTAATTCTTAACTTCTTATCATCTTAGTTGTACACCACCAGCTCTTAAGTCATTGACTCTTTAATTATACCCTAAAGAATCACATGACTATGATTAATTATATAAGATGTATTGGGCTACTCATTTACCAATTATCCTATCGTAGGATTCCTTCCCATTAGCATGTTGATGAGAAGTGTCACTACCAAGTGTCAAATTAAGAGGGTAACTTACAATTTCTTTGACACATATCGATCAATTTCATAGAGTATAAGATGTCACGGCCTATATCACCTCTATAAAGGTAGACCACCAACTCACATTAATTAAACAAATTATAATATATATTTTCCAAAATGCCTTCTCCTTAATGGTGTAAAGCTAACAAAGTAACTCCTTATCTAGGCATAACTCTATAACAAAATTTATTGCATGAAGGCATAACATATATAAATCAACAATTTCTTACTTCATATTAAGAATAAACTCGAAACCTATGATAATGCAACTTTCCTTATCCCATATAATAAGATAGGCG
This sequence comes from Cymbidium sinense, assembly GCA_021442155.1. Taxonomy (NCBI): domain Eukaryota; kingdom Viridiplantae; phylum Streptophyta; class Magnoliopsida; order Asparagales; family Orchidaceae; genus Cymbidium; species Cymbidium sinense. Next base: position 177,007,234 of record CM038218.1, read on the forward strand.
CCCATTCATCAATCAACACAATGCCTAAAGAACCTAATAGCTCCTATTAAAGTTAATCTGTTCACAAGTCATAAAAATAAATTTTTAGTGAGGTAAAGTATCTTATAACTAATTTTTTTTTAGATAATTTTTTTCTTGTAATTATAATTAATATAGCACCTATTAACATAACAAAGTTATAAGATTATATCATGCCACCCCCACGCTTTTTACTCATTTTTGTTAATTGAATCATTGAGATAGAATGGCTCATCATGAAAGCAAGTGATTAGATCAAAAAAGTAGAATCATCAACTTGGAAGCATTGAAACCTTCTTCTTTAAGATCAAGTCCAGCCTACACCCCCAAGTGACATTATACCATACACTCCCATGATATATTTGCTAGGATTAATGGGCTCTCCTCAAGCTCATGAACCTTCTTCCTTAGGAACATAACTCCCTAATAGTGTCATAAGATTGCTAAATTTGAAATCATCTACCAATTCAAACGTATTTAGAGTTGTGCAATTTATTCACTAATTATCGTCATCTGTCGATTGTTACTAGCTCTTGGTTATGACCAACTCTTACTCTAGCATAGAATCTCCTACCATTAATGTCCCAATTAACTCTCATTCCTTAACACCTCCTTATGTTGCATTAACATGGTTATAATAACAAATATAAAAAATTCTTGGGCAACTTCACACTACTTGGGCCTCGGACATTTTGTTGGTGATGATATTCAACATTTCTTATGGATCCACTACTAGTAGGTCCTACATCCCCTAGGTTTGTTGGCAATATTGCACTCACTATTGTTGTTGGCATATTCTCACTAACCTCCTTTGATGAGTGCGATGGCATATTCTCACTAACCTCCCTTAATGAGTGCTATGTTTCTTCATATGCCACCTTAACTTGAAATTGATGATTCACAACTAGAACAACCCTATTGTTGCCTTAGTTGGTGATCATTGCTGCCACAATAGCCACAAATTTTGTAATCTCCACCATTCTTAGTATTGGATTGATTAGCTCCATGAGCACATTCTAAGAGTTCGCTACCATGGAGGTGAAGAAGAACAGCTTCATCTACTCTTTAATAAAGCTTAAAAAAAGACACTTTATTCCTATTAGTGTTGGATGCTTGGAGGGCATACATACAAAGTCATCATTCCATTTTTAAACTTGAGAATAGATACAAATTTTGCATTAATTTGCATTGTCGGAAGGAGGAAGATAATAATTCAAATCATCAGGTAGTTGTTTAGCACTAGATGTGATGGAATAAGGCTTTATAGATCAGCAAAGTGCCATTTTATGCCAAGAAAAAGATGAAGTTCTAACTTAAAGTAATCAATAAATATGTAAATCTCACATATAAGGGTAGCCTTGTCTACTTCCTTTGCTACTTGATAACTTTGTTGAGAATTAAAACCTACTAGTTAGGGCCTTATGAAAGTTTTCATCCATTAGAGACAACTTTAGCAATGCTAAAATGAAAGAAGTCAATATAATATAATTCTCTACCATATGGCTATTACAATTATATGCCATAATACAAAACTTTAGAGACTAATTGAATTAAAGTGAATGCTTTGGGGATCTAAAATCTTATTTATAGAAAAAACTTAAGGGAGTGCATATCATCATACCAACATCATTTTATAGCCAAATTAACTTTTGAGCCTTATTATATTATGTAAGGTAAATCATAAATAATGGATTTATGATTTTACCCATGGTCATATTTGGTTCCACTAATTTCTTCATTTTCATCATCTCTAAGTCAACTTTATTATTAGATCATACTAATTCTTATCAATAATGTTGTTGTGGGATATCAATATTATTAGAAAGATTTATAAATTATGCCATTACAATAGAAGTTTCTCTACATGGAAGGAACCTTCACTATTTTTTATGAGAGGCATATAGAAAGTACAAGGTGGCAATGAGTTTTTTTTTTTTTGAGATAAACGATCCTCCAAGGTTCACTAGTTGACTCAAAGTAATGTCAACAAGAGCACTAAAATAATTGAAAAAGTAGTCTTGAGGAGTCGATGATGGCGATGGAAACAAAGTTGTTTGACAAGAAGAGAAAGAGATAAAGTGTGAGTCACCAAGTTGGATTGCTTTGAAGATAAAGAGTAGGGAGAAAAGGAAAATAGAGAGGGTGAGAACATTAAATAGCTTTTAACTGACTCATTTGCTTAGCCTAAATACATTAGGGGGAAGAAGATTTTTAGTTCGCTTAAGGAAGATGGAATACAAGATCTCATTCAACCTCTCAACTTCTAAATCTACCTTGGTATCATAATAAATTCATTTATGAATAACCAAAAAAATTTCTTTATTAGGCATGAAAAGGTGGATTTATAATGAGATTTGGCAATAGAGAATGCTAAGGTGGATAACAATGTAAAAGCCATGAATGATCATCCTAGAAATCGCAAAGAATGTGGTTTATATGGAATATGTGATGACAAGTTAAGTGGCAATTTACGGATAATTAGATGGTAAATCAATGATTGGACCTAGATGTTCATGCATGATAAAGACCTCTAATCGTCGTGATGCGAGGGACATGGAAGAGAGCCATTGTGGTATGAAAGATAATTTATGATATGATGATTCCTCTGTATAGACTGTATGGATATTTGTCACGTGGAGAATTCTAAATGACTATAGTTGATAATAACGATTAGCTGAGAGGTGATTCATGGGCACTTAGCCAGCTAGCATGGTCTTAATCAATTGGATCATTGTAGAAACTTAATTTGACCATAAATTTAAATTATTTAAAATTTTGATTTATCTCTTGTGGGGAGCTAAAATCAAGCAGTCACAGCAATTATGGAAAAATAGTGGATTACATAAAAAATTAATGTTTTGAGAGATGATAAATTTATTAAATATCATAATTTAATTAAGTGTACTTTAAAATAAATATTATGTTAAGTATTATGGTTACCTTTAAAAAACCTTCTAAATCTTTAATTTGAACCGTTCACGTTCATACCAGGAACCGACGAGCATGACGGCAGCGCCATAGGAGTCGGGACTCGTGGCATTCCCTTGGCTTTCACTTCATCTCCTCAATTTCTTTATAAGTAGCCATAGCATGAAATCCCTAATCACCAACTTGATTGGCTTCTTCCATTCGATTTCGTTTACTTTACTTCTCTATTGCGCACCATTCCATCGATTACGGCCATGGCGATCACGGAGAATGAATGCAGAACCGGCGGCAAAATCTGTAAGCAGCCATTGCGGCGGGTTCCGTCCACTCCTTACGACAGACCGCCGACAGCTCGTGGAATCTGCCGGCCGACAGCTCGTGGAATCTGCCGCCACCGAAGGCAAGAGGGCGGAGCAGGTGGTTCTCGAAGCTCATTGATTCCAGAGCTCGGGTTGCTATCAGCAGTGTCTCTCGCTTATTCTCGTCCGTCTTCGGCAAGGGCCCTGAAGATGCTCCTTCAGGTTGGTTTGGCCACGGCTTCTATGTTTTCTTTCTTCCGAGATGCGTAGGGTTTTTTTTTATCACCAATGTTACGTAATTATCTAACAGGAATTATGAAAGTAACGCTACAGAAATTTTCTTTCGATAAAAAATAAAAATAAAAATTATAATTTCTCAATTTCTTTAGCCCAAAAATTTATTATAAAAATGCCTCATAAATATAATTAATTAATGTTATATATTGTAAAAATACTTAAATTTAGAATCATCCCAACATAGATATTAATAAATTTATAAATTTTATCTACCCAATTTATCAGATATAATTATTTTAAATAAAGATTGAGTGTAATTAATCTTCTACATTGCATCAAGCTTATTTTATATTACAAAATTTAATTATGTGATTAACCAAAATTTCTTGGGGTTAATTATCTAAGCTTGAACTTTGATTAGACTTAATTTATAAGAATTTTAACAAATCATGATAGTTAATTAATGCTTTAGATTAATATTTAGTTTGAGCTTAAGACTAACTAGTTGATGTTATTGGAACGACCTTTGGTCAATCCCAAATATCATTAAAATCAACTTGAATGTGTTTGTTTTGGTAGATTTAATTAAATTTAGTTTAGTATGATTGAATTACACATTATTCTTAATAAGTAATAATTGTACTAAAGAAAAAACATAAATCAATTTAGATTTAATGTCAAATTCATTTTTGGTTCAAAACCAAATTGAATCTTAAAGAGATTATGATTTCAATTGAGTTATGTCTACCTCATTTTACGTAGCACTTAGAGTGGTATATATATATATATATATATATATATATATATATATATATATATATATATATATATATATATATATATCTCAAATAATAACCATTCATGTAAAATTTCCTATATTTCAACTTCAAAAATCACTTAATACCCATAATGACCAACATAGATGTCAATGAACAAATTGTTGGATTTTCCTTACTGATAGCTCCCATGTCCTGCATCAGAGAAAATTTCATCATTCATAACCTCATGTTATCTCAATCATACTTTACCAGCTCTTAAGTTGTTGGTTTTTAATTATACCCTAAAGAATAAATGACTAAGATTAGTCATGAAGGATGCATTGTGTTGCTCACCTATCAACTCTCAAGTTGTCTTTGCCAAGGTGTCCATTTAATGGACAACTTTGACACTTATTGATCAAATTCATAGAGCATAAGATGACATTGTATATATCACTAGAAAGGTGTACCACCAATTCACACAAATTAAAAGACATTCAAATTTTTTTCATAATGTCTTCTTTATACCACCAACTTTGAAACATGTTGAGGTAAGTTATTTTATCACTAATTTTACATTACTATTTGGCTAGATTTATGTAAGTAGCACTTAGGGGTTTAAGTGAGGAAGTCACCAAACAAGCTTATTAGGCAGAGCTTGAAATCAAATTACTGCTCGTATATCATATGAACTAGAGCTTCAGTCAACTTGGCTCATTTCAGGAACTCTTTGTATTAAATTCACTATCACTTTATTTAAAAATTTTAAAGTGGCTCCTCTCCTATCATTTTATATTAAAAATAATAAAAAGCTATTGAAATGCATTAAATTCTTGAATTAAATACTATGTTGATTTTAATATAATAGTACTTTTTATATTGCATTTAATGCCAACAAACCATTTATTTATGAAACTCCCTTTACATTTCTTCTTCTATAAGCTTCTTAGTTCTTCTTCCATAACTCTTCAATATTTATCACTAATGAGCTCCTCGATGTCAATAACATTGATGCCATATCGGTGACCTCATCGTGGATGCCTAACTCTCGTCCACATCCTAATAAGCTTCCGACTTTTTTCTTTGGCTCAATAAGAGTTAGATTGTGAGCATCATTATTGACATGAGCCAAGCGAGTTTTAGCAAAACAAGGAGGCAAGTCAGCTCAAGATAGGTCTAACTCAAAGCTCTACTCATTTACACCCTTATAGTGCTACATAAATTTTCTTTCAAAAAAAAAAAAAAAAAAAAAAAAATGGAAATGAGAATTAGGGATGAGATCACTATCACAATTGATTATTCTTCTAGTTTTTTTTTGCCCAAAATTTTAATGTGAAAATACTTCAAAGATATAATTAATTAATATTATATCTTTTGAAAATATTTAAATTTAGAATCATTCTAACAATAGTTTTACTAAATTGTAAATTATCATCTACACAGTTTATTGGATATATTTTTAAATGAAGATTGAGTATACTTAATCTTTCTCTTTGATAGTATATTATATAATGTTTGAGTCCCCCTTTTTAGTCCTTCTATAATGTCATAGTATCCTCACAATTTCACTAATATTTTTTTACCTTGCTTAATAAAAATCTCACTCAAAAAATATTTGTATAATGTTTACTCATAAAAAAATCAATATCATATAAAAAATTGAGATCATCTATACATTTTCACATATGATTCACATTTGCATATAACTTCCCTTACATTTAATTTATAGGATGCCTTTATTTTTTGGAATAAGTGTTCAATATTCTTATAAATACATCTTTTTTCATTCTATGAGTTATTGACATGCATTGAATAACATACGATAAAATTTTTTTAATAGTTGTTATTCTCCATTGTCATAGCGATATTTATCAACTATATTATTTCATATCATAGTTATTAGTTTTATTTCATTGTTGTTGTATCATTGTTATTTATTTTATATCATTTTTGGTTTATTAACAATCTTTTTTTTTTACAGAAGAGAATATTTCTACAAATGAAGAGATTCCAGCAATGGTTTGTTTTTATACTTCAATAAATTTAATTATTTTATATTTTTTATACTTTTTTAAATGCATTTGTTTATTAATTCTAAATGAAGCATGTTTAAAATGGAAGTTTTTATAGTTATATTTCGACTAATATTTAACATGATCACTTTTCATCAAATTTATTCTCTCTCTCTTATAACAATATTTTGAATTTCTCTCCACATTTTATATTTGCATTTTATGCTCATTTTGATTATACATAGATTTTAGGCTATTGAGAGATGCTATATATTATGCTTTTTTTCTTAATATAAGATTGCATTTCTTATTTTTATGATTTTCATTCATTTCACCAATTTAACATTTTTATTTGTCAAGTCATATTTTATTTTAGAACATATTTGCACCTAGTTAGATAAACTAATTATAAGATTTATATCATGCATTTACAATTAATGTTCATAAAATTTGTGACTTGTAATTGTCACTTGGTCATGAGGAAATTAAATTAAGTTTCTTTATTAAAGAGACTCTCTTTTTTTCATATTATTTTTGCATTTAATTTTCTCACATTTTTACAACTATTTTTATGATTTATGATTACATGTTATTATATAGTTCTGATTTTTTTTTATGTTGACTAAATATCTTACAGAAGTCATCTTTTAATGTAAGAGAACCAGATGAAAGTTCCATTGATATAACACTCTCAATTGATGATGAGCGAGACATCCAAGCAAAAGATAATTTCACACATTGAAGCCATTTTTTCAACTTGAACAACAAGTCAACCGGAAAGTTTCTCAATTAGTTAATAATTAAAATTTATTCAATTAACATTAATCAATATTTTCTCATTAAACTTTACTACTAATGAGATTATCATATAAGTTAATTTTGTGGTTTCTTTTATTTCTTGTTTTATAGAGATTATATATAGAAGAGTTGTTCTTCTTTGTGTTTATTAAATCTTATCATTTTTGCTTATAGCCTTATTGTGTCTACAGATTCATGAAGAATGTTTTGAATCTCCTATAGAAATTGCTAGAGCATATCTTGGATTTAAGCCTCAAAAGCATCTCTTGTAGATGTACAGCGTAAAATTTTCCATAGGAATAAAGCTTGTTTTGGAAATAGATTGGTGAATGCTACAATTGCTTCAAAATCCACTTTATGCTTTCATGCAACTTCAAGATTCTAAAATAAGTATATAAAGTTGAAGCCTCAAGACAACATTATATAATATGACACGGTCTCCTTATTTTGGATCCTCCATGATGACTAATCTCATGGTATGTGTTCATTATGTTCTAAGTGGATGTCTTAATTTTAGAGATTACTATTAAATATTCTTTGATTATTTCTCTTACATGTATATATTGCTTTCATTTAAATATAGTCCTTATAAGGAAAATATTATAAAATCATCAAGGACAACATAATGGACAGTTTCACCATCAAATATCATGAATTTATTTAACATTTTCAATAGAAAGTATCCTTTTCGGCTTTCTATATCAACATAATTTATTTACAGCACTTTAAAAAAGTTTAAGACAAATGAACATCATCATGATTAATAATCATTCAATATAATTGTTGAGGTGCTTATTATTTTTTATATTTGAAAATTTTAATGATCTTTATAGCTATTTTGTGGAAAAGGAGTTGTGGCTATGCATAGTTTAACATGTAAGTTCTAATTTGAGAATGATTGATGGAGTTTCATACATAGTATGTTCTCTTAAATGATTTGTAATTACTATTAATCTTTTAGTCTTCATCTATAATTTTTTGTATGTTAAAGCTACCATTGCAATTGTTTGACCAATGATTTTGTTTTCTCATTCCTTATAAGAAACTTGTCTTCTTCTTATTAAGATGAGTTATTTTTTTCCTTTTATATGAAATATTATATGTTTGATTTTCAATATATAAATTTTAAAGTTGTCTTCAAAATTAATGGCACTTGAAAGCGTGGTAGCTTAAATAGGGATGTAATGCTTGATGAGCACGGAGAGTTCGTCAAGTCTTGTTTGGACCAAGCAATCTAGGTTGTAAATTACAATTTAACATGTGTTCTTTATTCTCCTCCTAGTCTATGAAGAGCAAACAAAATTTGTAAGAACTTGTAAACAATAAATTAGTAATTTTTTGAGCAAATTTTTGTTCAAAACTATTTTTCCATTCAAATTTGGTTAAAAAATCTCAACAAATAATGCTATTGTGCCTACATGCTCTGGAATTAGTGCAAGGTTAGATTTCTAAATTTAATTTTATGAAATTTCCTTAAATATTTATGTTGACATTCAAACAAATTATTTTCATGAAAAAAATTTATGCTTTTGATAATTTTGAACTTCATGAGCTCAGACTATAAAAGTCTTAATTTACTTTGATTGACTTACGCATATACAATATATTTTGGCTCAAAACAAATTAACGAGTATAATTCATTCATTTAAATTAGAGTAAATATTTTTAAGTGTAAATCACAATTGAATTGCTCAAATGAATTGATATTTTCTAGTTTGGGTAATTGAAAGAAATAATAAAAATATGAATTATATGATATAATAGTAATCTTAAGAAAAAAATCATAAATGATTTTTGGTATTTAATTATTTGATATATTTCAATCAATACTATGACATGAAGTTAATGGTTCAATTCATAGGTTCAAAAAAATTAATAAGTTTATACTATATCAAAAGATGAATAATTTATAGTTTAATGGAAAATTATTGTAATTAAAAAAATTTGAAGGAATTATGCAGTGACTAAAAAGATTAGAAAAAGAAATTCTCAAGATAGACACAAACATGAAAACGAAACTAAAATGGCAAAGGTACAAATTTTAATTGACATTTGTCCAATTATGTAGTTTTTTTCTAAATAAAATAAATAAATAATTATTTATAATAAATTAATCAAACACATTTTTTCAAGAAAAATCAAACATAATTTCTAAGAAATCTATGGTCTTATCATTAACATTATTATTTTTTCAATCAGTTCCATTAATTTATTCAACTTTGACATCTTCGAGTCAACTCTATTATTAGGCTCTTCTTATTAATCCCCTAATTGACAATGCGATTATAAGACATAAATATTACGAAAAAGATTTATAAACTATGATATTGCCATAAAAAACTTCCTCTACAAGAGACAAATATTCTTCACCATTATTATTGATTTTGTTTAGAAAGTACAAGGTGGAAACAAGCTTCTTTTTAGAGATTAATGATAATCTATCTAGTTTTGTAAGTCTGACTTGAAAAAATATCAATAGAAGCACTAAAATATGTGAAAGAGAAAAAGTGATCTTGAGGAGTCAATGATAGTGATGCAACTCGAAAAGAAGATAGCGACAAAATGTGAATCTCCAAGTTGGGCTTCTTTGATGATGATTAGCCTACATAAAATAGTGTGAGAAAAAGAAAAGTAAAGTGGAGCATTGACAACATAAACTAGCTCTTAACTACCTAAATTGCCTCACTTACATCTGCTAATAATAATAATAAGATTTTTACTTCACTTAAGGAAGAAGAAATACAAGATCTTATTCAACCTCTCAACTTCTAAATTTGCATTTATATTATGGTAAATTCATTTTCCAATAAATAAAAATCTTTTTATAAAGCATGAGGAGGCTAATTTACAATGAGGGAATTGTGTATAGAGAATGTTGAGGAGAACAATGATGTGCATGCCATTAATGACCATATTTGAAAGTGGCAAAAGTTGTGATTTATATGGAATAGGTGAACACACCTAGGGGTGTAAGTGAGTTAAGCTGGATCGTGAGCTGACTCGAGCTCAACTCGTTAACGAGCTCCAAAGCCAAGCTTATTGAGCCAAGAGCTTGAGCTCATAGATAAGCTCAGAAAAATTTTGAGCTTGGTTTGACTCGGCTCGGTAGCTTATTGAGTCGGCTTATTTACATAATGACAAATTGTAATTATAGTGTATCATATTATCAGTTTAATAGTTTATCAAGTTTTTTAAATGAGTTCGAGCATTCGAGTCGAGCTTGAGCTTGACTTTTTTTAAATCGAGTTGAGCACGAGCCTGGTAATTGAGCTCGAGCTTGAGCTCAATAAAGATTAAACAAGCTTAACTTGATTAAGTTAAAACTTGACTCAACTCAACTCGTTTACACCTCTAATCACACCTTAAGTGACAACTTATGAACAATTAGATGGTACATCAATGATTCAACCATGAGAGAGATGCTCATGCACAATGAGGGCCTCTTGTCCTAGTGATGTGGTGATATGGCAAAGAGACATAATGATATGAAAGAAAATCTAGGATATGATGATTCCATCATACAAATTGTTGTCATTGGGAGCCTTCTGAATAACTAGATTGTGTAGTAATGATTCTCGCTATGTTTGGGCTATGCATTTGGGAGGTTATGATTGGAAAATAGGTTAATCGCATGATCTTAATCAATTGGACTAGTTATGAAAAATCTAATTTGATCATAAATTCAAATCATTTAAATATTAGGACTATTCGTTAAAGGAGCTAAATCTAGTCACAATATGTATTGAAAAATAGTGAATTATAAGTATCTATTTAGTTGCTTTGACATAAGAAATTATGTTTTCAGGCATGATAAATTTATTAAATATTATGATTTAATTAAATATTTAATATAATAAAAAATATAATTATTTTATATAATTATCTTAAAAATTCATCTAAATTTTTAATTTGAACCTTCACTCAGACAAGGATGGCGGTAGCGTCATAGGACTCTGGCCTCGTTGGCTTACCTTCATCTCCTCAAGTGGAGGGCTAACGTGGAGATTGAGTTATGGATGCAGTGAGTATTTTTGACTTTTCATCGAATAAAAAAAAAAAAAACAGAAAGCAATAAAAAAAAA
>CM038218.1:177618465-177926615 GCA_021442155.1 Cymbidium sinense
TTAAATTTAAAAGATGAGATCACTAAGATATTTTCAAGTGGTAAAGAGGGGTTGATGGAAGATGCATCAATTCCAAATATTCGTGAACTCTAGCCATCAACGAATTGAACATTATATTGAATGGTATCCATGTATTTTGTAACAAGTGTTAATGGTGTGGTCTTCACGTCCACAATGGTTACACCGAGGTCTTGTCCGACCTTTTTGCCTAATACAATAATTAGTTTGTTTATGAACAGCTTTCTAACTCTCTTCATCTCTATAGGTTTTGAGTTTTGATTATTTCTGCTTTGGGAAGTAGCCAATGCAAAAGCTTCGTTCAATGTATTACTTGAGACAGCGATAACACATTATTTTCTTCTTATTATAGCAATGAGTATGTTATATTAACAGGTGGAAAGAGTTTTGTCAACAATATTTGACTACGAAAGGTGGCATAGCTTTTATCGAGCTCGAGTAAAAATTGTATGGAATGATTTTGTTGAAGGATACTGGAGACAGCCTTGGCGACTCCACAAGAGCAATTTGGTATAGTGAGTAAATGGCTAACTCGTCCCATGTAATCTTTAAGTGTAATAAGTCTAAATGGAGAGCTCCATTTGTGTGAGGTTTGACATAGCATTTTTTTTACTACATAAATCTTGGTAGAGTTTGGTTAAGAAAATTGCTCAAGAAGATCATTTCATAATTATTGTGCAAAATTAGCATGCATGATGTTGGTTGTAAGATCTAAAACCGTGGAATGTATAATGATGGTGGCTTGTGTAATGTATTTAGAAATCGGCCAATCATATGATTTACGAATTCATTAAAGGGATGTTTAGGGTTTGTTGAAAATGATTTACGAATTCTTTGAAGGGATGTTTAGGGTTTGTTGAATTTGTGTTGTATGCATTCCAAAGACATGTATTTTTAAGAATTAAAGTGTTTGGTTGGATGAATTTCACATATAATGTAATTCATTGATGAATTTAGAATTCAACCATGGTTTGGAAAAGCGAATCTGATAAAAGAATGTAGTAAGTGAATAGAATTTTTGAATACTTTATAGTTGTTTGGTTGCATGTAAAGTAAATACATGCAAACTATATTTTATATGTTGATTGGATATATGTAAAGTAAAGTAAATACTTGTTTCTGAATACTTTGTTGTATGTAAAGTAATTGCAAAATTAATAAATTAAATCTATATTAAAATATAAATAAGTTATAAATAAAATATTTATTACTTTGTCAAAATCAATCTCATAGATCAATATGTAATCTTGAGCAGAGTTTAAATTCAAGCTATTTAAAACTAATCAAGTTAAGCTCTAATCAATTATTTACAACTTTATCATACAATTTTATCCTCATTTTCTAAATTCACTTAAATATCAATATTCACAAAAAAACTTATTTTTTTATCAACTTCAGATAAAGAATACAGGCATAGATCATCCTCATTTTATTTTTGAATGGCAGAAATTGGGTTAAAATTTTAATTTTCATTGACCATCCTCATTTTATTTTGGTTATTTTATTCACTTCCCATTCAAAATTAAATTGATGATTATAATGATAGAATTGGCTTCTATTGTACTTATAAGTGCAAAGGATTTGCAACCATATTCTTTGATATCCTTTATGCATGGCTTCTCATAGAAATTCAACATTAAGAAGGTTGAATTAATCATAGGCTAAAATCAAAAAGGAAATTAATTAGAGACACCTATAAGAGAAGAAATGTGGAGCTCTAGTAATGCAAACACTCATGTAGATGAAAAACATAACAAATAATGGAGAATCACACAAGATTGGCAAGTTGGTCGTTCTCTAGGATTGTCTCTAGCTGTGTTACAATGGAAGATTGCTAGGGTAAAAGTCAACTCACGACATGGCAAGCTGTAGTTGTGAGAGGCAAGGCAGTTGAACGGAACTACGGCAGCACTCCCCTCCTAAAATGCTTATACAGCAGCTCTCTCAAGCTGTAGCGAGCAGCAGTGAGTGCTGTATACTGGGAGAACTACGAGTGCAGCGCTGAGGTAGCGCGCGAGAGAGACGAGCATGGGGAGATCTCAAGCAGGAGTCGAGAGCACCGAAAGAAGCGACATCGGGCGAGAATCAATGCTAAATCAAGAGTCACGCTGCAGCGAAATTTCTTTTCGCTCGATTTCGAGCGAATTTCTAATGCAACGCATTTGCCCTATTGCCCGAATTCATAATATCGCAGAATTTTACTTTACCTAATTTTTGGTAAAACCAAACACTTAAAATATAAAATGACTACATTCATTTTACTTTACATTCTAAATACTTCAAACCAAATAATCCTTTAAGTTTATTTTGACAAATTCAAAAATTAATTGATTTCAAAATATATTACAAGTTATGTTTATCAGTGAATTTGGGTAATTGGTTATTCTTTGTTTTTTATTAGACTTATCGTCCTCTACAACTGGATCATTCTACTAGTGGCGACATTATCATTTCATAATCACCGATGATTATAATTTTCTTTACATTGATTTTATTTTGTCTCAAATCAATTAAAAAAAACCTTTCATAATTATTTTAGATTAAATCAAATTATTTAAAAAATACTACACATACAATGTATTCCTATTCCTTTTTCCTTTTATATATATGTATATAAAACCAAACGGTTTCTAAAAATAAATTGAAAGTTTCAAATACATTAAAATTTAACTTCATATTTTTTATTACATCCAATAAAAGTTGAGAATGAATTGAAAGTTTTAAATACATTAATTGAAAAATATATATATATATATATATATATATATATATATATATATATATATATATATATATATATATATACATCCAACAAAAGGCTAGAATTTTATAAACCCTTACAAATAAAATACAATACAATTCTAGAATATTTAATCAAATAACTCCTTAGAATTTAACCTATAATCTGATATCCAAACCTCCTGAATACAAGGGCGGAATTAACATCAATTTTCAGGATAGATAAATTTATATATTAGAATAAAAATAAAGGGCAAAAATTTTTTTTATGAGGGGTAAATGACTAATTTGATATATTATATAAAATTATCAAATTTAGAGGATGATTATCTTTCCTCAACTTATTTCTGAATCTGCCCCTACCTGAATATGAATAGCATGATTAACTATCTACAACTCGAATAAAATTATTGCGTCTTATAATGGCTGGTATGCAGAAGAAAATACCGACATATTTAGGTATATAGACGTCATATTATTGGCCTGTTAAGAGGAAAAAATAATAAACAGTTGAGAGGATAAGAGGACCAAGCCACCAGTAGGGACAACTTGCAGGGCCAAAGCCCACCATTTCAGCTCAGTTCCCGCATCCCCCAGGATTCTTTTGTCATCATTGCTCTGTTTTGTTAATTTTCTGAAAAAATGCGAAGTCGAAAACTTGCCAAAAAGAAATTAAAATAGATTCTATGGGAGCCGTATGTGCATATAATGCCGCGTGGCTTTGTGGACTGCCAGCCTTGCCCAAATCACTAAAGCATCGGCCTTTTCGCTCTACTCCTTCCTTCCCTATTCCTTTCTTTTCATCGGCGGCGGTAGTCGAAGTGCAGCTATAGCCACTGGCCAGATATTTTGGGCGATGCCTTCTTCTACTTCTGATCCTCTCTCCGCCGAAGAGAAGAGCGCCGTCAAGAGCGATCCACTCGCCTCTTTCCGGTTGAACGAATCCACCTTTCTCGCCTCCCTCATGCCGAAGAAGGAGATAGGTGCTGATCGCTTCCTTGAGGCCCATCCCACCTACGACGGCCGTGGCGTCGTCATCGCTATCTTTGGTAATCACTGCATGTGGTTTGATATTTTCATGACATCAAGTCCATCCATGTCATTTGATGATTTGTGGGGGCCAAAGTCGCTTTTTTAGCTATGATTTGAGCGTGCAACTTCTAGCAAGGTTCTCTGTTTGCTTATCTAAACATCTTACCATCTTTACGGGCAATTCAAACAAGGAACAGCGAGTGGCAGATGGTGCTCACCAACATTTTTGATTTATTAGGCATGAGTGATAAAAACTTGGAGATTCAGTCACTTATGGTCTGGTGTTAGGTGCTGAGTTTCATAGCTTTCCATATGACATCATGCATTTTCCATTTACCATTGTTCTGATGACGGGATTTAGTCAATGTTTTCTTACAAATACTCATTGGTTCTGATGATATGGTTCTGCTAGACGCGGACTTTAACGGAAAATGGTTGTAATTTTGGATTTTTTAGATTTAGCTTGCTTCATTTCAATAATCTGTTTGTGGCATAGGATTGGAAGTTGTTTGATGAATATTGCGCTACTTCGAACTCCATTGCAGATTCTGGTGTGGATCCCGCTGCTGCTGGCTTACAGACGACGTCAGATGGAAAACCAAAAATCATAGACATATTGGATTGGTAATGATCATTCCATGGAAAATGTTTACTGATTGCTATTTCGTAATTTGTCGCCTCTCTATTAGACCAATAATTCAGTTATATTTTCAGCTTAGATATGTTACATTTGGCTATAGTTCTCTTTTCAAGTATTGCCATTTATTGCCATCAAAGTTTGCATATGGATGATACAAGTCAATTCGTTTTTTGCCATGACTGACTGTAACTTCTCAACCATGCAGCTCAGGAAGTGGTGATGTTGACACCTCAAAGGTTGTAAAGGCTGATGCTGATGGTTATATCACGGGGGCATCAGGTTGGCATGTTGAATAGCAGTTCAATTACAATAACTCGTCAAAACTTCATCTCATTATGCTTTAGTTTAAAATTTATTTTAGCTGCATATTTTAATTCTAGTTGAGGGCCTTTTCTGTACTCCGGGTTAATGTCTCCAACGCATGAAAGTTGTGCCATGATTTTTTTCTTTTAGCTAAAGAAATGATCTTTTTAAAAGATGCAGGATTTGGAGAAGTCATGATCTGTAGGGCTGATATCTGCACAATCTTGTGAAGGATACGCTATGCGTTGTACAAATGTTTATTGAATTAATAACTTTACATAGAATATGAATGGTGATATATAAACGAGCATGTGTAGGGGTGCAAATAAGATGAGCTTGAGCGAGCTGAGAGCTTATTTGTGTTCAGCTCATTTGAAATTCAGTGTGTTTATATTTAGCTTGTGCTTGAAATTGTTTGTGCTAGGCTTATTCGAATTTGAACTGAACACAAGCCAAATATGAGCTTTATCAAGTTTAAAAATTAGATTTAGTTTAACATGAAAAACGGCCTTAGTAAATCTATCTAGCAACTTCAATCGCAAGAAGCCATGAATTCCCAGTATATGCCTTATGTGGGTTATAAGTTCAAATGACTAAGTTTTGCATTACAATTTAAACAGGATAATATTAAATATCTAAAATATGTGGGTCTAATGAAAAGAGGAACTCTGAACACCATTGCTATATTTCTAATTCTTCTTATTCTAACTTTGCTTTGCTGAAATAAACAAAAGTTGTCATAGATTCTTGAAAAGATTTCCTCATCTTCTTTATCAAATACACAGACATGCATATATACATACATACATACATCTACATATACGTCTACACACACATGCTTTTACACACAATATATAAAGATTAGAGCAAATAACAGGTAGAATATGAATGAATATATGTCTATTCATCTTCTATTTGTTTTTTATATTCAACTCATTTACCAAACGAAAAAAATCAAACATGAGTTGTTTACAATGACGAGCTTTTTGATAGCTCTAAACATACGGATTAGTTAGAAAGACATAGAGCAATAAATGAGAACAAAATTATCAATTCTGTTTGATGAGAAAGTGGCTCAACACAATAGTTGTCGTTCAATGTTTCTACTTAGGATGTGGAAAGGAGATTCATACTAGTTTGTCATACGAATTGGATTGTAATGGTTGGAATAAGCTTTTTTGAGATCAATTATAGCTTATGATAGAAGCAGTCTATCCTGTTTAAGGAAGAAACAAAGAGTTGTGCACATAAGTCTTCACCTAGGTCTTGTCCATCAATATGAAAGAGCCTTACTCATGCACAAATGAGTTCACTGTCAAGTGTCAAACACATTTGCATAGTGTGCCAGTTTTAGCCACTTGGCTTCAACCTTTTTATTTGTATCAAATAACTTATGTTATTGTTTCCAAGGAGCTTTTCTTGTTTTTCATACATTTTACCAATTTTGTAATTAAGCTTAATCGTTTCACTTAATCATTATCTATCATGTTGAAAAATGAAAGTATAAAACTATATAATTTCTGCCTGAAAAAGTTGGAAATTCACTGTCATGCTGTCTGTAGGGGCACGACTGCTTGTAAATTCCTCGTGGAAAAATCCTTCCCAGGAGTGGCATATAGGATGCAAGTTAGTTTATGAACTTTTCACAGAGACTTTGATTTCTCGTATAAAGGTACTTCTTATTTTACAATCTTCATCTTTATTTCTTTCAGCTAACTTATTCTTGTGTTTTATTTTGCAGAAAGAGAGGAAGAAAAAGTGGGGCACAAAAAATCAAGAAGCAATATCGGAAGCTGTGAAACATCTCAATGAATTTGACAAGGTTTTTTTTGCTTAAATCATTTTATTGTATCTGTCCTAAATGAATATCTATGTAGATAAGTGGTCTTATTTTATAACAAGGTGATAATTAAAGTAGTTTAGCTGGCATTACTTACAGTTCAGTTTCTTTTTGTTTAATTCCATTCTCTTATATTTAATCTGTCATTGCACTTTGCTTCTATGGTGCACATATTCTTCATGAGTGATATGTGTTCGAACACGTGATACCAAACCTTTGAGGTTGATGAATGTGTCTCATATCTATTTCATTTTTTATCTACTTATGGGACTTAAGTTGTGTTGTTTGATTTTCTGGAAAAAATATTTTTTGTGTTTTTGGAACTTTTTTTTGTGAAAGGATGACTTTATTACCACAAAATATAACATGAGGCAATTACAAAAAAAAAAAAAAGAAAAAAAATAAAATAAAATTAAAGTTAACATGATGATCAACAACAACAACAACAACAAGCCTTTTTTCTCACTAAGTGGGTTCGGCTACATGAATCCTCTGTTATGTCTATTATGAGTGAAATTCTCATTTAATTCAGTATATAGAGGTCATTTTTTCTTAACCAAGTCTTTTTAGATCTACCTATACCTTTCTTAAAATATGGCAAATCTAATGCATCTACTCTCCTAACATGATGATCATCAATAAAATTTTTTAGAAGGACAAGGAAAAGTACAGTAGCCTTTTTTCTCACTAAGTGGGGTCGGCTACATGAATCCTTCATCTCCATTGTATCTTGGATGGTGATGATAATTTTTTTTATTTCCATCTTCTTTGGAGAACATAAATTGAAATTTTCTATCTAGCAGAACATCAACACTATGTTCCGTTTGAATCATAAAATTGTTGTGAATCATGATGGTTGATGTGTTCATTAATATGAAAAAGGTAAGGTTTTGATGAAATAGAAGGATCAATATCGCTACTCATACTTGCAAATGATGTGGTGGCAACATTCATGGGGTTAGCATGTAAGCATAGAATGCTCAGGTTCCAAAAGAGGTTCTTAAGGTAGTTGCAAAATTTGACTGCAATCCTGATTCAAAGAAGGAGAAAGAACCATCATGATTGAAGGCAGGATCTGATCGTTCGTATGTACGTTTTGTGCATGGAAGTTTGATTTCTTTAATTCTGAATGAGCTTTGAAATATTCAGTATAGTTTTGTTAAAAAATTTTGTAAGAACAAGATGAAGAAATGCCTTGAAATTGTACCTTCTATCAATAGCCACTAGATAAGGAACCGATTTACACCTTTTAAATCATAATTATGGCTTGATACAACTTAGAAATAGAGTCCAGGTTGGTTGAAACAAAATAAATGAAGTTGAGGAAAACAAATCAAATATGAGTAAGGTGGTTTCTCAGAATAGTCAAAGTGGGGAGGTCATTTTATGCATCAGATAATCACTGATATAGTAGGTTTGTCGAGAGAATAATCTAGCATAATATACTTTCAAACATAGTCTTATATGGCGATGGTCAATGAGCACAATTGAGAAATCATTAGTATAGGCGTAAAATTGCCAATAAGCTCCAAATTGGAATGACATAGAAAACTTGCTCACAATACAAAAAAAGAGTGGACATAAAGGCTCTTAGATCTTTTCTTCAGTGAATATAAGTGCTTTCTTCCCTTGAAAAGTAGATGGTTGTTTATATTGAAATGGTATTGAATCTTTCCTAAAAATAAAAAGAAATGGATGGATGAAGATTAAAATCCTTCAATCCCCAACAACATCCATGAAAGATCGAGGGTTGCGAGTAGGAGATGTAGTAACCAATGATATGAGCAAGAGGTTGATTCTTCAAGAAGATATGGTCACCGAAATTGGTGGCAGCGTTGGAACTGACTGAACATGTGGTTTACTTGAAATGCTAGTGACCACCAATGTGGGGGCGAAGGAGCATGAGCATGGAGCATGGAGCATGGCGCATGGAGCAGATAGAGGGAATTTGAGCATTGATGAGAGCTACTTGATAAAGTCGTTGGAAATAAAGATGCTAGCGACACTGATTTTGAGTTAGGAAATGTGTAGATGCTCAAAAGGATAGAAGTGGTTGGAAAGCAAAATAGTTGGTAGGGCTGTGGATGTTGACAATTAGTGTACACAACGGCTAGGCACGTTGAGGGTCACATCCACTTGGATGCGTGAGCATGATGGCGGGATGTTGCATGACATCATGTGTGCATGAGTTGGCAGTACACGAGTGCCCCCATGGGAATAGGCGATGAATGTGAAGAAGGGACGAAGGTCCTTGAACCACTTCATATGGTGGTCGGGAGCACTATAAAAATTTTAGCTTTTGTTTACTCACTTGGAATGCTAAGTTTTGTTCAACTTTTCATGGGTCTTTCTTAGCTTTCTGCTTATTTGAAATGCCCAACCTGATTAGGTTGGTTAATATTTCAATTGATAAGGCTCAGTTTTGAATGGACTGACCTAATTTGAGCTGGCAAGCCCAGTTTATTGGAGGGAGGACCAATGACTGAACTTTTTCAGGCCTCTTTCTGTCCTCATTGATTTCTTTGTGACCCTTGGATAAGATATTTAAGTGAATCACTTTGTAAACTTGATAGTGTATATCTCACTAAGTAGCTCCTTTGGCTGATCATGCAAAGATTTCAAGGGAATGCTGTTCTGAATATGATTTTTTTTCCTTTTCATGCAAATGTACATTTTGAATATACATTCATGTTTCTTATATTTTAAAAGCTCTATTTTAACAGTCCGAAGCTTCCGCGAGATTCCTCACTTCATTTCATTGTAGTTCTAAAATATTTATCAAAAAAAAAACAAAAAACAAAAACAAAAAAAACTAATCTAG
Organism: Cymbidium sinense; assembly: GCA_021442155.1. Lineage (NCBI taxonomy): Eukaryota > Viridiplantae > Streptophyta > Magnoliopsida > Asparagales > Orchidaceae > Cymbidium > Cymbidium sinense. Next base: position 177,627,859 of record CM038218.1, read on the forward strand.
TCGGTTGCATTTAGGGCATATTGAATATCTTCTACTTGGTTTGAACCGCTCTTCTGTGTTGACTGCGCTAATTAATTTTTAGGAACAAATTGTCTTTTACAGAAACACCCAAAGACTGAGGATTCCAAATTAAAGAGGGTTCGTGAAGACCTTCAAAACAAGATTGATTTCCTTAGGAAACAAGATGAAGTATGAGATTGCACAATTCATTTTTTTAGGTGTTCCTTATGCATTTGTTTTCTTATAACTGAAAGTGTGATTCTTATTGTCTAAAGTTGCTTACAATTCATCCATGATAGAGTTATGATGACAGGGGGCCTATAATTGATGTAGTTGCCTGGAATGATGGTGATTTGTGGAGAGTTGCAATTGACACACAGAGCTTTGAAGATGGCTCAGACCAGAGAAAGCTCGCTGATTTTGTTCCTTTAACAAACTACAGGTACACATTATCCAATCACTGTTATCTACTTGTTATATTAGAATATTCACTATAATTCATGGCACTGCTCTTTCTAATATTTCCAAACTCATATACTTTTGGGACCCTTTCCAAATTCTTTGAGTTTCCTTTTTTTTAAACGTGCTATATATTTTTGATCATTGCAAATTCCTTCGAGCTCCCCAGGCATGATAATGCTTTAGCAATTTTTTGAGGAGAGATTCAAGTTCCAGACAATGTGTATGGAACATTTGGAATAATTCTCCAAGAGCATTTTTTTCCTGACAAATAGATCTTGTTATTGTATTCTCTTTCATTTTCTTTTTATTTTCTCATGCTTTTGTTTGATCCTAGTTTTAATTATATGTTTGTGTCTGTATACTGTCATCAGAGTTATACTGCCTATCTGTCAGTCAGGTTTATACCTGGTTTTACGTTACACATGGCTGTTTGAGCCTTTTATGGGTAGTCCTTTAATACTGGGGCATATCAATGCTAGGCATAGGCTCCAGCCTTATAAGAAATTTTATTTTTGAATTAAGAAATTAGTTTCTTCGATGAATATTGAAGATATGTACGCTAGCTGATGATAGAATAAACATGTACTTTTATATAGTTGATAATAAATTGTGGCATACTCTCATATATTGTATTGGATGGTTTCTACTGTTGACCTCCATGCATGCGCTATAAGTCGAAATTGTACAAAATGAAGTCGATTGACTTGGATGCAATAGTTTAATCGAGGCATGCATCGCCAAAATCGGTGAAGCGATCTCCAATCGATGACGACTTCCATCGTTGAGCGTCGAAAGTGATTAGAATATATATCTTTTGCAAATTGGCCGTCAGAGGGTTGTCGAAGCGTCAATGCGCATATTGGGGTTTGGAGGCTACGGCATGCATGACTCCGTAAGCCGTTAGCAAAAACATCATCATCAAATAAGTAAATGTTCGACGAATTGCGTGAATATCAGTGATCGGAATCTGACGGAGCGCAAATCGGTATCGTGAGCATCGCAAAATCATCGAAATGATCTCCGATCGACAAATAACGACTTAGTATGGCGTTCAAAATAAATTGGTTAAAATATATACATTGCTGTCGGCGGAGATAAATTCGACGCCTTTTGCCATATCGAGGTCGGAATCGCGGCGATGCCCAGCGATCTACGTTCACTTTTTATCAGCCGTTAGCGTCGAGCGTTAAAAGCCTTTCAAATGAGACTTCGCTCATTCCAGGATGCTGCGATCGGCGTTAAAGCGATAATGCACATTTTGAATTGGTGATCGTTAAAGACTCCAAATGGTATCGAAACGTCGGAATAACTTAAGATCGATATATATATTGTCCATATAACAATGTCGACGTATAAATTTAAATTAGGGTTAATTAAACACTTAAATGAAATATAAATACTATTTATAACAACTCTATTCCACAATCGAATCTCGTTCTCTAGGCTGAGCGACTCACATCCGTTCGGCAGTCCTCTGCGGCGACGCGGAGAACTCACATCTGGCAAACCACGTTTGCGCCCACTCCTCGCTCGTGGCGACTTCCTGCGTCTCACGCGCAGCGGCGATGCGTACGGCGTCTGCGTTCTGTTAAGCTGCCGCTCGCGCGCCCGCCACCGGTACCGTGCGATCCGTTCCTTTCCGGTATAAAATTGCTTGTGGGTGTATAAATGCTTTTAGCGTCTTTCTTGGGGTTGGGAAATCGGTTTTCGATAGGTGCGAGAACTTCTGGCGTCTTTTAGATGGGTAGGTTGGAGACTCATGGCGGCGTGGTGTTGCAAAACCATGCGTCATCTTTTAGGCAGGCGGGGCTTTGGCAGAAATCCACTGAGAGATGTCAAAATTGTTGGAATCGAGTGAACAACAAAAAAGTCATGTGGAATTTAGCGCTGAGTATATAAATACTCACACCCTCTTGGCATGGCGGAAAATCGTGTTACATGTAGATATGAGCATGCTCGTCTTTTCGGCTTGGTGGATGGCACCGGTTTATCTATAATATTTTCTTGGCATGGTGTGGCGACATATCAGGCGGCCATGAGGCGGCGTTGGGATCTTATTTTACCAATAGCGAGGAACGATTTGATATAAAGCAAAATATAAAATTGATGTTTAAAGCGATATTGCGGTGTATAAATACACACACACTCTTGGCGACGTGGTATCGTGTCACATCACGGTGTTTGAGAACCATACATGTCTTCATTGCCATGGTGGCGACCAGACGTGTAGCCATGCACGAGACGGCGTGAGGCTGTTGAAATATTGTTAAAATTTTATCTAAAATATTAAACTTGTAATTAAACTTAATCAAAATAAATAATACTATTCAAATCTCTTAAGCTTAAATCAATATTGAATTAAATAACCATGACAGTATGTTGAATTCTTAAAAGTGTCGAGGATGTTACGGGTTGATTCTCGGTTGGGTTACAGGTTGGTTCAAAAATAAATAATATTATAAGAATCTCAACTTAAAATATCGTATTTACGTATGATTGTAGATCGATATATATTATTTATTAATAAATGACGATAAGCAATAAATTAAATGATTAAGCAACTTTCTGCATGATGGTTGTGTTGAATGGAGATTTCAACCGGAGGGGATACTTCTGTTAAAAATATAATCATAATTTCAAATCAAATTGACTTAAATCAAATATCAATTCAAATGTAAAATTTAATGTCATTATATTATAGATGCCTAAATGAAATTCTATATCTAAAAACTTAAAATTAAAATTCTCATCTTATGATTGTTTGTTGAATGTCGAAATTAAGAAAATTACAGCAAAGCGAATGTCGAATCAATCTATATTCACTCGATAAAATGTGGCAAGGATGTGACCGTATACGGCGTGGTTTGGTATGTTACATATGATATAATTCTGATGAGTCCTCTGATCGGGTGAGTCGTCGAATCGTATATATTACGGTGTGATTGTATGTTCAATGACTCTGCTTTGAGTTGTGAATATATAAATAGGCGATAAAAACGCCTGTAGGTAAGGTGGACTTAAACTTATTCTTAAACAAATATGCGAGTATAAGGTTTTCTTGGATGGCAATAACCATAGTTTGTGAGGATCTTTTTAGGGTTGGGTTATTCTTCGATTAAGTAGGTGATGGCGGCAGGGATAATGAGTCATGAGATGATGGAGCGTCGTCATCCTACCATCGTTTTAAATTAATATAATAAATTTAATAAATCTAAATTAAAACTCCTTTCTCTTATATCTACGCGTTAGCGATCCGCAGCCTTAATAAAATCTGTCTGAGAGGAGTAATTAACTATAGATGCTACTGCATCATCTGGAACAAGATCTAAAGCCACAAAAGAAATCTGCGGGTAGTGTCTTTTACTCTTTTTATTCTCATCTTGAAATTGATATTTAATCTACTCTTTTAATTGAGAGGTCGGTGGGAATTTTACCCACCTACATTTCAAACAGCTTGTGTTCTGTTGGCTAGTAAAGATTTCAGTTTAGAAATCACCCTGAATGCGTACCATCCTTCTGTACAAGCCTGTCCAATGAGCGTTTGTCTGGCTGTACCTAAACCCTTTAGCATCTGACAGGCTATGTGTGTGTGTGTTTGTGTGTATGTATGTATACATGTGTATGCATGCATGCATGTATGTATGTATAATTTCTCAGCTACAAGAAAGCTCACATTATCTGTTAGACTTTCTAGGCCTTGGGAAATTGTTGTTGGAACTTGTTTTTAATGCGTTGTAAGTGTCGGGCATCTTTGTTGCATTGTTCACAGGTTTTCACGACTATTTCCATCCTACACTTTTTTTTTTCACAATTTCTTATCACCTTTTGTAGGATTGTTCATACACAAACTTGTTCCATTTGATAAATAATCGATGTGAAATTGTTCTGGATTTGAGTATTCATGATTTAATCGTTTGAATTTTGCAGAATTGAAAGGAAGTATAGCATATTCAGCAAGTTGGATGCCTGTTCTTTTGTTACTAATGTTTATGATGAAGGAAATCTTGTTAGTATAGTTACAGACTGCTCACCACATGGCACACATGTTGCTGGGATTGCCTCTGCTTTCCATCCTGAGGTGTGTTGTGGTTAATATTTTTTCTTTGTTGCCTTCCTCACAAGTTAGTTCATTTTGTTTGACTTGATCGAACGATCACTGTATAGGAGCCACTATTAAATGGAGTTGCTCCTGGAGCCCAATTAATATCCTGTAAGATTGGAGATGCACGGTTAGGTTCAATGGAGACTGGGACTGGTTTAACTCGGGCTTTGATTGCTGCAGTCGAGGTGAAGCCTTTTTTCAAATAACTTTTACGTGATGCTTATTTCCATGATATTGGCCAAATTAGCACCTTCCCCTTAACTAATTGTGTAATTTGTCATCCTAGCTAGCGAAGTTGTATTGGCATTTTGTATTTTGATAGATAGCGCGCTATAATTAGTTTAATATACTTCATGGAGCTAGTACTTTTAATCAAAATAGTTCATTGATATAGTACCTTCTTTTTTCTAAAGTTATATATATTTGTTACTTCTAGATGCCTTTTTATTTTATTTTTAATGTGTCCTTGTCTAACATGCCTGGATCAAATGAAAGGGTCTCTTAATATTTTTATTGTGAAACACCTATCTTATATGATTGTTGATAAAGCTCAAAATAATCCCTCGACTAATTTGTATGAAGCTAATTTAGTGCCAAAGTATTGTTTTTTCTTCTTCAATTTAGTCTTTTGACTATACAAAATTGATTTCAAAAGATCTCTAGAGACTAAATTGGGATCAAATTTGTATAGTCGAAAAATTAAATTGGGATCATTTGGGATCAAGTTTGTATAATCAAGGGTTAAATTGGAGATTTGCTATACTTTAGGACAAATAACAAGTGAACCTTTTTTTAGATTTTTCTCTATATTTTATTGCAATATATAATCAAGCTTGAATAGTTGATTTGAGTGTGGTATTGTTTGTGATTAATTTTTATGATTTTGCTTTTTTTGTTATTGAAATACCATGTTTGTATGGATATTCACAATTTCAATAGAAAGAGGGAGGATTAGTGTTTGGAACTTATATATAATGACAGAAGAAAGATGAGCTAAAGATGTATTATGTAGGTATCATAACTTAGATATAATGATGTATGCTGTAGATTTTTTGGATTGCAATAAAAGAATTGTTTAAATAAGGTACTTGAAATTACACTTTTGTTGTTGCTTAGTGAGCATAAGAAATATGAAGTGATTGAATTATATGGGTTTGCTCAACACTAGAATTCATAATAAATTCACAATTATAGGAAATGAAATTTAAATAAGATGTCAATGTAAGAAAGTAGTGAGTAGATACCATGTAGATATGTAGTTTTATGTTGTTCGACAACAATAATATATATGTACACGTTCGAAACACTTCTTTGGAGAAATCAATTAATTCCCCATTTTACAATGATGTGCTTAGAACTCCTATAGACTCCATTCTTTGCCACCATTCTGTTGACCTCCACATACTTCTCATAAGTTGAATCAAGCATAGACTACGAAATTGACAGACTACAGACGCGACATTGCGTTGACTCTTTCAAATACTTGTATGAATCAAGTGAAAATCTGTTCTAGTATGAGCTTGGCTCTTTCAAATGTTTACATGAATCAATCGATTAAGCAAAACATTGCTCTATGAAGTAAGCATGAGATTCATCTAATTTGAATGCCCATGTGTCTGTTTAATTTGAATGGAATGTAATAGTATTTTGAGTGTATGCTATGAGCCATTCCATTAAACACTTGGCACGGAACCTAAAGCTATAGATTCACATGAAACTATGATAGGTGCAAGAGTTTAGCTCCTTTGGACATTCACATAAACCATAAAGCAACAAGTTTAAATGTGAAATTGCCTAATGCATTTTTCATCAAACTTAAGTTCATTCAAGCTTATGGTTCAAACTTCTCTTAAGCCCTCTTTTAATTCGTTCAATAAAGTACATGTTGTATTTCAAATGGTAATTGAAAATATCTAATCATGTTCATTATTAAGATATCAAATCATATCTTCTGTTTGTGAACAAATTATCAAATTCTTTTTGATTTAGATTTCATTCAACTTGGACCTTTGTGATTGAATTAATTGATCAATATTTTCATGAATAGTTTGAGTTTTGATTCACTTTCATTCTGTGGCATGTCAAGTTTAAAAATATGATTGAAATCATATTAAATTCAAGCTCTTTATAGATTTGATTTATTCGGAAAATTTGACCTCTCGTCGTCTTGTGTAGGGGAGATTAGATTGTAATAGAAAGCGTGGTAGTTATCATGAAGCGGCGAGAAAGTGTTATGTTCCCATGCCGAGAAAGGCGTTGCGTTTTTTAACAGCGATATGACGCATTTCTTGCCACATTAGAAACGATGCGTATAAGTACTTAATTTAAAGCGTATTTCCGCGTTAGACATGTATAAGTACTTATATTACTGACAAGTTTTCATAGCGCGTGAACAATGTGAACGAGATCTTATCTTATGCGGGCATCAGCGTTGAAATAACGTGCGGGCTATATTTACAACACATTTTCCTGTCACGTTGGAACAACATGCACAATTATTTATTACAGGTTTCTCGCGTTGGAAAAATGTGAACTATCTTATCTGGGTTTACGTGGCGTTGGAATAATGTGAGCAGTCTTATTTTAATGCTAATTTCTTCGTCACGTTAGAATAACATGCACGGGTACTTAATTTAAAGCATAATTTTTTGCCACATTTAAATAATGTGCACAGGTACTTAGTAACTTTAATATTCCTTTGTAATTTTACCTTTACATATGCATTGGGGCAAATGAATCATGTTGTAGACAACAAGGTAAACACTTAGCCACTTTACTTGACACAAGGAGAATATTCAACGTGATGCATAAAAACAGAAAAATCTGCATAGGAATCAAATCCCAACATGTGAAGCAATAAAGATAATTGCATCAAGCCATAAAGAGCTTTCCAATTTCATGCTAACATAGAAATATATTTAATACTTGAAGCCAATCATGATTGGGAAAAGGAAAGCAAAGCCAAAGAGGGACTTCATTTTATTCTCTTCTCTTTCTCGTTTTTTTTATAACTTCACTCACATGAATCACATAATCATGTCAAATCTAATAGAATAGTCATTCAAAATTTCAAATTTGACTAAGGAAAACACTTGCATGCTAATGAAATCAAATGAAAGCAAACACCCATCATTAGCAACTAGTGGCAAGAGATAAACACATGCTAAACTCACATGCATGGGTTTGAGATTTCAGATTTAGCTAAAGAAGATGTTCGCATGTTAATGAAACCAATTAAGAGTAAAATCTATAATTAGCAACTAGTGCAAGAGAGCCAATATCATGCTAAGCTCATATACAGAGGCTTAGGATTTCAGATTTAACCAAGAGGGATGTTTGCATGTTATTTAGGCAAATTTCAATCCACATAGAGCAAACAATCATGCTAGGTCTTGACAAAAGTGAAAATTTGAAATTTCATCTTAACTAAACAATCACTTTCAATGTAGCAAGTAAGCAAGCAATATAAAGAGGTAAGAATATAAAGCTAAAGCAACTCTACACAAGCAATAACTCTTACCGATTCCCCTTTTCCACCTTGCTTAGAAACCCGAAGAGGTAGCATATATTAATATGAAATTTCAGATTTGATTAAGAGAGCACTTATATGTCAATGAAATAAAGTGAAAGTAGAACCCATCATTAACAGCAAGTGCAAGAATGATCTACTCAACCAAACATAAGGTAACATAAGAGGACTCAAATAATAGAATGAGAGTCATGAATCAAAGTTAAAGCTTATGCATTTGTTATTGCATGTCAACTTCATAATGATAATAGAGTTTAAGCAAGATTTAATCTAGCAAGACAATAAATAGTCATTTTAAGCTTTACAAATTATTCATTCAACCAATGAAGGACAATGACTTTAAAGTTCTATGCAAATGAAATCTCGTTTCAGCTTACACTTCAAAAGCCCATTAACTTAGTGATAACAATAGAGAGGATAACAATAGCAATGCTAGCAAAGCCGATCACTCCTTTCATCCCCTTCCTTTTAAAAATGATAGCCAAGTAGAATTTAAGCCACATAAAGCAAGCAATTTTAAGGGAATTTTAAAACTAAGAAAACAAGTCACATCCCACATCTATGCCAACTCATTTCAGTTTTAATGCAAGATAGAGACTTGACAATTGCTTGTGAGTACAATATGAACAAGCACTAGGCAAGATGCAACCTCAATGTTACCAAACAATGAAAATGGAAGCTTTGAACTTGCACAAAATCTCATTTCATATTGCACTTCAAAAGCCCATTAACTTAGTAATCACAATTGAGAGGAAAACAATAGTAATGCTAGCAAAGCCGATCACTCCTCCCTTCATCCCCTTCTTTTTAAAAATAATAGCCAAGTAAGGTTCATACCAAATAAGACAAACAATCATATTAAATTTGATATCATGCAAACCAAGAAATTTCAGATTTCGTAAAATATCCATATGACCACAAGACTTAAATGAGAACCAAGTTAACTCTTGCTAAATGGTGGAAAGAGATAAAAATAAAGCAAAGGCGACTTCATGCAAGCAACACCTCTATCATTTTTTTTTCTCTCTCTTTGCTTAGCCATCAAAAGGAACAACATACAATGGTGAAGCATGTGGGTATGCTTACTAACAAAATCATGATTTAAATTATTCCATGCATCAAACTCTATACCTTTTCCTCATTTCCAATCTCATATAGAAAGCATAACCCAACCTTAGAAAATGCATGCAAGAAGAGATCATTGAACTCATTTTTATAAGAAGGAGAGAACCAAAATTGCAATGTAAGGCTTAGGGTTAGATGGAAACAACCTGGAAATTTGATTAGAAAGAGAGGAAGAAGGGAGCTTGGCTTGGGCCGGTTGGCTTGCATTGCCATTGGAGTTCGAGTAGAGGGAGGCATGGCTTGCGTCTGCGAGGAAGGAGCTCGGAGAGGTTCTGGCTAGAAGCTGAGCTTCGGCTCAGAGGAGGAGACGGAGAAGAGTCCAACTCTCGTGCTGCCGCTTGGGCAGACCAAAGTGAGGGCTTCGTTCATCTCGGGAAGAAGGAGATCGAGAGAGGGGATCGTTGAGACTGATGGAAGCAGTCGAGGGAGCCTTCGTTAAGTAGGGAGGAAGAGGAGAATCGAGGAGAGGATTTGGCTATCTGGCAGGAAGCGAGTCTCCTTCGTTTGAAACGTGCGAAATAGAGGGAATCGCGTGAATCAGGCTCGGTTTGCCCTTTGCTTGGGTATTAGGGCAATCGAATGGGTTTAATTGGTGGACTAAGCGGCGGTCAATAGGATTCATTAGATGACAAATCCAATTGGTGGGTTAATCGACTAACCTGATTGGGTAATTGGGCGACTGAGCCTAATTGGGTAATTTGGGTGGCGGATTAGGCATATATTAAGGGGGTTTAAGCAGCCATTAGTTATCTTAATTGCAAATTAACATAATAACAACATTATTATTAATAATTTTGCGTAAAAATTATTATGAAATTATTTCGTGCGATGAACCTTAACAATATGGGGTATCAATTTCAGGTATTTTCATTGTATCGGTCGCAACGACAATGTCCGTTTTGCGATCGGAGTTCATTTGGACCATATCGGCGACGGTCAAAATGAAATTGGGCTTAAATTACGCGATGCCACGTTCGAATCGCTCGACTTTAGCGTAGATTTTGTTGAATTGATCGCGGAAGGTGTCATTTGATAGATTTTGATGTTTTGGCCAGTCAATTTAACAAACGGAGGTTGTTGGATGTCGTCAGGGCCTCCCAACCTCGATATGCATATAATTTCATTAAAAATTGATTTTGATGTTTTGGCCAGTCAATTTCACAAACGGAGGTTGTTCGGATGTCGTCAGGGCCTCCCAACCTCGATATGCATATAATTTCATTAAAAATTGATTTTGATCTGTTAATTAACTATTAATTGATGGAACAAACTTCATTTGATTTGTGAACCATGTGTGGAGGTCAACATTATGTAGGTGATTGAAGGCTTATGCATGTCTTTTTAAGCGGGTAGGTTCGAAACATATGATTGTGTTGTTGCAAAATATCCCTCATGCATGTTTTTTAAACTAGCAGGCAGGCCCAACATACCCAAAACAACTCTCATATATGAGAATGATGTTGGGATATTTTCGAAATTTTGTTAGATTTTTAGTGAACCGAACTTGCAAAGAACTTAAAATTGGCACAATTAGAATGAATCTTCAAACCTTAATGTTATATGGAATAAATATTAACTAAAATTCAAACTATAATTTGAATATTTGTGGATCATAAAAAAATAATATTGAATTAAACAAATCAATTATGAAAGCTCAAATTGAATAAGCATTGAACCATAGAAGACCTAGTAGTTTACTTATGAGCAAGACAACCCAAATAGAATTATCCAATAAATGGTTAAGCTTTGCAACCATCATCTTTGAACAAATTAAGGAAAGTTAAAATCATTACATGTATTTTGAGATAGCCATTTGTTCAAAGTCAATGCATCAGTATACGTGCAAATGACCTGAAGAATGAAGTGCACATGTACCTGGAAGCAGCTCTACATTCAAATCTGTTACTTTAAAATGCATGCATGTTAAGTCACATCACATCGAAACGTGTTCCAACAATCTAAGGATATAGGACTTTCGCATGTGCCACAAAATGTATTTGTGTTTGAAATCCTCTTGTTTGAGTATATGCAAATGATCCACAACTTTAAATATAACGAGGTTCGCACACACCCCTCGAGATAAGCTTGTACTTAAATTCCTCATATCGAGGTGTGTACAAGACTCAAGAAATTGAAACTAAAACTTGCACACATTACAAGATAACCTCATGTGTAGAATCCTTCACATCTACAATGGGGATGCACTCAAATGGTCTGAGCTTTTCAATGTTAATATCTTAATATGCATGCAAGCAATAAGATGAGTTGTATGTACGTATTTTGAAAATAATGTCAATTCAAAACTACTCTTGTGATGATTGCATTAATACTCTTGAATGATTTGCTCGCTTCAAGAAAAAATTTTATAAGCATTGCTTTAATTGCCTCAAAAAATATGCAAATTTTCTAAATTGCATGAAAATCAGTAAAATTAAAAATCAACCTGCATGTGCCCTGACACGTTCAAAAATATTAAATCTAGTATCTGAGGATGATGTGTTGGTTAGAATTGAATATACTCAGTCTATCTCGCTTTGAAAAGCATGCAAACATTCTATAAATTGATAATTGTTTTGAAAATATATGCATATCTCATAAATCTAATTCTTAAAGGTTGATGCATTTGCGCACTACTAATGTGCAACTTTGTCTATAAGGTAGAGTTGTAAGTCCCACTTAGTTCGATTCTCCTCCTTATAATGACTAGAGTTGATAAGATTAATTGTAAGTTAAATGTTTAATCATTAAAAAGAAATTTTGACATTTATATTTGAATACGATCATCAAAGGTCTTAATAGAAAAAATTCATATTTAAAATATAAATTCTTACATCAAGTATAAAAATATGATTAAAGGTTTTAACTGTAGACCAGATCCTCTACTAGCACGCAAACACAATTGACAAGTTTAACACCCCGATAGTTATGTCAATTAAAGATTTTAATTGGAGGGTTATTATTATTAAAATTTTCTTAGTGTTAATATGAAATCATTCTAAATCTAAAGATGCAAATCTTAGACCCAATCATCTACGCTTAAGTTAGAATTGGCAAGGTCTACAATATAGTGAATATTCAAGTGGGCTATAGACCCGATCCTTTGTTGATAAGCTAGTAGAGTTGATACTGTTTCAATGATAAAATCAATCAATATCTCGATAATGGTTGTGTTGATTGAAGATTTAACTTGAGGGGTTTAATCTCAAAAATAAAATTATCAAGTTATAGTGTAAATGCTCAAGTCATTCACATCCTAATGATGACCATGTTAATTGTCGATTTTAATCGGAGGGGATATCGTTATTAAATTACATGTAAAATTATAAGTCAAATCAATTTAAAGTCAAATTAATGTGAAATGCGTGTAAAAGACTTGAAAGATGTAATCTTGCACCTTTTTTGAAGTAACTTCATATTCAAATTTAATGTCTCAAGATTTGTGGAAGTAATTAACATCAAGATATTTGCATATATTTCGAGGTGAATGCAGACTTAACTTGATACTGTGAGAGTCATTAAGTCTCCCCGAGAATTGTTCAAATTTTCTAAGATGCAAAAAAATCAGCGAAGTTGAAAATAAACTCACGTGTGCCTTGACATATGTGTTAAAAGCCTTAATCTAGTTTATGAGGATGCTCTGAATAGACTCAAAGTACATCTTAAGTCAAAAAGCATGCAAATCTCCCTAAGCTGCACAAAAATTTAATAAAATTAAAAATACACACTCATGAGCCTTAACATATATTTTAAATGCTTAGTGCCCGTAAAGGCTCTATGGCTTGAATACATTGAAAATAATCATGACATGAATTCTTTAAAATATTATGTTAATGCTAGGGCGTCCATTGGAAACGATGCACTGCATGGAATATAGTGTAAAGTGTGCAAGGGCCGTTGCATCGGCGCTTGGGTGCAGTGTTAAATAAGCAAGTGTTCCCACATTATGGACGGATGCAGGCAAAGAAGTTAATCTATAAAACTAGAATTAGGTTAAAAACTTGAAATATAAGCACTCTTATAGGTAAATTAATGAAATTAATAAATATTATGTTTCATAGGAAGATAAATATTTCATGTATTCAAGAAATTAAATGGGTTGGGGAGAAGGCCAAAAAAATTAATAGTTTAGATTTTAAACTTTGGTATTCAGATAAGAGTTGAATAAGAAATGGTGTAGGTGTGATTATAGATAAAAGTTTGAAGGATAATGTTATAAATATTAATATAGTTAGAGATAGAATTATAGATTTAAATTTATTATTGATAGTAAGATTATCAATTTTATAAGTGTTTATGCTCCTCAAGTAGGTTTCGATGTAGGCTTAAAATAAAAATTTTAGAATGACTTAGAGTGATTAATACAAAAGATACATCTTGAAGAAAAAATATTTATTGGAGGAGATTTAAATATACATATTGGTAGAGTGGTAGAAGATTTTAAAAGTATTTATAGTGGGTATAGATTTGGTATGACTAATGAAGAAGGTATGACTATATTAGGTTTTGATTTAGGTTATAATTTTGAAGTTATTAATATTTTATTTAAGAAAAGAGATGAGCATATTATTATTTATAAGAATTGATCTAGTAAATATAATCAACATAAAACTTGTTAAAAAAATCATGATATGAATCCTTTAATACATTATGTTAATGATAGGGAGTTCCTTAGAAGCGGCATGTATATGGCGAATCTGATGAAAAGTGTTGCAGCCTGCATTGGCAGAGTGTAGCGTTAAATATGCAATGGTTCCCGCATTATGGACGGATGCTGGTAAAGAAGTTAGTCCATGAAATTAGTATTATGTTAGGAACTTAGAATATATGTACTTTTATAGATAAATTAATGGAATCAATAAATACTATGGTTGGTAAGAAGATAAATCTCTTATGTATTTAAGAAACTAAATGAGTTGGGGAAAAGGCTAAGGAGATTGATAGTTTATGTTTTAAACTTTGATATTTAAGTATAAGTCATACTAAAAATAGTGTAAGTGTGATTATAGATAAAAATTTGAAGGATAATATTGTAGATAGTAATAAAGTTATGATAGAATTATAGCTTTAAAGATTGTTGTTGATACTAAGATTATTAATTCTATAAGTGTTTATACTCTTCAAGTAGGTTTAGATATAAGTTAAAAAAAATTGGAATGACTTAGAGAGATTAATACAAAGAATATCTTTTGAAGAAAATGTATTTATTAGAGGAGATTTAACTAGATATATTGGTAGAGTGTTAAAAGATTTTAAAAGCATTCATAGTGACTTTAGGTTTGGAGTAACTAATGAAGAATGTAAGGTTATATTAGATTTTATTTTAGTGTATGATTTTGGAATGACTTAGAGAGATTAATACAAATGATATCTCTTGAAGAAAATGTATTTATTGGAGGTGATTTAAATGGATATATTGGTAAAGTGATAGAAGATTTTAAAAGCATTCATGGTGGCTTTGGATTTGGAGTAACTAATGTAGAATGTAAGACTTTATTAGATTTTACTTTAACTTATGATTTTGTAGTTGTTAATATTTTATTTAAAAAAAGAGATGTATATTATTACCTATAGAAATGGATATAGTAAAACATAGATTAATTATTTTTTGATAAGAAAAATTGATCGTTTATATTGTAAAGATTGTAAGGTCATTCTGAGTGAAAGTTTTATTACCCAGCATCGACTTTTAGTTTTAGATTTTAAAATGAAGAATTGGAAGATGAAAAATAAATCGAATTATTATCCTAGGATTAAATGGAGGCACTTAAAGAATATTAATAACAATATTTTTAAGAGTAAGATATAAGAGATTATAATTGGGATGTTCATAAAAATTAATGAAAAAGTTACAAGTGAAATCAAACAAGTTGCAAAAAATATGCTTCAAGAATCTAAAGATCTTTTAATAAAAATAGTTGGTGGTGGTGGAGTATATGCGAGAAAGGTAAAGTATAAGAAGTATTGTTATAAAATTTGGTTTAGATATAAAAATTCGGAGAATTGAAAGATATAAGATAAGTAAAGATTTAGTTCAAGTAAGGTGTATTAAGGATGAAAATTATAAAGTATTTTTTTAGAAAAGTATATTGAAAATAGATAGATGAGTTATTTTGATAAAATTTTTAATAAAGGATATGAGAATACGATTGATTTTAGCAATCTTAATACCTTAAAATAAAAATAGAGAATTTTATTTTTATCGTCGTTTTAGTAAATTTAAATTTGGAGAAGCTTTAAAGAAAATGAAGTGTGAAAAAATAGTAAGACCTGATGAAATTCCAATAGAAGTGTGGAAATATTTAGGAGATCAAGGAATTTCTTGGCTTAGAAATCTTAATAGTATTATTTTAAAGACTAAAATCAATGAGATGAGTGGAGAAAAATTAGTAATTAGTATGTTTAAGAATAAAGGTGATGCACAAGAGTATGCAAATTATAGAAGAATTAAGTTAATGTGTCATACATTAAAATTATGGGAGAGTAATTTTGTATAGGTTATGATGTGATACAAAAGTTTATCAAAATCAATTTGGTTTCATGCCGGATAGATCTATTATGGATCTTGAGAGAGGGAGGAGCTGGCAACTTCACATCAGAGAGAGGACAAGTACTTAAATCTAAAAAGATCTAAATGTGTTAACAAAGTTTGGAGTTATCTCGCGTATGTAATGAACTCACAAAAATCCAAGATATATAAAAGTCTAACTCTAGATATAAAATGCATGCATGAACACATTTGAACACAATCATTATCAATCATCCGTAGGGGACACGACTTCGACGACACTGAAAATTCGGGTTGGGTTGGACCAATTTTAATTGGTTGAGTTGAAAAATTGACCGTTTGATATTTGGTCGAGTTGGTTGACCACCAACTTGATTGACGATTTTGACCACTCAATTGACTCGAAATTTTACCCACGAGATTTAATTTTGACTTAAAATACATATATTTTAGATTCGTGTCGGTCAATCGTTGTCAGTCGGTTTGGGTTGAAGTTTTTGACCAGTTTAATAAATGGGTCGGGTTCGGGTCAAACAAACTTATTCAGGTCGGGTCAAATTCGGGGCAAACTCGAACGACCGTCAATGAATTGACACCTAATCACAGTTGACGGACAAAAGATCCGTATGATCCAATAAATTCTTAGTAAAAATTAAAATAATTTCGACAAATGTAAAAGCTTCTCACACCTATATAGTGAAATTAAAATTACTACTACGGCCTTCCAATGGTTGTAAGCCCAGTTTATGATCGTAAAATGAACTCCATATGTAACATTGGCCTTTCAATGGATGTAAGCCCAACTTATACTTGTAAAAGGAACTCCACACCTAACATCAATATTCTAATGGTTATAAGCACAATCTATGTGTAGGCAGATTACATTTGCCAACTATGGCATTCCAACGGATGTAAGCCCAACCTATGTCCTTCATTTATGTCTAGGGCATTCCAATGGATATAAGCTCAACATATGTTCGCAAGGTGGACCATATTTCTATCTAGACCAATAGAGTATATTAATGATGTTAAAACCTACTTAAATCATAAAATTCTTGGGTTATCTTGTCTAAAGGACAAGATAATGAGACCCTCTAATTGAGCAAACCTACAAACTAAGTTCGGCTGTAACAATCCAATGAACATCTGCATAACAACTCTGTTTACTCAGGATTCAATCAAGTTACTTGACATTAAGTTTAATAACCCTATGATGTTGGTAGATTAGGAACAAGAATAGTCCCGGGTGATAGAATCATGAGATCTTGATTGGGACTACTTTCATTTATTCTAGATAGTCATCCACATAATATCATGAAGCATTGATTCACACCAGAGATTTATATTTACATCCAACCTTAATCGAGAGCGCTCTTCTATTGCAATAAGATGGGTAATTAACTATGAATGCTCGCATCCATAGAAAGTAGAACAAAAACCTAAATAATTCCTAATATAAATTGTTAGGGGTAATCAAGTTGAATAAATTTTGATCTTCCTCATGAAGAACAAACTCTTAGGTATCTTAGATAATAGAGATTCGATTGCGATCAAGTTCTTGATGATTAAAAGCTTCTGTTCATATACCAATGAATTATGGAAATATAAAGGATCTCTCTATGCTAAAATAGCCAGCTCAAGGCTCAATTTTAAACCTTAATCTAACTAAAATGAAATGCACTGTGTCGAAAGGTTCATGAATTTTATTCTTGGTGCATGTATGATATGCTTAACTCCATGTTTATTTTTGTGCAGATTTGTATTATTTTTCTCATGGCATAATTCTTAAGTATTCTTCGCAAGCATCATTGTAGTGGCGATTTTAAGTATATGAAGTATTATAGGATATTTTTTCCCCCACCCATTGTGGTTTTATACTTTCTACAAAGTGTTGAAGTTCATGTTGGGTACGGTCTAACCTAGCAGAATGTTTTCCAATGCTTTAGATTTTATAAAACTTGAGCTGCTCTTTAATTCCTTTAATTTCTCAATTCTTATTCTTGTCTTTCGTAGCACAAGTGTGATCTCATCAATATGAGTTATGGAGAACCAACCCTGCTTCCAGATTATGGACGATTTGTCGATCTTGTTAATGAAGTATTTGCTGAAGAGCTTTTTTATTTTATTCATTCTTCTTTTACATGTACCTGAAGTATTACTCATGCAGTGAACTCTAAATACAGGTTGTGGACAAGCATCGTTTGATATTTATTAGTAGTGCTGGAAATAATGGACCTGCTTTAAGCACTGTTAGTGCACCTGGTGGCACTAGTTCAAGCATAATAGGAATTGGGGCGTATGTTTCCCCTGCAATGGCTGCTGGAGCTCATTGTGTGGTTGAAGCTCCTCCAGAGGGAATGGAATATACTTGGTAGGTGCTAGTTCTACCATACTTAGGTTTTAGAACGTGCCATTAAAGTATGCTTCTTGTTGTCAAAATTCAACTTGTCAAGAAATAGTGTTTCATAGGAATAATTCAGATGCATCAACATTTTTAAGGTTGCATGCCACAACTAGTACTTGATGTTGTGGATAGCTAAATATGTACTTCCAATTTTATATGGTTCTTTTTTTTAAACCTAGTTGGTCTTTCTTTTGGTTTGTGTACACGACATTTAATCAACTTAAATTCTGATTTGGAATCAATGTCTTTTAGAGTCACAAGCTCATTGATTATGATTAAAGTCACAATCTATACTAGCCCTATCAGTCGATCACATGGCGTAAGAACACCATAAACATCCATTTCTAGTCAGAATTAATTTGACTATTAACACCAATCAAATTAAGTGGAAACATTTCCAAAGTTTTTCTTTTATTTAACTATAAAGCATCTAATAACTTTAAAATGTTAATCATATACATACTTGATTTTGTTTTTTATTTACATCAAAATTATACACCTTAATATAGTGTCATTGATCAGAACTTATCTCACTTTTGCTGTATATATATATATATATATATATTCATTGCCCACTTACTCACATTCCTTACCTTTTTAAACTAATCCATTTACATCATTTTGATGTCCACAACATTTTTTTTTATTTCTGAATATAACATACATATGGATATTTATTGTTTAAATAAGCTATAAGGCTTTACTTTTCAAAAATATTTTCACATAATATTAACATGCTTTTACTTATTCAGTGTATGTTTTTCATGATTTAATAAATGCATCATCAATTTTTATGCATTTGGTATAACACTATTATACCATCCACAATACAAATAAATTTTCAGTACGCCTATTACTTGTAAGTCTAGCCTATCAAATTGATATTCATATAATTAAAATTTATTTGTATTCTGAATTAAAAATTATATATCTTCCTCAATTGGTGATTGACAACAAGATAAGCTACAGTTGCCCTGAAATCTTTTCCGTTTGTAAACAGCGTACATAAATTCAATTTTCCAATTTCTAAATTATTTCCAAGTTATAACTGAAATTTTAATCAAAATAATGTTAAAATATTTATTTCTCAAAAGAAGTTCTCTTCATACAAGCATTAAAGTCAATTATTACAATTAGAAATCATCTACGCTAAGGAATTTACAAAAACCCTTACCTTTCCTCCTCTTCTTCTTCTTCTTCTTCTTCTTCTCCTCTTTCTCCTCTTTCCCTCATTCTCTTGTTCTTATTTCCTTACCTGAGATCTCTATTTCCATTCACTTAAATGCTGCTGTAATTAAGTATGCATAAGTTTACGCACATACGCACATTTATCTATATAATTTTAATTATATTATAATATACTTAATATTACCTAGGTTAATCACAGTTTGATTTTCATCCACTATTGCACGCTTTGATCAGTGAAAAATTTGAATTTCTACTAACTTCTACAATAACCAGGAACAATAATTTTAATTAAAACTTAGGAAAATTTTATTCAAATTAGAACTAATCCAATAACTTTGTCATTTTTGAGATTTAATATAGACTTTTATATATCAAAATGATTGATTTGAAGTGTAATGATTGATTTGAAGTGTAGTATGCAATGAAATGATTTTTGATGATTTTCATGAAGTTGAACTTTTGGAGTATAATTTATTTATAGTATTTTATAGTTATACCTTATCAAAAGTAGAGTATTACAATTATTTCTTCTTTATTATAATTTTGTCATCAAAATTAGTCTCCTTCATAATCATTCAAATACATAGAAATTTTTATCTTATATCTTTCTTTTCTCCCACGTTGCTTCTTTTATTGATCCGTGTTTTCATTTCTCTTTTATAAGAGAGATTTGTTTATTTCTCAATTCCTTAACATCGAAATCTAATATTTTTTTTCTTGTACTTCAATTTTATCTTATGACACTCTGAATTTCATTTATAACTCATTTTTTAAGCGTTGATGCATGGAACATATTATGCACATCAGACATATCTGTTGGCAATGCTAATTTATAAGCAATCTTTTTGATTTTTTTTAATAATTTTAGATAGCCCAATATATTTGGGACTCAACTTCCCTCTTTAGCTAAATCTAGTTACATCTATCATTGGTCTTACCTTCAAGAATACAAATTCACTAACTTAATTATA
The DNA here is from genome assembly GCA_021442155.1 of Cymbidium sinense. Lineage (NCBI taxonomy): Eukaryota > Viridiplantae > Streptophyta > Magnoliopsida > Asparagales > Orchidaceae > Cymbidium > Cymbidium sinense. Next base: position 177,648,145 of record CM038218.1, read on the forward strand.
GAGGAGTTAAGTTAATGTGTCATACATTAAAATTATGGGAGAGAGTAATTGAGCGTAGGTTACGATGTGATACAAAAGTTTTTCACAATCAGTTTGGTTTCATGCCAGGTAGATCTACTATGGATGCTATACATTTGCTAAGAGGTTTGATGGAGAAGTATAGAGAAAGTAAGGAGGATCTACATATGATGTTTATTGATTTAGAGTAAGCTTATGATAAAGTTTCAAGAGATGTCCTTTGGAGAGTTCTAGAATAGAAAGGAGTTAATATTGGTTATATTCAAGTAATTAAGGATATGTATACTAGAGCTGTTACTTGTGTCCAAACACAAGGAGGATTGACAAAATATTTTCCTATTTCAGTTGGATTACATCAAGAATCAGCTTTAGGCCCTTATCTTTTTGCTTTAGTTATGGATGTTCTTACTAGGCATTTACGGGAAGATGTACCTTGGTGTATGCTTTTTGATGACATTCTTCTTGTTGATAAGACTAGAGAGGGAGTCCAAGAGAAACTTGAATTATGGAGGTCAACATTAAAGTCTAAAGGTTTTCGTTTAAGTAGATCTAAAACTGAATATATGGAGTGTAATTTTAGTTGTAGAAGTTCTAGTAGTAGTGTTGTGACATTAGGTGAACAAGTCATTAATAAGAGTGATCGTTTCAGATATTTAGATTCTATTGTTCAAAATGATGGTGAAATAGATGGAGATGTTATTAGTAGTTGGATGGTTGAAGTGGAGGAATACATCTGTGTGATAGAAAAGTTTCACTTAAACAGGAAAAATTTTATAAGATGGTGGCAAGACTTGCAATGACTTATGATGCGAATGTTGGCCAATAAAGAAAGCATAAGACTAAGTTAAATTACGAGAGATGAGGATGCTCGGTGGATGAGTGGCTTTACTCTTAGAGATAAAATGCAAATAGTATGTTGGAAAAAAAGTTGGAAACTCGGTGGTAGATAAGATTAGAGAGTCTTAGATGGTTTGGCCACATAAAGCGTTGGCCGTTCGATGACCTAGTTAGGAGAGTAGATACATTAGATTTGTTTTATGTTAAAATGGTAGAGGTAGACCTAAAAAGACTTGGTTAAGATGTATAAAAATGGCTAAGTATACTTGAATTAAATGAGAATTTGACATACATATAAGGAACGGTGAGCGAATGATTCATGTAGCCAACCCCTACTTAGTGGGATAAAGGCTTGCTTTGTTGTTGTTGTTGTTGATAATACTGGACAGCTTTTAAACTATTTTTTATATTCTTGACCCTCTTGGTAGCTTGATCAACGAGTTATGGACCTATTAACTATCTCTCCCCTATCTCTATCCAATTCAGTGGTGTTTTATATTTTTTGTCATATAATACTTCTTATAGTGGCATCGTAATATTGAATTGATAACCATTATTATAAGCAATCTTTAACAATAGAATATGGCCCTCCCATATACCTTCAAAATCTTGAATACATGGTCTTAACAAATCCTTTAATGGTTGGAATAGTTCTATTTGGTTGGCTTTCCATTTGTAGGTGGAAAGCTGTGCTAAATGTAGTTTAGTGCCCAAACTTTCATTAATTTCGTTCCACAACTTTGATATGAACTTACCATTTGTATTTGATACAATCACTTTGAGAATTCTATGTAGTATGATAATTTTCTTAACATATATCATTGAGTTTGTTTGTCGAATAAGCAAAAAGTGCATTGATTTGTCAATCTATCAATTACAATCCAAATGAAATCATGCTTTTGTCTTGATCTTGAAAAATTTGTAACAAAATTCATAACTATATCTTATCATTTCACTCTTGTATTGACAATAATTGTAACATACTGCTGGGCTTTTGATACTCAGGTTTTATCACTTGACAAGACTACATCATTTTTATAATACTTTTAAATCTTTATAATATTGATACTAATTGGGTGAATCGAATAACCTGAGTAATGACCTTTATAGAAAAACTATTAGATTAGATTAAAATCTTGTGGAATCTAAAGATGCAAATTACTTTGAACATCTCATGCTCATCAATATTGAGATTTTTTTTTTTGCTTGCCTAGATTTGTCAATCAGTTTTTGATATTCATCGCTAGCCTTTTGTGTTTTTTTTTCTTTTTTTTTTCCTTTCAAAGTAGGTTGTACAATCATTTGATACAAACTTCTTATGCCTTGATCATTCTGTACGATAACTTCCAATTGCAAGGTCTCCATTTTCTTTGAGCTTATATGTATCACACATACCTATCTTGGACAAAATATGAAGCCCGTAAAGTCTCAGACTACTTGCTTAAAAAAGGTATAATGGAGATGATTCTGCAACAATGGAATCAATAAAATTTGGAAAACAAAATCTTTTAAACCTTCATTTTGATAGAATTTTTTGGTGTATACTATACTTATACAAGGATATATTAAGTGATTGATTTACGATTTATTTTATTTTTATTTTTAATGCTTGATTTATGGCATGATATGTTATGGCATCTGTCTTTCTTCATGAGTAATACTTTTGAGTTGTGGAATTCCACTCATTACCTTGGCCATTACTTGGATTAAAAGGTTGTAAATGATGTATGATGATTAAAATATAACGAATAATTTAGTTATACTAATCTAGGTTCACATTAAAGTTTTCAGTGCCCTATTAACTCATTGTCACCTTCTTCTCTCAAATTTGGTTGTCTCATTCCAAAAAATCAATGCTTGAGTCCTGATTTGGAGACACCTTAAACTGACGTTTTATGTAACGAAATCGATTAAGGCGGCTCTCTCTAATCTTATCTGCCATTGGAGTTCTTAGAATAAAAAAATATTAAATCCTAAGGACAAGGCATTATTATAATTAAATTTAAGCTTATAGTGTCAATCCTAATGTGAATTTCTCCCATTGAGTTGCTTTTTATGATGAAGTTCATAAGGCTTATTTAAGTGCCATCCCAAATTCAGGGCAACCACATTTGTTCTAGATAACTTCTTAAAAAAGGTGACAAGTATTTGATCCATTAGTTTTTTTTCTAGGATGATTTACATACATAGCACATAATTCTTATGCATTTACATATCTAGCACATTAAATTTGATATTTTCAAATATAATACTTTTTTATGCATGAAAAAGGTGCATTCACTTTAAAATGTTAATGATGGTGCTATTTTTGATGTAATATTAAAATTGAGTGTTATTTATATAAATATATAAGAATTGTGTACTATGTATGTTAATACCCATTTTTTCTAACAAAGATAGTAATTTTAATACTTTTGTTAAAGTTTGGAATGATTAGTCAAAGAAACTCAATTATTGGGCTTCTAATGTAAGTCTCATATCATTATAATTCATTGAATCGACACAAAGCCACCAAGCCCATGAAAAAAAATTAAACTTTAATAGCTGGACCTTTTGGGTTGACTTTATTATTTGAGTTATATGTCCTAAATCTTATCATATTGCAAGCTGAGGTTGTAAACCCCAACACACCAACCTTATTGGCAACTTGCAGGCAGAGAAGTAAGCCTCTCCCAACTATTGGGCCTTCCAAATGGATGTAAGCTGTAAACCTAACTAATTTGGGTTGGTACAACGCCAAAAAATCACTTAATCAAAATTCAAGGTTTTCAATGAATATAAACCCATATTCGAGCTAGCTCTTATGCTAATGTGCTCACTAAAAGTAAAATTAAGATTCATACATTTCCCATTCTTCTTGGATTATTTGTGAGGTTGCAGCCTTTGATTACTAGTTAAGGCATTATGGCTTATCTCTCTCTAGCATTGATAGTCTAGGTAGAGCTGATAACAAGCCAATTTTGAGCCGATTGAGGCCGGCTGAACATTGACTTGAAAATATTTCAAGTGGTTTGAGATCGGCTCGTTTTTTGAATCAATCGATTTTGAGATAGCTCAGCTCATTTTCTGATTGATTTTGAGTTAGCTTGTTTTGATTTCTAGCCTATTTCGAATTGAACTTCTTCATCTTATTTTGGCTTGAAATCAAATGATGTTGGCTCATTTTGATCAAGTTAGCTCAGATTCAATAATAATGTTTATTAAAAAAAATATAAAAAAGTTGAATTGATTACATTAAATAAAAGAAAATAGGATTTTCAAAGAGAGAATGCTTAAACTTATAAATATATTACCTTTATTATAAAAGATTATAAGTTACAACTCAATACACTTAATTTTAGAAATAATTTTGTTATTACAAACTTACAAGTATTATATATAAATTTAAGTTATTTTTATTAATAAAAAATTCGATCCGATCTCGAGTCTGATCTGTGGCTAGCTTGAGATTGGCTCGAAAAGGTTTGATTCGAATTCTCGGCTCATTGCTCGGCTCAATTTGTTCGATTTGATCTCGATCTTATCCAAATTTTGATTCGATTTTCATGCTAAACTAACAATCTTAAATTTGAGACCACTTGAATTACTGGGATGATGAAATCATGAGACCTATATTGGATTTTGCCTCCATTCTTCCAAATTTTAATATTTAATTTAATTGAAATAAAATTGTTTAGGCTAAGCCTAGAATCAAGCTTATGCAACTATTATTAATTGAGGGTGAGGTGGAAGGGATACGTATCTTTGGGGATGACATCTATGGGAAATTTCAAACCTAGATTTAAATAAACATTGATCTAACATGAAGGAGAAATCTGGTTTAAATAAACTTAATTTACTTAAAATTAAACTTCTAATTTCAAAGAGGGTTGATGGTTTTCTGGAGCGATCAATCCTGGACTTTCTTCAGTCTTTTATAGGCTATGAGTTGAGACTTAACAGGAATGTAGTCATGTATCTGTATTTCAATTCATGACAATGCTGCTCTGCTCCCTTTTTGAATTGCTGATTTTTCCCCCAATTTTAGTTATCCAATATTAGCTTGTAGAAGGTATTAAGTTCATTGCCATATTTTATTTACTCTATAGTTTTTGTTTTGATAGGTCTAGTCGAGGTCCGACTGTTGATGGCGATGTTGGCGTCAATGTAAGTGCGCCTGGTGGAGCTGTTGCGCCTGTGCCTACATGGACTCTGCAGAGACGTATGCTGATGAATGGCACTTCCATGGCATCTCCCTCAGCATGTGGTGGAGTTGCTTTACTTATTAGTGGAATGAAGGTTGGTTGATATGACTAACATTGCTCTTCTTGTCATGTTATCAATGTGACTTGTTATCTGCTTGGTGTTGCAAGTTTTATTGACATCATGGCTTCTTTATCTTTCAGGCAGAAGGTATTTTCGTTAGCCCATATACTGTGCAGAAGGCATTGGAGAATACAACTAGTCCTATCAGTGATCTGCTTGTTGAGAAACTAACCACGGGACAGGGACTTATGCAAGTTGACAGGTTAGTTTGCCTGTACATGCTGTCATTTGTAGTGGTGGTAGGCAAACTTATTTAGCAAAGAATTTCTCCAGGGGAACAATTTTGTGCTCTTTTTCATCTAAATATACTGATTTTGTTTCCAAACAGGGCATTTGATTATATTCAGCAGTCGAAAAATCTTCCATCTGTTTGCTATAAGGTTTTGATTACTCCAGCTGGGAAATCAAGTTAGTCTCTCCATTTATATTGAAATTAAATAATCTTGCATCAAAATAAAAGAAGAAAAAAAAAATTTCCTGCTATTTGTGAATTATTTATGCTTTTGATCCAATGTTTATGGTTTAATGATGAGCTAGACTAATCCGCCATGCACTGGAAATTAACATCAACTTAACTGCTCATTCTCTGATAACCAAAAGCAGACCTTAAAATTCTAACGAGTTCTAAGGTATGCTTTAATTCATTATTTAAAATTTTATGAAATTTAACTGGGTTAGATACTTACTTTAGGTCCAATTTCACGTGGAATCTATCTAAGAGGAGATTGTTCTTGTCAACAAAGTACTGAGGTATGGTATTCTCTTGACCAGAAGTGATTATTTTTGGGCAAAGTACTTTTATTTCTTTGGGAATTTTTTGTAATGATGTTCTTCAACCGTGCATTAAAACATTAACAAACGTGAATGGGCTATTTTTAACAAGCATCAGACAATAAGAACTTCTATATGTTTTTTGTTAAACATATTAATATTCATACTGAATAAGCATCCATTAACCCCTCTGTTCTATGCTGTAGCAACCCAATAGATGGTAGCCATGACTGTTTGCTATATGACATGTTGGAATGTTGCCATAGGGTAGATGACTTGTAGTATCCTCATGACACTGTTTTCACATCTTTCCTCTCTCTTGTTTTATCCTTCTGTTTTTTTTTTACTGCAGCTGTAACCCTATTCCTTGTCCCCTATTGATGTGCCTGTTGGCTGCTCATGTTTATGGCTTATAATGTTTCAATCATACTGTCCTCACATCTTTGTTCTATTTTTTTTTGGCTATTTATACTTTTACTAATATTGTTCCATTGTACATACCGAGTTTTATGCTTGTGGCACAATGAATACCATTCTTCGGTGTGGTGTTGTTTTGGGCAAGGGCAGCTCAAGCATCTGACTTGGATCATAACTTGCTCAAATTGTAGACCTTATTTTGATTACAATTTTATAAAGTTATAATGTATAAATAAGAAAATATTATGAATCTAAAGATTTAATAAATCAATTGATTTTAGTTATTGATTGGTTTATTTATTTAGTTGGGGCATGACCCGGCTTTGGCCTAGTCCAGAGTTGTTGGGTCTTGTTCTGCCTTGTCTAGTCTGCTCTTGCACAGATGTAGGGATGTCCCATGTTTTTTTTTACCCTGTTACTTTTAAGTACGATGTTCTGAATCTGTTTTGCAGTTTCTCTTCCTGTTAATGATGTTATTGAAAATAAAAAAGATTTAAATCCATATATTGATATGCATTGCTTCATACTCATGTGACTTTCTATTACTTATCACGTAGTAGCCCTGGTTTTTTTCTTCTTGGTCATCATGTGTTTATCTTTTGAGGCTTGAATCTCCTACCAAGTGGTATTTGTTTGAGAATTTCACTATGTCTGCTGAAAGTTTTCACTCAGATGAATTGGTCTCCAACCAATTTTCTTAATAGAAAGTAGCAAGGTCCCATTTACTAGGTTTATATCAAACTTTGTTATTGCTTTATTCAGAGAATAAGTTTCCCTCTAATAGCTACATGGAAAAGCTGAACAACATTTACTTGATTTGCATCCTTTTTTCTATTATAGTGGACTATCCAAGTAGAACCAAGGTTCCATGAAGGAGCAAATAACCTGGAAGAATTGGTTCCATTTGAAGAGCGCATACAATTGTATTCAACTGAGTCATCTGTTGCTCATGCTCCTGAATATCTTCTGCTGACACACAATGGGCGTAGTTTCAAGTCAGTATGCTTTGTAATCTTTATTCTTTCTTCTTTCCCTTCTAGGCATAATATGTCCTGCAATTGGTTATCATAACTTAAGGCATGTTAATGTCAACTTCATTTTGTGATATATTGGGCAATATTCTCATTCACACATGCATTTTTATATGCATCCGTGTGTATATTTGTGATAATCATTCCAGATAGTCATCTCTGTAGTTGAAAGAATTGTTTTCTTTACTGCTTATGATGCTACACTTAATTTGAACTTTTCATTTGGCTTGCAATGCTTGAATATAGAAATTGCTTTTTTACTGTCAACTTCCCAAACTTATTACACCCTTACACCATGATTAATTCTGCTTTACTTAGTCGTCTTGAAATAGTTGATCTACATTCAAGGCCGCAACAGATGTTTCTTCAAAGGTTAATTGTGTATGCTTTGTTTGAAGTCCATTATAGTATTCTTGTTTAAATTAAGTTCTTGATATGTGCATCTACTTTGTTCAGCATTATGGTGAATGAGAATGTGTGCACATGGCATGTATGCATCTTAATTTGCATCTTTAATATCAATTTCACTTGACTATGTTTTCTCACCAAGTTATATTGATTTGTATGCAACTTTCAAGTTTCTCTGCATTGTTGTAATTTCATTGTTCAGGCGTTCTCATCTATGGAGGCAATACCGGTATCTTATTGGCCTTTGCAATTCAACTATTGTACCCAATTAAAACACATGCACAAAAAATAAAGTTTTAACATTGTGAAAAAAGAGATCAACATATTATTACTTATAAAAATGAATCTAGTAAAACACAAATTGATTATTTTCTGATAAGAAAAATAGATCGTTTAGATTGTAAAGATTGTAAGGTCATTCCAAGTGAAAATTTAAGTGCCCAACATCAATTGTTAATTTTAGATTTTAAGATGAAAGATTGTGAGAGGAAAAATAAATCAAATTATTATCCTACGATTAGATGGGGGTACTTAAAGGACACAGATAAAAATATTTTTAAGAGCAAGTTACTGGGATGTTTATAAAGAAGTTAATGTTATGTGAAAAAAAGTAGCAAGTGAAATTAAACAAGTTGCTAAAAATGTATTTGGAGAATCAAAAGGAAATAATAAAAATAGTTGGTGGTGGAGTCAGAGTGTGCAAGAAAATATAAGAAATAAAAATTATTATTATAAAACTTGGTTTAGATGTAAAAACTTCGAATTGGGAAAGATATAAAGTCGCGAGATTCTAAGAAAGCGATATATGATCTGAAAAATTTAGCTTTTAGTGATTTATACGATGGGTAGATCTCAAAGAAGGTGAAAGATATATGTATAAGTTATACCAAAAGAGATAGGAGAAGTAAAGATCTAGTTCAAGTGAGTGTATTAAGGATGAAAATAATAAAATATTTTTCTTAGAAAATGATATTGAAAATAGGTGGATGAGGTATTTTGATAAACTTTTTTAATGAAGGATCCGAAAGTATGATTAATTTTAGCAATCTTAATATCTTAAACAAAATAGAATTTTATTTTTATCGTCAGATTAGTATATCCTGAAGTTAGAAACTTTAAAGAAAATGAAATGTGGAAAAAAAGCAGTAGGACCGATGATATTGTAATAGGCGTGTGAAAATGTTTAGGGATCAGAATTTCTCGACTTACAAATCTTTTTAATGTTATTTTAAAGACTAAAAAGATGTCATATGAGTGGAGAAAGAGTTTGTTGGTTCTTATATTTAAGAATAAAAGTGATGCACAAGAGTGTGCAAATTATAGAGGAATTAAGTTAATGTCATACATTAAAATTATGGGAGAGTAATTGAGCATAGGTTACGATGTGATACAAAAGTTTCTCACAATCAGTTTGGTTTCATGCCAGGTAGATTTACTATGGATGCTATACATTTGTTAGGAGGTTTGATGGAGAAGTATATAGAAAGTAAGGAGGATCTACATATGATATTTTATTGATTTAGAGAAAGCTTATGATAAAGTTTTAAGAGATGTTCTTTGGAGAGTCTAGAAAAGAAAGAGTTAATATTGGTTATATTCAAGTCATTAAGGATATGTATACTAGAGTTACTTGTGTCCAAACACAAGAGGATTGACAAAATATTTTCCTATTTCAGTTGGATTACATCAAGGATCAACTTTAAGCCCTTATCTTTTTGCTTTAGTTATGGATGTTTTTACTGGGCATTTACAGGAAGATATACCTTGGTGTATGTTTTTTGCTTATGACATTCTTCTTGTTGATAAGACTAGAGAGGGAGTCCAAGAGAAACTTGAATTATGGAGGTCAACATTAGAATCTAAAGGTTCTCATTTAAGTAGATCTAAAACTGAATATATGGAGTGTAATTTTAGTTGTAGAAGTTCTAGTGATAGTGTTGTGACATTAGGTGAACAAGTCATTAAAAAGAGTGAGCGATTTAGATATTTAGGCTCTATTGTTTAAAATGATGGTGAAATAGATGATGTTATTAGTAGAATTCAAGTTGGATGGTTGAAGTGGAGGAATGCATCTGGCTTGTTGTGTGATAGAAAAGTTCCATTTAAACTTAAGGAAAAATTTTATAAGATGGTGGTAAGACCTGCAATGACTTATGGTGTAGAATGTTGGCCAATAAAAGAGAAGCACAAGACTAAGTTAAGTGTCACAGAGATGAGGATGCTCAAGTGGATGAGTGGCTTTACTCTTAGAGATAAAATGCGAAATGAGTATGTTCGGGAAAAAGTTGGAGTAGCTCTAATGACATATAAGATTAGAGAGAGTCGCCTTAGATGGTTTGACCATATAAAGCGTTGGCCGTCCAATGACCCGGTTAGGAGAGTAGTTGCATTAGATTTGCCTTATGTTAAGAAAGGTAGAGGTAGACCTAAAAAGACTTGGTTAAGATGTATAAAAATGACCTTAGTATACTTGAATTAAATGAGAATTTGACACATAATAGGACACAATGGAGATGAAGGATTCATGTAGCCGACCCACTTAGTGGGATAAAGGCTTCTTGTTGTTGTTGTTGTATTGTGAAAAAATGAAAAAAAAATCGCATTGCTAAGATTTTCAAAATCTGCATTGTAAAGTACTACATTATAAAGACAGATTGAAGTGGCTTGATAGGAGGCTTTAATGGTGTTATAGCAGAAATGGTTTTCTTCGAGGCAAGAAATGGAAGAAGGAAAATTTCTAGAAGGTGATGGTGATGATGGAACCTTCCCATTCTTGAGGTGTTTTGACAGCAAATGTACCCTGCAGTGGACAGTTCAGAGGCTTGTGCATTGGGCACCTCATCAGCTTATTTGTTTCAAAGATTAGAATTATCCCATTTTTACAATAACAGTGCCCGGGACTAACACAAGTATAAGATGGACACAAGGCCAATTATAGATGTAAAATAGGGCTCAAGACTAATTACAATTATTAAATCTATGTAGATGTGGAGAAATTCGTCATAGTTGCATTAGTTAATATCGGTGTTTGAGACCTCTTGAAACCAATGAGTATACCGTTTAAGTTGTCACACCCTATGGGGGACTTCCTTATTAAAATTAATGTGGGACATAACAAAGGTTGGTGTGATTCAGCTGACTAAATTCATCTTTTACACCCATTTTGATATCTTCACTAGAATTGAGTGGGTGATAAACTTAATCACTTGAATACACCTGAAATAACTTTTAACGTTTTATCATTTGCATAGATTCAATGAAATTAACTTAGCAGAAGTGAGTATAAGTAATCCATATATTTCATTTATATATATCCACAGAGCATCTAACAACCTTAAGATTCATATGCAAAATATTAAACTACATTTAATGCACATCTCTTCACTATTCATATCTTAAATTAACTACCCATTAACTTGATAATAAAATTTAAACTGATTCTTACTCATCTTCAACCTTAACTTTTCTTTTTTCTGAAAAAATAATCGTTGACGTGCTATAAGGATCAATATGGTAAATGACTTTAATATAGAATTTAAATGTGCAAGAATCATAACCAACATGTGTGTTAATCCTAACCGGACATAATCATAAAATTTAGTGTCTTTAACATGTGTGTATTGTAACACTGAACATTAAAATCTGGTGACATGAGGTTTTATAGTAATTTACCTACAGAAAAGAATAGTATTAAAATGTCAATTATAAATTTTCTCAGTATATTATAACAGTCAATGGTATACATGCTTTTAATTAATTTATTTACATCTATTTATTTATTTGCTCATTTATCTTCATCATATTATATTTTCACTTTTAACTTAGAACATGTCATGTATGATTATGTATATTTTTTGGCCATCACAAGATAGTAAGCTATATATTCACACCACATAACATATATCATATAGTTCAATAGAGCTTAGGTGAAATCCGATATAATCATTATTGAATCACTTTGATGACCGTTGTTTTCATGAGGACCTTTTTACCTCACTTGTACATGTATCATAAACATATCATTGCCAACTTATCTTTTCTTAACATGACATTTCTTAAGCTTAATATATTTTCTTCATTGAATATTTAAATATGTGCTTTATTTTTAAATATGCTGATCAACTGTATTTTTAAATGAGCAATTTACTTATATCAAATGCATTCTTTTTAAATGTCCCAATTGACAAAATATTTATGTAATAAAAAGACATTTAATTACAACCTTATCTCATTAAAATTTATGTCTGGCAATTCACACTTAAATAGTAAGTTGTTGCCATGCATCCTGCAATGAGAAGAATTTTTAATGAATCACACATATAAGTTTAATTTATATTAAATGCACATGCAATATGACTAAAGAGCATTTACTTTCTTAATTATAAATTCAATATTTTACCTAGTTAACAATTGACCTAAATTTGGTCAACATGCACATGCAAGCATACTATATAGTTTGTATCATTAGCACTTTCATAACATTCAATATATATATATATATATATATATATATATTATAATTAATGAGTAAAAAGTTAACCATGTTGAATAACTTCATATCAATATGGCCAACATTATAAAAAGGATAATTGAATCAGGTTAAAATCTTGTATTTGAATCAAATAGTATCTATTACTATCCATGCAATTGGTTTTGAAGCAAAAATTCTACAATAATTTAGAAGTAAGAGTACCACCTAATTTGGAAGATTCGTCTGCCCTTTTTTTGTATGGAAAATTTGATTCCATTGGGTGTGGTACCTATATGATTATTATATATAAGATTAGTGTTTAACAATTGATTTATTAATATTATGACTATTTTGCTACTTTTGAATTTAATTTAATAAGTAAATAAGTAACATTTCTTAGAATTTTCTCTTTTAATATGTTCTAATCCATTTCTATCCCATTTAATTAAACTTTAATGTCAACATTTATATTTATTTTTCTTTCTTACTAAATGAATTAATTCAACTAATAAATACATCTTAAATAATATTTATTTTCCTTAATTAGTTTCAAATTTTATAAAATAGAAATTCCCTTTTTTGTTTCTTCCATTATTCCAATCTTAACCTAAATAATCTTAACCTTAACTTTATTTTTTAAAGAACATATTTCATTATCTTTGGTAAACTAAAAGTTACATAAAAAAATTATAATAAATTCTTTTATTTTTTTTATATATACTCCAACATTATTATTTATTTGATTTGGTCCTCATAGAAGCCCTAATTGAAATTTATTACTTGGGTTTGAAATTTTCTAATAGCAACATTCCTTACAAGTTTGGAGAAGAAAATGACATAAAAAATCATATTTGAACAAGAAAAGTTCAATTTCTTGTTGTTGAGCTCGTTGCCGGTTACATAGCATTCAATTTGTCACACTAAGCTCCTCATTTGTACGGTCAACATGTTCAGGCTTTGCACGGTACCTCGACCTTGCTCGCGAGTGTGTTCTTTCGTGCTTGCTTGCCTACATGTGCTCGCTCGCCCGCTTGCTACGCTTGGCTTGAGCACACCGTTGGACCTGCTTGCTTGATCTTGCCTTCGCCCCATCTCTCCCTCTCATTCGGCTCCCCTCTTTGTACCCCCCTTTCGTTCTCTGTTCGCTACTTAACCCCGCCCCCCCTTAAAAGCAAGAACCGACTAATGCTGGTTTAGCTGAACTAAATATTATTCGGTTTAATTATTATTATTATTTTTATTTATCGGATTTCACAATTTTTCCGTCCTTAAAAAATTTCATTCTCAAAATTTACAAACCATATTTCATTAAATTTATTCACCATAAGTCATTTGTTATACTACCCTCAATCAATAAGTTTAAACATTGCTATATAATGTTATAAATCATGAGAGTTGAATAATCATACATAATGAGCATCAATGTCCATTATTTATATCAGACTACTAAAACAAGATAGTTCATGAAAGATAACTATTATAATGACACTACATCAACATTTTTTGTAGCATTGTCCACTGCAATAGGTTCTTCAGGCTCTTGATACTTTAGGGCATAAACTCATGGTTGAATAGACTGTCTTGATTATCTTTGAGTGGGAGATGAAACAGTTGACTCTATCATATTTTATCTACTTATACTCTTTTGGGAAGGTGCTCCATTTAGTTTTTGTTCTTCATAAGTCTTTTGGCCAAGCGTACAATATCTAGCTATATGATCAAGCTGACAATACCTGTAGCATGTATTGGAGCCTAACAAGCATTCGCCCTTATGTTACTTCCCACATTTAATACAAAAATTTAATGGTTCGAGCCATACCACTACTAAAACTAGAAGAAAGCTTCCCTAGAAAATTGTCATCATGTCTTGCACCACACTCGAAGAATTTGTATTCAAAAACACACAAATTAGAAGGTTGAATTATTTTTTTGAGCTCTTAGCTCATTCTAAACGGTGCAGGGTATGCCTCATTGCATGAATTTATAATGTCATCTTCCCGAGTTTTATTTTATGATAGAAATGTGTAATTTCTACCTTTTTATTTTATTGTTGCATTTATAAATGAACACTTTTCTTGTCATACATTGAGATTTCAGAAATGCATTTAGATCATTTTATTTATTTTTAGTTTCGATGAGATACAACTTCTAAGATGCACCATCATATACTACTTTTTTGTTCGCATGTGCCATTAATAGTATTTAAAGCTTTTTATCACATTATTAACTATTGAAGCTTGATATGATCTTGATCATAAATTTAGTTTGTCCTTCTCCTATCTTGCTCGCAACAATATTTTAATCTTTTGATATTTTATAGGTTACAATTTTAGCAAAATTTGCTTCATACCAATTCAGGATTCCATATGTATTACTCTATGCCTTATGAATATTTGTATTTTTCTGTATTGTCTGACTAAATATAATGATAAAAAGTTTTAATATCCATCCAAAACCCATACTTTCACTCACTAAGTTGTAGCCAAATAAAAAAAATGATCAATTATCTGTGCAATTAGTACATGAGCTAATTGATATTATACTGTTTTCTTGTTTGCTTCAGCATAGTTGTGGATCCCACCAAGCTTAATCATGGTTTGCACTTTCACGAAGTTTATGGTATTGACTGCAAAGCTCCATGGCGTGGTCCTCTTTTTAGAATTCCCATTACCATTATAAAACCTCTTGCTCCAGTAGGCCAACCGCCACTCGTTTCAATTTCTGATAAATCATTCTTCCCAGGTACCTTTTTTTACAATTGTGTAAAGAGCTTGCAAATGACATTGTGTTTCCAAATATCAAGGATGTATCTCTTGCTTTCATTTTATTGCTTGCATTCCGTTTACCAGATTGATGAAATTCAAAGGGCGTACAGTTTCAAGTTTCCTTTATTAAGGAAATTTAAGAAGAAAATTAATTAAACGAATGTCTCCTTAAACTTGAAGTGATTTATTCACATTTTATGTTGTCTGTACAGATTAATGGTTGTTCATCTGCTCTTGAAGATCTTTGAACCCTTTGGACTTTTATTTGTTATCAAATTTTATCCTATTCATATTGAAATATCTATAAAAAATAAACAACAATTGTCATGCTTCTAGCTTTAATTTATGAAACTTACTCATGACCTATTGGGTCTCCTTTCTGCTGGAAGTTTCCCAATTATCTCTACATTTTAAATACATTTAGGCAGCTTGTTATTTTCTCTATAAAATCTGCCATTTTTCTCATTCACCCATTATCACATCTCGTTGTGCTCGTTATAGTTGCCTCATGATAGAAATTTTAACAGAGGCTTGTCCTTCTCTTTGTTTTTTTAACGATTTTTGAAGCACTTCTAGTCTCTAAACGGTATGTGTAGCTATGCCCTTACTCTTGATATTAATGAATTGTTTGTTTCTTTTTTGGTGATGAGATATTATTGAAGCACCTAGGCCTCTTAGCCCGCTTTTTCTTAGAGAAGTATGTTTAATATCATGTTTCCCTGAAAAGCTAATTATGCATGGCTCCATATGCCTTGATTCATTAAATACAAACTTATCAAGGTAATTTTAAAATATAATATAACATGGTCTTACCATTGATATAATTGTTTTATGTGCAGATATGTATTATTGAGAGACTTGTTAATTTCTTTTATGCAGGCCATATTGAAAGGAGGTTTGTAGCTGTGCCGGTTGGAGCTACTTGGGCTGAGGCAACAGTGCGTACTGCAGGTTTCGATACTGCCAGAAGGTTTTTTATTGATGCAGTACAGGTACTACCCACCCAAGGAAATACTTAGCATGCTATTCCCAGTATTTTAACGTATTTCTATGCAGATCTGTCCTCTGAAACGACCTATCAAATGGGAGAGTGTGGTGACATTTTCATCTCCTTCTCTAAAAAGTTTTCTAATACCTGTGAAAGGTGGCTTGACTATGGAACTGGCAATAGCTCAGTTCTGGTCTAGTGGTATCGGTAGTCATGAAGCCACTCATTTTGATCTTGAGGTAATTTATATTCTTTAGTTCAATTTTAGACTTATTTGTTTGTTTTCATTTTAATTACTTTTTTACTTTAAACAAAATAATCTTTGGATGTTCCATCAATTCCTGTTTTCTGAAATCTAAAAGAAACTGGCTTGGGAACTAAAAGTGCAGATAGAAGTAATCTATATTTAAATTGGCATTGCTATTCATCCAAAAATTACTCCATTATAAATACTAATTATCATAATTTAATCTTATTTAGGCCATAATTATTCTAATTTACTGTCATAGTCACTGTATATATATATATATATATATAAACTTTTTTTTATAAAAATGGATTTGTTAAAAAATAATATTATATGATATAAATAATAGTGGGGGTGTTTTCTTTCTCCTTGTTTTTGAGGAATCCGCACTTCAAACACTGTATTGGCATTGTATTGACACTGTAAATGGGAGGGGCCTTCCTCCATCCATAATTAACAAAAAAATATAAGTAAAAATTTAAACTAATAATGTAGCCAGTTTTCTATATATTATTTGGACTATTTTGCAAAGTCTCCGTTGACCTCACATAAGGTATATGGAGCAACCATACTGTCTTGCATGATCCCCATGGACATCTTTCTAGATGCGGTGAGGGACTTAATTCAGGTTGTAGTCTCTAGACACCATGCACTTCTTTTGTAGCTTGGCAGGTACTTCTAACGAAGCTAGCACCAATGTTTAGATTTAGTGGCAGGATGCTGTTAGTCCAATTGTTGGAATCATTTTTCTCCCAACCAAATACTAGCTAATGACTATATGCGTACTTATGCTACATAGAATTCTCTATTCCCTTGCCTAGTTTTCTCATGTCCCATACATTTTCTTCTCTTTCCTGCCCCCCTTCTTTGGTTTCCAATGTGTTTGTTGACTTTTTCCATCTCCAAACAATCTGCTGTACCTTCTTGTATGTGTTTTGTAATGCACAAACTCGTTGTACGAGTTGGTTGTCAATGTAATTTTCATAAACAGGATTATTAGATTGGTGGAGAATGTAGTTAAACCAGCCTTCTTTTGTCTGACTGCAATGATTTTTTTAATTCATAGATTGCTTTTCACGGGATAAATATCAGTAGGGAAACTGTCATACTAGATGGAAGTGAGGCATCTGCAAGAATTGAAGCAAAATCTTTATTAGCATCAGAAAAGCTTGTTCCTTCTGCCACGCTAACTAAGGTAATATCGTTCTTGAATTCATACCAATTGCTGATGTCTATATTTTGTCTTCTACATTGCAGTGACAATGACATTATTTGCAGATAAAAACACCATATCGACCTGTAGACTCTAATCTTAGTGCACTTACTCCAGACCGTGATATGCTACCTTCAGGAAAACAGATAATTGGTCTTACTTTAACGTGGGTTCTTATTGTGCTGTTTTCTTGAAGAAATATGATAGGAAGTACATCAATACTAATCTGCCGTCTTACATGCTGTAGTTACAAGTTCAAGTTGGATGAAGGAGCTGAAATAAAGCCACGTGTCCCACTTTTAAACAATCGCATTTATGATACCAAATTTGAATCTCAGTTTTATACTATTTCAGACTCTAATAAGGTTGGTGTTAGTTTCTTAGTTTTGTATATTTCAATGTGTATGATTGTGTTTTGCTTAAGTTGTTCATACTGGTATATTAATCATTTTTCTTTTATCCTTATGTTCTTTTAGTTGGATATTTATAACAGCTTTGTGCTATGTTTGCTAGGCCATCATAAGCATTTGAGGGTTCTTTATTTGTTTTTGCAAATCTTGATGATCTTGATATTAATTTGTAGACGTTGGTATTTGACATCAAAAAGTCAAAAGTTTATCATTCATTCTAAAGCTTCAACTGGAGTATATATGAGCTGTGCACTTTTCTTGTCTATTTTATAGCGCATATATGCATTTGGTGATGTCTATCCAAAGTATGTGAAGATTCCTAAGGGCGTGTACACACTACAATTTTATGTAAGGTAATATGCTTATCATTCTGCATTACACAGCTCATTTATTATCTATAGTTTCCAGTTGCACTATGAGCAAACCATAATTTTATTTTTATTATATTAAATTAAGTTGGCAAAGGAGAACTGATGTCACTTCTGTCTAAGCACTTGGCTAGTTTCCACATTGGTTATTATGATATTTTATTTTTTTTAATGAGTTGAAACTTCAATCTGGCATTAACACAATGTCAAGGTGATTTCTTTGAGCGGAAAATGGGCCAAGTGTCTTCTTGATTTCTCAAGGCATCCTACCAATATAATAGTTCAAACTACTTTATTTAAGGTGCGTTCGGAATAGTTTTTTCGCTGTTTTATTTTTCAGAAAGCAACCACAATTACGTTTGACTATTAGCTTTGGTTATTTTTTTAGAAAGTTTTGTAGTTGTAATAACTAAAAAAGAAATAAAATAAAATGCAATCGCCTGCAGTCGAAGAAGGAAAGAAAGGAAACCAGGGTGTCGGTTTGACAAATCGAAAAGAATTCCCAAAATATGAGAGAGGAAACAGAGAGAGAAAGTGAGAAGACTCGACTACCTGCGTCGTCGTAGAGGAAGGAGAAGAGGAAATCGTCAAATCGATCTACCGAGGAAGAAGAAAGAGTTGTTCTACGAGAGCCTCTCTCGTCGCCTTTGAGCCAGACTTTCTATCTGCGGCGAGAGAAGAAGGAGTCTGCGTGAACGAGCCTGCGTCGGAGTGAAGAAGCGCGAACGGGTCTTAGGGCATAAGTCGAAGGAGAGGTAAGTAAATGAATTTTTTTAATTTTATATTTTATTAAAAATCTGATTTTGTTAATATAGTTGATTTTAATGTTAATTCAAGTTCTAACTTAGGGTTTAAAATTCTAATTTAGGGTTTATGGATTTCAGCAATAAGTTAATTAGGAATAAGTAATATAAGTTAGATGCAAGTTAAAATGTTAATTTAAAATCATTCATGAACCATTTTAAAGAAAAATAAGAAAAGAGGAGTATTAAATTTAAGAGAACCTATAAGGGAAATGCATTTTATATTATGAAGGAAATGTATTTATATTATCGTTAATTAGATTAGAATCATTTAAGGGGGTATGATAATCAATTAATGTAATATATTAAATCACTTTAACACTTAATATTTTATGTTATAGGAATTTCAATTAAGGAAAGGAAGTTAAGGAAAAGAGTTTGAGCTAAGTTAAAAGTGGTAATTATGTTCTACATTTATGGTAAAAATGTCTTTAATTTCTTTGTGATGAAATCGTGTTATATGATTATGACTTTTTTGTATCGTAAGTTGTGATGATTTTCCTATTTCTTTCTTAAATTTGAGAAACTACGGTTTCTTCTATTAATAATCATATCTTTATCGTATTGTCACATTATCATTTTATAAAGTTCATTTGATTCTTATTAATCATGAATTAATGCATACGGTATAATTGTATCGATGTATGTTGAATCACCCCGAATCTTGACATGATGATATGCACTGCAAAATGATGAAAAAGAGCAATAATGCAAATGATAAAAAAGCGATGAAATTGGCAAATAGAATGTAATGGATATTTATCCTTTGGATGAGTAACGGTGACTCTTGACGGATGATTTATGCAAAAAAAAGTAAAAGTTCATATATTAAATGTTTATGTATCTCCACATATGATAAATGTTTATGTATACCCCCCTATATGTTAAATGTTTATATATCTCACATATATTTTGATTGTTTTGCAAATTTTTCTTTTAAGTACATATGACGTTTAGATACATCTGGCTTCTTTTTTCTTCTTATATTAGATAAGATAATCCTCGAATTGTAATAACCGAAAAAAAAAGAAAAATTAAATAAAGAAAAAGAAAATTTTAGAACCGTATGTTAATGAAGAAAAAAAAAGAAATTGAGGGGTCGGTTTCTCAAATAAACTTCCAAAACGCGAGAGGAAGAAAGAGAAGGAGAAAGGGGAGACTCTATGCGTGCCTAAGAGTGAGGAGACGTCGGCGTCGTCGACGAGAGAAGAAGGAGAAGCGGCCAGCCCTACTTACGGTCTATGCTTAACGTCGCGTCACGCTGGGAGGAGGAAGAGAGAAGACCTTTTCGCATGCCGACGTGTCTTGTAGATAATGAGGAAGAAGCGGCGCTGGGAGGAGAAGAGGAAGCCTCCCCGCATGCGTGAGTGAAACCAGCCGTCGTGTGTTAGAAAAGAGAGGTAATGTAAGTATATAATTTATAAAATGATGTTTAATTGAAATTTTATGTTTATAGATGATCTCAAACTTTGATTTAAAGTTTATAGTTTTAACTTAAGATTTATTAATTTTAGAATAGGTTAAATTAGAAAAATTAATCCTTAAAGAGAAGAATGGAATATATTGTGTATGTACATAATTTAATAATTAAATTACAAAATATGATAATAATAATTATTATTAATGAAGATTTAATTTTAACCTAGAAAATAGGAATGAAGACGGATGTGGCGTTAAATTATAAAAACTATATGTAAGGAGGTTGAAAGTATTGATTAAATTAATATTTGATTATATGGAATTTCAAATTAAGAAAGAGCGTTAAAGGAAAGGAGATTGAGAAATGCAGTTTAGTTAATAATTAATATTCTTATATTTATGATAAAAATATCTTAATTTCTTATGATGAACGATATTCATAGACCGCAGTTGTGATGATTTTTCCCTTTCTTTCTTAAAAGCTGATGTAAATTCTTGTTTCTTAACGTGTTATAATAACCGAATCTAAATCATATCATCGTTATCATTTTATAAAGTTCAGATTTGATTAATTATGAATTAATATGCATAGTATAATTGTATCTTGTGAATGTGTATGTTGAAAGGAGTTCACATAGTGCTTGGTTGAGCATGATATATGTCTGTGAAATGATGAAAAAAAGGCGATGAAATTAGAAATAATTCAAAAGGAAATTATGAAATGATGGTAATAGATACTTGTTACGTGAATGAGTATTTCGGCTGACTCTTGAAAGGATGATAAAGGTAAAAGTAAAATTTATATGATAAATGTTTATGTATCGACCCATATCTTCGATAAATGTTTGATACACTCTCATGTTTGATTGTTTGGCGATTTCTTTTTTGTATACGCTAAAAAGATATCATACGTTCTTTCTTCTTATTTCTATGTAATAAGCTAATCGAATTTGAATTATATTCATTTATTATTCTTAATCTTTTTTTAGAAATCCTCTAATTAAATGACGATAGAAGGAAAGTGTATTTGTCGTAGAGGAGCGAGATAGTATATGTATTAAGTTATGCTTAAAGTGTGTTTTCTCCTGAACTTTGTTAGAATATTTAAGTATGGACAAATTGTAAAATTATTTGTGGTTTGTAGTGGATCTTTTATGATTGAAAATGTTAAGAAATGTTTTATTTTATCCGTCCCGTCTTTGCTGGTATGCAGCTCGCCGTTCATGACAAGAATCGAGCTGAAGATTTATAAGTAATGATTAAAATCAAAGATCCATTAGGAAGATATGAATTTGATGTGATTTTAGGAATGAATTGGCTAGCTAAACATTTTGCTACTATAGATTGATGTAAAAAAATAATCAAATTCAATATTCGGAAAAGAAGAATTCAATTTTGTGGGGCATAAGGAAGTATTAGCTATGATGGTGTCTTGCTTAAAAGTTGAAAAGATGATAGAAAAAGGCTATGAAGGTTTTCTTTCTCAAGTTATGATGTTACTAAAGAGGTAAAGAAGATAGAGAATGAGTAAAGGAGTATCCGTAAGTTTTTAGATGATTTACCGTTTACCTTTAGTGAGAGATGATTTCTCATTGATTTAATTGAGGCAAACCAGAAAAAAATATAGAATGATGGTTAAAGAATTACAAGAGTTGAAGAATCATTCTAATTGTTGGAGAAGGATTTATCGAGCCAAGACATCTCCGGGGAGCTCCTATTATTTGTGAAGAAGAAAGATGGGAGCTTAAGGTATCGATTATGAGAGCTTAATAAACTCATTGAAGAATAAATATCCGCCAAGAATTGATGATCTTTTGACCAACTGAGGCTTGATTTTCAAAGATTGATTTAAGATCGAGGTTATCATCGGTTGAGAATCAAAGAAAGATATCAAAAGCATTGATCAAGTATGGCATTATGAGTTGTGGTGATGCCTTTGCCAACAAATGCTCCAGTATTTATGGATCTCTGAATAGAATCTTTAAACCTTTTAGATTCATTTGTGATTGTATTCATAGATGATATTCGATTTATTCCTCGAGATGAAAGCGGTGTGAAAACCATTTTCGTATTATTTTGCAAGCTTTGAAAGAAAATGAATTGTATGCAAAGTTTTCAAAGTGTGAATTTTGGTTAAATAACATCATATTCTTGGGGCATATGATTAGTATTGAAGGTGTTTGATCGTCGAGTAAAGTTAAGAATAGTTGAATGGCCCATTCTTGTCGCATAAGTCGAAGTTTCTTAGGATTTGATATTATAGGAGATTCGTTGAAGGGTTTTCAGTCGTCACACTATCAACTTCGAGCGATCAAATTTGAATTGAATCGGTGTGAAGACTTTTCAATTAAAGTTTAATAGCCGCAGGTATTAACTTTCCATCGAGACGAAGAATTTCAAATTTATAGTGATGCATCATTAAGAGCTTGGGATGTCTTATCACGAGAATGAAAGAGTGATTCTTATCTTGGCAATTGAAAAATCATGAAAAGAATTATCCAACCCATGATCTAGTTAGCTATATTTTGCATTAAAAATTTGGAGGCATTATTTATATGGGTAAGGTGAAGTTTTCACGATCATGAAAAATATATCTTTCTTTCGGAAGGAGCTAAATTTAAGAAAGAGATGGTGGAACTCATTAAGGATTATGATTTGGATATTCAATATCATCCAGGGAAGGCAAATGTAATTGCTGATGCTTTAAGTAGAAAAACATCTTGTAGTATTTATTAGTTGATCTCTCAATAGGAGGAATTGATTAAAGATTTAGAAAAATTAAAAATTTCAATTATTAAATCTACAGATGATCATGTTTTATTATTAAATCAAATGGTATACAATCAATTTGAAAAGGCAATCGAGATCTACCTCAGATGATGACTTTATTTTAGAGGTAAAAGTAGGCATCTGAAGATTTTGAAATCGATGAAGAGGATTACTAAGTATCATTTTAGGGTTTTGCATTCCAAATGTTGGAGATTTGAGGAAAGATATCTTTACGAAGCATCATTCAAATTATACAATTCATCCAGAGCGAGAAAATGTATCGAGGATCTTGAAATATTTTGGTGGCGAATGAAAAGAAGTATAAATTTAAATTTATTTATAAATATCAATCATGTCGAGATGGTTAAAGGCGAACATCGAAGCAAGTGGACTTTACGCAACCGAGTGGAAATGATGATATATTTATGGATTTTGTGATTGGTTTACCTAGATCCGGAAAAAGATCGATCTTATTTGGGTTATTATTGATCGTTGACTAAATCACGACTTTATATCTATCAAATAATCGATCTTATTGAAAATAGCGAAATATGTTGATAAATTGTGAAGTTACATGGTGTGCCAAAATCTATAGTGTCTGATCAGGATGACTGATTTATATCTAGATTGTGAAAAAAATTCAAGAAGTTTTATGTACGAAGCTTACTTTCAGCACTACATTTCATCCTCAAACTGATGGCCAGTCAAAAAGAACAATTCAAACACTTGAAAATTTGCTTAGACTTTGTATCCTTGATTTTGGAGGAAATTAGAAAATTCATTTCTTTGATTGAGTTTCTTTTCTGATAGCTTTCAAGCAAGTATTAGTATGACTCCTATGAATCATTGTATGGAAGGAAATGCAGAACACCGCTTTGTTGGGTGGAGACATGTGAGAAGAATCATTGGTGCAGATGTAGTAGATGAAGCCATTGAAAAGATCAGATTGATCCGTGATAGATTAAAAGTTGTTCAAGATATAGGAAATATTATGATGCTAAACATCGTCGGTAGAGTTTGAAGTGGGAGAATTTATATTTCTTAAAGTTAACATGAAAGGTATAAAACGATTTGGAAAAGTTGGAAAGTTGAGTCCGCTATATTGGTCCATATGAAAGAAAGGGAAAGTGGCTTATAGGGACTTTACCTTCTCACGCGAGGCAGATGTGTTTCATATTTCTCTCGAAAATATATTATTGATGAAGCCATAAGATTATCGATCCTATTGATATTCAACGATCTCACATTGTGGAGGAGCCATAAAGAATTATAGATTATGATGTCAAGCATCTCGAGAATAGGAAATTCCATTTGTCAGATCGTGGAAATATGGATCGGTCGAATACATGGGAGAAGAAATCAATCAGAGAGCTTTATCCTCAATTGTTTAATTAAAGGTATGTGTATTTATTAATGTCATTTAATTTCGAGGATGAAAATAAGAGGAGAGATTGTAATAATCGAAAAAAAAGAAAGAAAAATAAAAAAAAAATTTTGCCATGTGGCGGAAGCAGAAAAAAAATAAATTGAGGGTCGGTTCTTTGAAACCGAACTTCCAAAACATGAGAGGAAGAAAAGGAGAAAGGGGAGACTCTACTGCGCGTTCTAGAAGTGAGACCGTCGTCGGCGACGTCGATGAGGAGAAGAAGGAAAGCGGCGGCCGACCACTTAGTCGTCAGTTATACCGCAAGCGTCAACGTCGCCTCGGGAAGGAAGAGAAGGCCTTTCGTTGGCGATGTCTGTAAACGGCCAGAAAAAAGCGGCGTGCGACGGGAGGAAGGAAGCCTCCAGCGTCGTCGCGTGAGTGAAGAAGCCGAGCCGTGCGTGTGTTAGAGCAAAACCGAGAGGTAATGTAAGTATATAATTTATAAAATGATGTTTAGTTGAAATTTTTATGTTAATATTATGATCTCAAACTTTGATTTTAAGTTTATAGTTTTAACTTAAGATTTATTAATTTAGAAATATTAAATTAAAATTAATTTGAAAAGAATGGAATATTGTGTATGTACATAATTTAATAATTAAATTACAAAAATAATGATAATAATTTATTATTAGATTTAATTTTAATTTTAAATAGGTAATGAATATGACGATGTAGCGTTAAATTATAAAAATATATGAAGGTTAAATTAATTCGATTAGAATTAAAGGAATTCAGATGTATATTACTTTTATATATCTTAATATGATGAAATATATTGATCTTGTGATGATTTTTCTTGTTTCTTTCTTGATGTAACTGCTTTTTAAATGGATAATATAATCTTAGATCGTATTATTCGCGTTATCATTTTATAAAGTTCATTTGATTCTTTAATTATGAATTAATGTGCGTAGTGGTATAATTGTATGTTATGAATGTGTATGTTGAAGCTAGTTCGCTTACAGAATTTGGGGATGTAATGTACTGCAAAATGATGAAAAAGTCAATGAAATTAACAAATAATTCAAAAGACGATGAAATTGGTAAATGATAATGGTAGATACTTTGTTCTTTGAATGAGTATTTTATTTATTTTGGAAGGATGATAAAGGTAAAAGTAAAAGTTTATATGATAAATATTTATATGTACCACCATATCTTCTTGATAAATGTTTATGTATCACCTCCCATTGGTTTGATTGTTTGAGCGATTTCTTTTATGTATATGTGACAACAAAATGGCATCGTCTTTTCTTCTTGTTTCTTATAGTGTAATAGCATAATTGACCAACAACAACAACAACAACAACAAGCCTTAATCCCACTAGTGGGGCTACATGAATCCTTCGTCTCCATTGTGTCTATTATGTGTCAAATTCTCATTTAATTCAAGTATACTAAGATCATTTTTATACATCTTAACCAAGTCTTTTAGTCTACTACTCTACCTTTCTTAACATAAGGTAAATCTAATGCATCTACTCTCTGTGGGTCGGACGGACGCTTTATGTGGCCAAACCATCTAAGCATTCTCCCTAATCTTATCTATACTACTCCAACTTTTTCTCGAACATACTCATTTTGCATTCTATCTCTAAGAGTAAAGCTCATCCATCAATTATATTCATTTTGTTAGTTCTTAATCTTTTCGTATCATCTTAATTAAATATGATAGAAGGAAAGTCGTGTTTAACGTAGAGGAACTTCGAGATAGGTAATTTTGTCATGTTGAGTTATGTTTAAAGTGTGTTTTCTCCTGAATTTTGTTAGAATATTTAAGTATGGAATAATTGTATAATTATTTGTGGTTTGTAGTGGCTTTTTTATGATTGGAGATTGGAGATTTTATTTATGATTGAAAATGTTAAAATGTTTTATTTTATCATTCGGCCTCTTTCCCTTGTATTCCAAGCTCGTCGGATATATTATATATTCATTTGTTAGTTCTAAATCTTTTTATGTCCTCCAATTAAATGACTGATAGAAGGGAAAATCATGTTTACCGTCGTAAAGGGATTGCAGGAGATAGATATTTATGTCGGTCAATTATATTGAGTTATGTTTAAAGTGTATTTTTCTCCTGAATCTTTGTTAGAATTTTTATGTATGGACAATTGTTAAATCATTTGTTGGATTGTAGTGACTCTTATATGATTGGAGATTTTATTGTGAATTAAAATGTTAAGAAATGTTTTCTTTTATCCGTCCGTCGTCATTGCTATTAATCAGTGTTCGTGATAGTGAAAAAAATACTTGAAAAAAATTTGCTCGAGTGTGGTGATTTTAGAAAGTTCTTTTGAATATTTCAAAAAAGAATATTTGTAATACTAACAACTTCAAAAAGTTATTTTTTTTACAATAGTTTTACAATCAGCTTTACAAAAGTTACGGTTGTCCCAAACAAACTTAATCATTATCAATGGGACCATGGATGGTTTTGTGAAAATGCAAAGAGATTCTGTACATTTTTCTTTACTAAATTCATTTTAGATAATTTACCATTAATATCTGTGTGATATCTCAAACATGCATAAAATATATTTTTACGACAATGAACCATGTATCATTGTTGTTGATTGTGAATCCCGCCATCATGGGGAAAGTGAGATCTTTTCACATTCCTTTTTCAGAAAATATAGAAACGTGATAAAATTGTTCTTTTTTATGTTGTAAGCCTGCGGTATGGTGGTTGAGGTCTTCAGACTTGTCAGTTTTTTTGGATTATTTCTTAGGCAGATCTTTATTATGTTATGAATCAGGGAGGTTTTGATGTTTTGTTCCCATGATTGAGTGTTGAAGCCCTAAATTCCCGGTCCAGTTTGTGTAGAGGATGAGATAACTCGAGTAACTTAACCTTGTTCTGAGGTTTGGGCTTAGTTTGGCCATTCTGATGAAACATTGTCTGCATGGTGGCCTCCTTAGACTTCTTTCTGCAAAATTCACTTCATAGCTGATCAATCTTTCTCCTATCAAAATGTTATCATTAGCTAGTTTCACCATGATTTGTTTGATGGTTATTCAATTAATCTGCAAATTTGAGACATCTTCGGACAATTGATAGTGCTAACACTCTATTTTTGTATGTCCCCTTTTTTTATTAAAAAAAATATTGAACATATGATAGCTTTATGTGCACTGAACTGATGAAAATAACTTTTGGGGCATGTAATTTATGAATTATATTCGGTGCTTCTGATTTTTTTTGGAGTTTTTGTTTTGATCTTTTTTGGTTTTTTGCTGATCGTAATCCAAATATTTCTAATGTTTTAGGCATGAAAATGTTCAACTATTGGAGAAAATGAAACAGCTTGTTCTATTTGTAGAAAGGAAGCTGGAAAAAAAGGTAAAAGACAATTTAAATTGTTAGCCTTATTTCTTTTCTATAAATTCTGAAAGTCAGCATGTAATGCATTTTCATCTTTCCCAATAAAAACTAAAACATTATTACTTTTCTTGGGGCAATGAATATATTATTATGGTAGCTAACTGAGGTTGTTTTTGAGTCGCAATCTTGTTAATAATTCATGGATATCACTACTATAATTTTATGATGCAAAGAATCAACAATTAATACAATCAGGCACATTATTAATGAGTTTTATTTATTCATTTTTACATATTGTTGGTGGGTTAATTACCTGACATGGAAAGAATCATGGAGGCTTTAGTCTTCACACAAATGACCACACAATTAGTAACATGTGTTGGTGTTTAAAATGTCTTAGAAACAAAACATAAGGCGATTGATATGGCTGCAGTACTGCAACAAGTCCATAAATCTCAGGCATTGGTGTTTGACGTCTGACTGATTTCTACAAGCTAACATAAAATCAAGCCAAGTTATAAAGGCAGTTGCACTCTGTGCAATTGCCCATATACTATCATCATTTCAAAATAGAAGCAAGCATTTGGTACAAGTTTTACCTGCAATTACCATCAGTACATCACATTTTCTATTTTGTCCAATACAAAAATTTGTTTCATCATTTAAGAGGAGCGTTTATGGAGTGTCCATCAAAGAAAAGTAATGTTAAGCATGCAAACAAATTTCGGACACTTCCAAAAGTATCCATATATTTCATTGCCTGATATAGTTTCAATAAATGCAGATTTGTTGCCTTATTCATTCCTGTTAGCTTTCTAACATGGGTAGAATTGCAATATACGAGCTTGTGAATATGGCTACCCTGTAATCACAGTGGTATACTGTCAATCACAATTATCCAATGCAGTCATATTCTCCCAGTCTATCTCCTTCTTTGTGATAAATGATTGGCATCTACTCAAAGTCCTTTGCCTCCTTTAAATAATGCCATATTGAAAATTTTCAGTACTTGATTTGTAGTATGCTGAATTACATTTGCTAAGGTTGCTGTGCTCTTTCTCTCTCTCTCTCTCTCTCTCTCTCTCTCTCTCTCTATGCACACTCATACGTACACATACATACACACACACGCGCATACATACATCTCTAAACACCCTTGCTTAACCTTCAAAATAGTGGATCTAGTCACTCCAGAACAAAATTTCTTGTAGTTGCTTGCAGATAGTGTGTAAACCATGATAACCGTGCCTTGAAAGCCAAAGGCGAACTCTACACTTTACAGATGTGAGTCATATTTTGGTGATCGGATCTCTGAATGCCACTGATTCTTTTGTTGATATTGAATGCAGGAGCACATTCATTTGAGCTTTTTTGCGCAGCCTGATGGTCATTTTATAGGCGATGACACTTTTAAATCATCGGTTTTAGTTCCTGGGTACTATTGGCTTCCTTGGTTTCTTTTGGCAGCATTGCTTTAATAGAAAACTTTCCATCATTTTAACCTATATAATTCTCCAGTGGAGCAGAGGCTTTCTATGTTGGCCCACCTTCAAGAGAGAAGCTTCCAAAGGTTTTTTAGCTTATGAGTTTGGACTATTTTTTTTTTTTTGTCCTATATAAATTGGAGCTATTCAGTTGAATTAAATGTATTTATGTTTGGCTTACTGTGTTCACAACAATTTTAAAAACTTACAGAGCTCGTCTACTGGATCTGTGTTACTTGGATCGATTTCCTATGGAACAGTGTCTTTGGGAAGCAGCAAAGATGACCTTAAAAATAGACAATCACCAGTGTCTTATCAAATATCTTATCTGATTCCACCAGTCAAGGTAATACTGTATTCTTGCAAGTGTGAACCTTCTTTAAGTGAAGCATTTTTGTTTTTTATGTTAAATAATAAAACTAACGTGGTGCTAAGAGCTCACAACTGAAGTATTTTTGAAGGTCTGTAGGCTGGCAAGATAGATGGTTTTTGTGATATATAAGAATATTCTTCCTGGCAGGTAGATGAGGACAAGGGGAAGGAGACCCATGTTTGTACTAAAAATATCTCTGAGCGGCTGAAAGATGAGGTACTTAAAACTTTATTTGACACTTGATGTTCTTGTCTTTTTTTTAAAAAAAAACTTAAAAACAGTTCTATACATATTTGCTTTTGATCAGAACTGTTCTTATGCATCTTCTATATATTGCTACCTCAAGGCATGTCGATTCTTTTTTTTCCTGCCTAATGCATATTAATTTGGTTCAAAATAATATTTTATGAATGAATATTTGAGTTAGTTTATGCCTTTAGATTTTATTATTTTATTCAGAGTTCTCTAGTCTGTCATTTTGCTAGCAATTTGTTGGCATTTATTAGTAGTTTATTATGCATTTCATCTATAAATTTAAGAGATGTCGTTTGAATCAAATGGGATAGTTGCAAAATATCCATTCAACATTGCCAATTTAATGAAAATAATTATTTAAAGTTGTCATGAATGATTAGTATGTTCTTGATGGGAATTGACAAATTGGGCCATTTATTTGACACCAGAGTTGAGCGAGATGATCTCAAGTTTAAACTTTGGGATGAAAAATATTTATTTGGTGATGTTTTGATTATGAAACTCTATGATTTCTAAAATTATACATGCATGTTTCTCCATTTAATAAATGAAAGATTATGATAATTAAACACATTCCAAAGTTCGTGATGCTACACAAATCTATGAATTTTTAAGACCAAAATATTATTCTCAAAGTAAGAAGGATGATCCATTATAGAATACTCCAAGTTATTATGAAGCCTATAGTGAGAGATGGTCCTTATCAATAAATTCAAATGGTATGCGACAAAGTTGCAGCTTTTCTTAAAACGTTTGTTCTAAAAGATAAAATATATGATTTTAATTTTTGTTGACTTTGTTGTTGTATGAGTACAAATTATTAGAAAAGAGGATCTACCATTACTAAGTGAAGTCATTACTATTATCTTACTGAAAGGAAGAAGGGGAGCCATGATCACTAACAACCACATATAGATTGCTCAATCTCAGTATCTAAGGTTGTTGACATCAAGAACTTCAACTCAAAGCCCTCTCCTATAGAGGGCCTACAGGCAACCAAACTTAGCAAAGATGCTCAATAGAGATACTTTATGATGTACCTATTTAAAAAAAAAGGCTCAACATACAAAGGAATGATATTGAAATGTTCAAGTTAAAAACTTATTATCACTGAGGTAAAAAAGCACTTATCATAGGTACATTTACTCTACTAGATAAAGGAAAGATGGTGGAAACTTCATGACAAACCATGAAACAAAAATTAGAGAGTACAAGGAGAACAAGCTAAAATGCAGAGACATGTATTATAACAATGCTATAAGGTAACACTGAAAAATCGCTTGTGAGTTTTGCAAAGAAAAAAAAATGAAAATTTTGAAAAATTCCATTGTATCATTGAAGAAAAATCCATGAAAAGTGATTCAATTTTAGTATTTGTAGATATTATCTAATTTCTTCCTGCTTTTAAAGTCTTAAAGATTCCCTCCCATTTCTTACTCTTGAATCATTAATTTAGGGCAACTCTTACAACTTTATTTCATATACTAATGTCCTAGCGATAAGAAAATAATCATCATTGATGGATCTTTGGTGTTAGTCAAAGAGATTTTCTTATGAGTAAATCCTCAACACTCTGAAATGTCCCCATGTACTAAATTATTTGAGCTTGTTTTCCATTTAAAAGCTAACTAAAGATTTTAACCGTAGTGTTGTGTTTTTCCCTTCATGTTGTCTTTTAGGAATAGGGCATGATTAGACTTTGAGGAATCTATTGAAGAAACTGTCATGCAAACATCAAATTTTCTTTTTCTTTCAAAAACCCTTATATCCAATAAACATAAGATCAAGTTTAAACATCTACATTTTGGTCACTTACAATTTATTTTTCTCAAAATTGTGTTCCCCTTAATATTCAAAGAAATATTTGAGGGATGTTATTTTAATGATTGTTCACATAATAAACCGACTATCTACAAATATTCTTAGGTTCTATTGTCTTACATAAGTCTTACCAAATTCTTTCCTCACTTCAACTCATCTAACCTGGTTCCCAAAATATTTGAAAAGTGTTGCCTATATTTTTACACATGCACAAAATAGAGAAATACTTAATCCATGGGGCATTTGAAAGTGTCTTCATAGGCCATTTTCTCACATAAAAGGGTATGAGTACTACAATTGACATGAGGTGTCACGATCCTAGAGCAGGTGGTGGCTTGCGTTGTGTAGCTCAGATCTCTTGGGCTGATTCACTTTGTCCCCTATAGTGGACTGACCAGCTCCTAGGGCTTCTAATTTTTGGTTAAGTTTAGAATTATGGTTTCTTTGTTTCTTCCTAGTACAGATTTGTTTTAGACTTGTTGTAGGCATTTTCTGGTTAGATTTATTCTTTTGTGAGAGTTGTTCTCTATGTTCTTTTGTTGTAGTGTTGTACTTTACTCTTTCAAGTAATGCTTTGGTTGTATCTTGATTGAGTCAGGTGGTGGATTTTTTTTCATTTCTCATGTACCCTCTCTCACAAGCCACCGACCCTCCTCCCTTGTTTGAAAACCACATTGCCATCTCCTCCTTAAGCTGCACAAATAACTCCTTTTCCTTTGGGTCAAATGTCGTACGTCCCTCCATCCTCCTCGTCACTCGTCGCTCGTCCTTGCACGAACCCCTCCATCTCTCGCCCTCTGGCTCGCTCCAGTTCCCTCCTTGCCCCAAAACGACACCACTTAGCTCCTCACTAACACTCTCACTCCTATCTCACAGCTCACACACGACCCCAGCACCATGCTGAACAATGTGGCCTCCCTTTCTTTTTCTCTCATTTTCCTTGTACTCTTGTGGCTCCTATTCCAGCCAGCTGTTGGCCTGACTCCTCACGCTGACAAACTTGTTGGCCTGTCACATCCAAACGATAACCTAAGTCCCATTGAAAAGAGATGTAATGAAGAGAGTAAATTTAGGGGACTGATTTTTTCTTAAACAACTATTCTGAAAACTTTACATATCACAGAATAGTGTAAAAGATTAATACAGTCGTCTAAATTCACCCAATAATATCACAATAACATCTAAATAGTAATCTACCAAATTCATTGCAAGCGAAAATAACTCAAATTGAAACTTTTAATACAAACCACAGAGCACCTAAAATACTGGATATCAAAACAATACTCTTTAAAATTTACTAAACTTACCTTTAAAACTTATTTATAATATTTCCCCCGACCAATTTCCAAAAAGGGCAAAACTTACTCCTCTTTCTCCTTACCCTCCCTGAAAACAGTTATAATCAACCGGTAAGTCATACGACTTAGTAAGATAAGTAATCTAATACATATTTGAATTTAGAAGAATAGAACATTAATATGCATGAGAATTAAACAATTAGAATAAATGTTACGTGCATAATCAATTTGGTTTGTACAGTAGCGCAATAACTCATTATCAATTCTCTCGCGAAATATGATATATATATACTATAACATATATATATATATATATATATATATATATATATATAAATGTATATTTGAAATAGGTCATGTGTAGCTATCAAAGTTATTGGCGAACATATCATAATGTAAAAGCTACGTGAAATTTCCTTTATTTCTATAGGAGACTCTTTTGCTTCATATCATATTATTTGAGAACCCTTTGGCCTCACTGGGAACCCTTTTGCCTCACTGGAAATCCTTTTGCCTCAATTTCTGTGCATATATTATCATAATATTTGACCAATTTCTTAATTACTAACACATGATATGTATAAGTTAAGTCTGTTGCATGCTCATATTTTCAACAGTAGAAAGATAGTATGCAAATAATAAGAAATAAACTGAAATAATATACTACTTATGGAGATGCAACAAGGAGCAAGATAATTTAATCGTTAAGTGACATAAACATGAAACTATGCATAGGACTGGGCTTCAAATAAATTTATTATGATGATTATATGAAAAAATACAGTATAGACAGTCCATATTGTACTCAATGAAATTGCAGAGAAGGATAAACATACATTCTGTATTAGAATTTGCAAATTTTATCTAAGTGATGAATTTTTTCTAGAAAACCAGATGTTTGAAACCTCTTTCGTATATAAACAGTGTTAACAGGATTTTTCCTCATATGAATACTTGTTTAAATTATTCAAAAAATTTGATGCTTCAAAAACTAAAATTTCAGACGACTAATTAATCATCTAACAATTTACAATAATTCATTATCAATTATTAAAATTTACAAGTTAACGTGACAGTTGTCACTCGCGCGTCCTATTACAAACCTTCTTATTTAAGCTTTAATCACTTAAAGTAAAAAGTAATATAATCAGAATTTAAATTAAAGTGATTAAAATTTAATTAAGATAAATTTCTATCAATGTTTTACTATTCATAATAATTCTTAATCAATTTAAACTAATTTAATTAATCCAGTTAAATTGCTATCAAATAAATCATATTTAATCGCAATACGAATATATACTTGATTTTAATTTATATTTTACCTATAAACATATACTTATAAATCTAATATAATCTTTAATTAAACCTTTAATTTTATAGGGATGTGAACATTAAATTATTAATTTAATCATTTCACTTAGCTAACATAAATCATTAATACTTTATTTTATTCCAACAAAAAAATATCTCAACTAATTTCAAATTAATTCATTAATATACAAAATATCATATATATATATATATATATATATCATATAAATTTCAGTTTTACCAATAATTCCACTATACCTATTTACATATAACAAAAAGAAAATAACTAATAAAATAAAATATAATAAAAATTCTCTACCTACTAATTTCCACAGACCTACTCGCCAAAAGAACCGCATTTCGATCCTTGGATGTAACTTCCCCAGCAAAGCACTCGTCGCCATCACAGAGACCGATCGACCACGCACCCACTGACCTCACCGAACCTCTCACCGACCTCTTTTTCTCCCTTGCCTCTCGACTCTCGCGGGACACAGATGGAGTGAGCGGTAGGGAAGAAAGAAAAGAAATGGAAAGGAAAAGAGAGGAACGAGCGATTTATATGTACCAATTTCTAGTCCAATGCATGCAGAGATAAGTGCAGGGATTTCATCCTGGGTACAGTGTAGCAGTGAGATTACGGGCTAATGAAGGATTTAATTAACTTATAAGTATAATTAAGAACTTAATAATTATTAATAGATTTTTTTAGATAAATACATACCTTACATGGCCGACCTCACCTTCCCACTCTATAGCTGCCAATCACTTTCTCTTCTTAGCCTGCACACCAACCCGAGCCACCTCCCTTTCCATCTCTCTCTCTCTGTGTTTCTCTCTCTAAACTGAGCCCAACACCGACCTCTTTCCCTCCTTGTTCAAATAGAGAGAGTGAAAACTTTCTTCCTCTCAATCTCCCTCTCTGATTCTCTCTCCCTCTCTTCACTTTCTTTACTTTTTTCCTATAAAAATTACAAACAATTTTTTTTAGAGAGAGAGGAAAAGCTCTTCCCCCTCTCTAACTTGCATCATTGCTTCTAAATTTGTACAACTCGTGTCAACATTGCTTCATTTTGCATGTTGAATGTATAAATATAAAAAATGCAAAAAGTACTCATACACACCTTTCTTGGCATTGCAGGAAAAATTGTTAATTTTTATGCAGGTGACAACCCATATGCATCTTTTTTGGTGTGGTGGAGAGAGTTGGTCGCCCAAATTAAGTACTTGTACGTGGCTTTCTTGACATAGTTGAGAAATCTATATTTTCGTGCAGATATATGAAGGTCTCATGCACGTCTTTCTTCGGGTGGTGGGATGACATATTTTGGCCGTGTGTTTAAATCACTTATATACGCCTTTCTTGACATGGTGGACAACTCAACTTACCCAAAGTAGCTCCTTATACAGAGATGATGTCGGGATGCTACGAAATTGCATAGTGACAGGATTTATTGTCAAGTTTTGAGACAAATAAGTTTGCAAATTTGAACTTAATTGGAACTAAAATGAGTTGAATGCCTACAAATGAATATGAGCAAGATCATTCACTAAGTATTTGGATTATTTTGCAATTCACTTTAAAATAACTAAAGAAATTTCAATTGGCTATATAATTGAAACACAAGGGGGCTTATGAGATACTTGAGTGCTTGCATGTAAACAATTTAATAACCCACTAATGAGCATAAACAGATCTCAAATATTTAGGTTGTTCAATCCGCATTGAGACAGAGACAACGAAGAGGACTTTTAAGTGGACATAAAATTGAAACGAGAGGGTTTACAAGATACTTGAGCATTCCCATACAAATAAAGTGAACCAAATAATCTATTGATGAGCATAAATCAGACCTCTCAATGGATGATTAGATTATATCATAATTTGAATTGCATCATGATTGAAGACAATCAAGAGAATTTGAATGAATCCATAATGAGTTTGACAACATGTCAATTAGCCCATGTTTAACTTAATGGACATTCAAAATTCATTGAAATAGAAGATTGATTATAAATATTGCATCATAATGCTATTGAATCTGCAACATGAATCTAAAAGCAGATAGAAAGTGTTGATTCAAGCTCTAAATAAACTTTCCATGCACCACGAAGCATCCTTCTCATTCAAACTTAATATTTTAAAATTGTGCATATATTCAAAAGGGACAAATTTTATGTGCTCCCATTATGAGACAAAGTTTTATTCAACATGAATGTTTCAAATCTCATGCGAGCATTGAATTAAATTGAATCTCTTGCACATATTATGAAGTAACTCCTTGCTTAACATATGTGCTTTAGAATGTAAGCAATTCAAAGAGTCGAAGCTTTCATGCATTACAGGCACACTTTCCATTCAACTTAAGTATTTTGAAATCCATGTGAATATTTTAAATACATATTAGTGTGTAGTGCAAATATGTTGATAAGGGTGTGCAATTGTATCATGTAAGTATGCTAAGTTCCATGCATTTGTGATGTACAAGTACATTATGTAGATGCACTTGAAAACAAAAAAAATTTGCATGGGCCATGACACTTATTGTCTAAGGATGCCACGTGAATTAACTTTGAATTTGAATATGCTTGCATTTGTTCCAACTAGTATATCAAAGGCTTAGCCATATGGTCTGAGAATGCTGCATAGGTTGAAATTAGAATTAATCTAAATTTAATCTTGCCTTTGAATTACACATGCATTTGAATGATCAATAAGAATCCATTTTCAAAGTCAAATCTAAATCTATTGACCACATACATTCTTGATCGGGCTGCTTCGCCTATATGACGAAGTTGTAAGTTTTATTTAACCGGTCCTATCCTCCTTCTTATGAGAACAAGAGTTAATAAGATTGGTTGTAAATCAAGATTCCACTCTTTCAAAAAAGATTTTGATTGCACATTTGCATATGATCATCAAAAGCCTTAATCGGGAAATTTTATATTCAAAGTTATAAATTTTATACTTCGAGATATAGAATATGATTATAAGTCTTAATTATAGATCTGATTCTCTATTAGCAAGTTAATAGAGTTGACAAGGCCTGAAGTAAGAAAGTAATAATCAACAACAACAACAAGCCTTTATCCCACTATGTGGGGTCGGCTACATGAATCCTTCTTCACTATTGTGTCTTATTATGTGTCAAGTATATTAATGTTATTTTTTATACATCTTAACAAAGTTTTTTTAGGTCTACCTCTATCTTTCTTATCATGAAGCAAATCTAATTCATCTACTCTCCTAACCGGGTCATCGGACGGTCGATGCTTTATGTGGCCAAACCATCTACAACTCTAATCTTATCTTCCATTGGAGCTACTCCAATTTTTTTTCGAACATACTCATTTCATTTTTTATCTCTAAGAGTAAAGTCACTCGATCAAACAAGTCTAAATTATCTCCATGATGACCATGCTGAATGAAGATCTCAATCGGAGGGGTACAGTTTTAAAAATAAAAAATTCAAATTATAATGTGGAAACTCAAATAATCTACACCCCGATGATTATTGTGTTGAATGAAAATTTTAACCATAAGGGATATTATCATTAAAATATTCTTAAAATTTCAAATCAAATTAATCCAAATCAGGTATCAATACAATGCAAAATTTGATAAATTGCTTAATTCAAACTAAATGAAATTTATCATCTAAAGCTCAAAGCTTAAAAAAATCGATTCAATCCATCTTTCACAACTATGTCGGAGGTGATAAATAAATAAAAAAATAGCTTACAAAGAAACCAATGCCAAGTCAAATGTACTACTATATGTACTCCCAAATAATCTCATGCTAGTATGGACATGACTCGAGTCTTCTGTTCGCTTGGTTTGGTTAGTATGCGTTATATATGAAGCAATTACGATCAATGTCCTTTAACTGAGTGGTTTGTTGCCAAATGATACCACTATATCATAGTCAAGGTTGTAGATCGTATACTTCTTTATGACTCCGCTCCTTGAGTTGTGAACCATGAGGTGCATTTGATAGGACACAATCCACTTTGTCAACCAAGTTGGACTTAAAATTATCTCCATAAACAAACATCAACTTAAGTTTATAAGGACACCTTAGATGACACAAATTCATGGCCGCCAATAAGGATTCTTCGGTTAGGTTGACTAGGGATCATGATAATCCGGGATGATAGAATCATGGGATATTGATCGAGCACATCATCATTTCTCTCACCATCTGCTTTAAATTAAAAGTTGCTGAATTTCATAAAATTTTAAACTGCATTTACTACTATTATATGCTTAGTAATTAGCGATCTAACGACTAACCTTAATCAAAAGATCTCTCTCATTATTGAGATGGATAATTAAGTATAGGCGCTTGCACTTATAAGAAACCTAAATAAAATCTAAAGTTCTCACAAAATGAGGGAGAAATCTTTAGGTAATGTCTTATCTATAAATTCATATATTTTCTAAAAATTTGATCGTCACAAATCCAAAGTTTCTTCATCTTGAGGTTGGGCGTAAATTTTTAGAGCCCACAAGTGGCAGTCAGAGAAGCTGAGTGGTGAGTGAGGCAAAAGAGTGTTTTGGTGGGGCAGTTGAAGCAATGAAATGGAGGGAGAGGAGCAGGTGTGTGGGTTGTTTTGGGTAAGGCAATTGTGAGGTAAGGAGAGTTGTGAGGTGGCACGGTGAGGTTTATGAGTGATGAGAGAAAGGGGAGGCATGTGACGAACAGAGAGTGGGAGGTCAAATGTGAGGTCGTCAACTTGATGGAGGCAAAAGGTGGGAGCTCAAGTGCAGTGGTTGGACAAGGTAAGAAAGAGGGAGTCTAGATAGGGGAGAGAGTAGACCAGGTCTGGGCAGAGAGGTCAATTGCTAACAGCAACAAGCAGGGAGGATGGGATTGATTTTTTGTATGCGGGCTGGGTGAGTGGGGTGATGACCTGCATGCTGGAGCTACAAGTCTGGATAAAATGAGAGAGGAGAGTCATGCAGGAGCTTGCTGGATAAAATGACAGCTACAACTGTGGCCAATAAGTGGGATGTTGTAGCATATATTTGAAATGGACAGTGTAGTCATGTGAGGGCATGTGTGTGAGATAGTCAGGGATTCGATTGAGCAATATTAGCCATGTCGTTTTTTATTTATTATTTGTTCTTGTTCATTTTTACAGGACGATGCAGGCATCATAGATGAGGATGGGCATCTTGGGTATAAGAGTAGGGTATGGAATGAATATTTTTTATTTAAATTAATATACACACCCACACACACACACACACACACACACATATATATATATATATATATATATATATATATATATATATATATATAAATAATTAAATAATGTTCTAATTTTAGTAGTACTAATTTAATAAAAAACTTTAGTTGGCCATTTTCTCACAAAACTTATGTTCACATATCTTGAATTGTGTGCCGTCAACCTTGTATATATGTGATTTTTGTGTTTCATATTTGTGCAAGGTTTCAAGCAATATGTGTCATTTTTATGCAAATTTTGATATTTTGGACCCCTTGGCATAGTCTGTTTTGTGAATGGATGCCATTTGAGTTATTCAAATAGCTATCGAAATAATTTCAGTCCAATATGTGTAATTTATTGTCCGTAGTAAGTCATCATCATGGTGTTTGATCAAATCTACTATGAAAGGCCATTTTTGGTAGATTCTAATGCTCTGAACATATCATCATAGTTTGTTTGGTGAACAGATATTATTTTGATTAGTTTCCTCCAAACTTGAGGCATTTTGACTCTGCTTCGTGTGAATCACATTCTTTGTTGTTTTTGTCACATTTGCTTGTATTAATTACATGGTCCATACTTGGTTGTTTAGATGTTTTAAATGATTTTGATCACAATTGAAGTACTTCAACATTGATTAAGAAATGGTGAGGCAACTGATTGTGTATCTCAGTTTGTGCAGATGGTAGAATATCAGTATCATTGCTGATCATTTTCTTCTTTTAACTCACGATTGATTTGGCACTGTATCGGTCACTTGTGGCAGTGATCTCATTGAAGGCTTTATTTTCATTGTGTTGATGCATTGCTTTATGACCGTATTTTTTATAAGAAATTATTTATTGCTGCATGTTAGTTTGCAAAGATATTATCTAATGATTATGAAATTACGAAGAAGATGCTAATGTAATGTAAAAGTTTCCTCATATTTCATATATTCGCTTCCAAATTTACTAAAAATCAATTTTAGTTCCATCTTTATTTTGAGAAAATTGAATCCTTATCTTAACAGGTAAGAGACACCAAGATAAAGCTTCTGTCAGGATTGAAAAGAGAAACTGAAGAAGAAAGGCTAGAATGGAAACAATTATGTACTTCACTTAAGGTTGAATATACATCTTATATTATCATTTTTTTAGTTTTTTTCTTGAAATCCTTAGTGTCTTTCTTGAATGACACTGGTTCTCTTATCCCATGCATAACATGTGTTCAGAAAATAAAAAAAGGACCACCCTCTTGCCAATGAAAGCCCTTTGTAAGTCATAAGGTTTATCAGTTTAATCTGCGTCATGCGTTAAGTGCATTTTAGTGAAGTAGCCTTTGCTCAAGTACATGCACTAATTTATGCCTTTTAAACAATAAATGAGCTCTTAGTTTTCATGGTCTACATGGTATCCGCTTTTCTTTTTAACTTTTTTTACTGTTCCATAATCATAGTTTACTTACAGAAAACAATAACTTTTTTTTGCTTCAATTTCACTCTCACATCTATCCATATTCTTTAAACTATTTTGTTCTTCTGGGCATTAATTTATAAATGGCATATGCATGCAGGCGGAGTATCCGAAGTATACTCCATTACTTGCTAAAATTCTTGAAGGATTAATTACTGGTGGTGGAGATGAAGACAAAATTGCACATAAGAAAGAGGTACAGTTGTGACCTACTTTGTTATAAGCTTTTCATCCTCTATTAAGGAATATTTCACTATTGGAAGACAGAAGTCACTGATGATATGATTTCGTGTTTATTTGACCTTGGCTCCAGTTCAAGACCAATCAATTTGATCTTGATCCAAGCCATTCTTAACTATATGCTAGGTTTATTGAATTTCGCCTCAAGCGATGCCACACTCATGGACTCAAGCTCAAGCAAAGCTAAAATATGATTCAGTTTTTTATTGATCTTCTATCTTTTAACACAAATTTATTAGTCCACACACACACACACACATATATATATATATATATACATACATTCATAAAGATAAATATGATGCATATGCCCATATATTCAGAATAAATGCTTGCATGAGTATTTGCATTGAACTAATATTTCCATCGCATTTCCAGCTAGATTGATTTGATCCAGTCTTGGCTTAATTTTAAGTTATTTTTTAATCTGAAATTGTTCATTTGCTAGCTCGTTGATTTTAATTCAAGTTCGATATGTCCCAATAAGTGTTCCCATTTTAATTTTTCTTTGATCTTCAAATTAAATTCATTCTTATATCTAGGTTTTAAGGATTTGTGTTTTTGGAAACAATAAAGCCATTGATTGTTTTGTCGGGTAATAATGAGAAATGATTATATTATAAGGTTTGTTAGAGAGTACAGTAGCTCCTATTGAAAAGAAAGCACAGGATAGAAAGAATTAGGTGTTTTGGGCTTGTTAAGTGGATTGCAGGATGCATCTATAAACAGGATATAAGAAATGGTGTGGAAGACTTTGGGAAGGAGAAGGATATACCTAAGCTGATATGGCTAGTTTTGCAGAATTATTTGTATAAATAACAATTTGCGTTACTTGCTGCACCAAAGTTGGGTGAAGAAGACAACGACAATAACAATAACAATAACAACAACAACAACAACAAGCTTTTATCCCACTAAGTTGGGTTGGCTACATGAATTGTGTCAAATCTCATTTAATTCAATTTTTTTATACATGTTTTTTTAGGTCAATCTCTATCTTTCTTAACACAAGGCAAATCTAAAGCATCCACTCTCCTAATCGGGTCATTCGACGACCGACGCTTTATGTGGCCAAATCGTCTAAGGCGACTCTCTCTAATCTTATATGCCACTGGAGCTGCTCCAACTTTTTCTCGAACATACTCATTTCACATTTTATCTCTAAGAGTAAAGCCACTCATCTACCTGAGCATCCTCATCTCTGCAACACTTAACTTAGTCTCATGTTTCTCTTTTATTGGCCAACATTCTGCACCATAAATCATTGCAAGTCTTACCACCATCTTATAAATTTTTCCCTTAAGTTTAATCGGTACTTTTCTATCACACAACAAGCCAGATGCATTCCTCCACTTCAACCATCCAACTTGAATTCTACTAATGACATCTCTATCTATTTCACCATCATTTTGAATAATAGAGCTTAAATATCTGAATCGCTCACTCTTTTTAATGCCTTGTTCACCTGATGTCACAACACTACCACTATAACTTCTACAATTAAAATTATACTCCATATATTCAGTTTTAGATCTACTTAAACGAAAACCTTTAGACTCTAAAATTGACCTCCATAATTTAAGTTTCTCTCGGACTCTCTCTCTAGTCTTATCAACAAGAAGAATGTCATCAGCAAAAAGCATACACCAAGGTACATCTTCTTGTAAATGCCTAGTAAGAACATCCATAACTAAAGCAAAAAGATAAGGGCTCAAAGCTGATCTTTGATGTAATCTAATTGAAATAGGAAAATATTTTGTCAATCCTCCTTGTGTTTGGACACAAGTAACAGCTCTAGTATACATATCCTTAATGACTTGAATATAACCAATATTAATTCATTTCTTTTCTGCAACTCTCCAAAGATCATCTCTTGAAACTTTATCATAAGATTTCTCTAAATCAATAAATATCATATGTAGATCCTCCTTGCTTTCTCTATACTTCTGCATCAAACCTCTTAACCACCAAAGTTGAGTGAATGTTGAAGGATAATTCATATGACCGGTCTAATTAGATGAGATATAACATTTAGCTTTGATTGCGAGGATGTTTTCACCGTTGGAAGAAAGAAGAGGTGAATCTCTATTACCAGTCATATCACGAGTACAATTTGAAACTAATTCTGACTATTCAATAGGCTTGAGCGTCAAACAGTAAAAGAAACCTTTGGGAGTTTATTAAAATACTAATGTCATGCTTCTTGAGTTGCTACTTGATAATGGCTGTTTTCCTGGCGTATAATTTTTCATTTATTCTACCGGTTATCAATGATCATGGTCTATTCTGAGTT
Organism: Cymbidium sinense; assembly: GCA_021442155.1. NCBI lineage: Eukaryota > Viridiplantae > Streptophyta > Magnoliopsida > Asparagales > Orchidaceae > Cymbidium > Cymbidium sinense. Next base: position 177,691,909 of record CM038218.1, read on the forward strand.
TTATAAAAAAAAATTTTAAAAAAAATCAATGCGTTTGTAATGAATTGTGTATTATCTATTATCTATGGTTTAGATGGATTGAAGAGCATTTACTCATTTTTTGCTAGCGTTTCTTTTGTTTGGTATGTTTTATTGAGATGACTATGAGTAAATCAAAAGAACCACAAACACGATACATTACATGTTATTAAATTTTCACTTATCCCAAGCTAGGTAGCTGTAGTCAAACCTAAAATTAACATATTATTTCAAAATCATAAGCAATATCAGCATCATGATTCGTCTAATTTGCTTGTTACCAAAATTGTTCTAGACTTGAGCCGATCTCTTCTGCAGATTATGGCTGTAGTGATGATAAAGATGAAGAGCATTTACTCTTTAATTTTAGCTTGCGTTTCTTTTGTTTGGTCTGTTTTGTTGGGATAAATATTGATACAAGTCAAAACAATCCATGTATTACATGTTAAAAAATTGAGTCTTTTTAATATTTTGTAGTTGTAGGTAACTACAACAACAACAACAACAAGAAGCCTTAATCCCACTAGGTGGGGTCGGCTACATGAATCCTTCGTCTCCATTGTGTCCTATTTTGTGTCAAATTCTCATTTAATTCAAGTATACTAAGATCATTTTTATACATCTTAACCAAGTCTTTTAGGTCTACCTCTACCTTTCTTAACATAAGGAAAATCTAATGCATCTACTCTTCTAATCGGTCATGGACTGGCCGCTTTATGTGGCCAAAATCTAAGGCGACTCTCTCTAATCTTATCTACCACTGGAGCTACTCCAACTTTTTCCCGAACATACTCATTTTGCATTCTATCTCTAAGGGTAAAGCCACTCATCCACTTGAGCATCCTCATCTCTGTAACACTTAACTTAGTCTTATGTTTCTCTTTTATTGGTCAACATTCTGCACCATAAGTCATTGCAGGTCTTACCACCATCTTATAAAATTTTTCCTTAAGTTTAAATGGAACTTTTCTATCACATAATAGGCCAGATGCATTCCTCCACTTCAACCATCCAACTTGAATTCTACTAATAACATCTCCATTTATTTCACCATCATTTTGAACAATAGAGCTTAAATATCAATCACTCACTCTTATTAATGACTTGATCACCTAAAGTCACAACACTACCACTAAAACTTCTACAACTAAAATTACACTCCATATATTCAGTTTTAGATCTACTTAAACAACCTTTAGACTCTAGAGTTGACCTCCATAATTCAAGTTTTTGTTGGACTCCTCTCTAGTCTTATCAACAAGAAGAATGCCATCAGCAAAAGCATACACCAAGGTACATCTTCTTGTAAATGCCTCGTAAGAACATCCATAACTAAAGTAAAAAGATAAGAGCTTAATGTTGATCCTTGATGTAATCCAACTGAAATAGGAAAATATTTTGTCAATCCTCCTTGTGTTTGGACACAAGTAATAGCTCTAGTATACATATCCTTAATGACTTAAATATAACCAATATTAACTTCTTTCTGTTCTAGAACTCTCCAAAGAATATCTCTTGAGACTTTATCATAAGCTTTCTCTAAATCAATAAATATCATATGTAGATCCTTCTTATTTTCTCAATGCTTCTCCATCAAACTTCTTATCTAAAAAATCTTATCTAAAAAATAATTTTTTTTTACATAAACAGTATTAGCATCATGATTCATCTAATTAGCTTGTTATTAAAATTATTCTAGAGTGAGAACCAATCTATTTTGCAGATTATTGCTGTGGCTAATGAAGTCATTGAAAGTGTTGATAAAGATGAACTGGCGAAATTTTTTTCAGTTAAACCTGATCCAGAAGATGAAGAAGCTGAGGTAATAATTTTTGTTTGTTTGCCTGTTCTCTAATGAATGATGTTTATGGCCTTTGTGGAATTATTCTTGCATGAGGCACTAGGTTTGAACTTATTCTATACTGATTCTAAGTTCTCCCAATACAATGACTTTTTGAGTACTTTGATGTCTGATATTTGATTTAAGTTCTTTGTGAAAGGCTGCCCTTTCCTTGATGTTATTATATTGCTGTGATTTTTTTTTTTTCATTGGTATATTCAGCATGACACGAATAGATGGTTCTGTAGATTTGAACACTTTTTTTTGGTAAATTGACATTGCATGTAAGATTTGTTATCCTGCTCCAGAAAATTAAGAAGAAGATGGAGCTAGCACGTGATCAGCTAGCAGAGGCTTTGTACCAGAAGGGATTAGCACTTGCAGATATTGAATCTTTGGAGGTATCAGTATTTTATCTCTTTCTAGTAATACTTTTCTAATAGCTTCTGCATTAAATTTAAGTTCGTTCAGTTATTTGAATATTTGTTAGAAAAGATTTGGTTTTATTTCCTTGTTGCATTTGAAGGTTCATCTCACTGAACTTGATTTGAAGCTGCAGAAGTACTTCTACTGAACTCTTAACATTTATGTGCTTGAATTGAAATGTACGAACCATTTGGTTTATGAATTGTTATTTTTTATAAATTTTATTGTCTTCAAAAGCAATTAAATTCATCCGTGCCAGAAGGGATTGTATTAAGCGCACTAAAAAGTAATATACATTGACGCACAAAATAGTTGCTTTAGATCGGATAGTTTATTTTTGGGGTAAAGAACATTGAAGGACTATTTTTCAAAATTTTCATTTGTATAGATTGTCATTATCACAAATTCAGGGTCTGATACAGAGAAAAATAGAACAAGAAAGAGGGGAGAGAAAAGATTCTCAAGATATCTCCTAACCTCATATTTATAGGATTAGAGGGATACATATATGATTGTAGAATATAAAGAGACAAAGAATAATGATGTATGCAGACTCTAGCAACAAACAATATGTAAACATTTGTACACAATATAGTTATAGTGTTTTGTTGTTGAGAAACTCTTCATCTGGATGGTACTCTTACGTGCTTAGTGAACAGGGTTAGTGCTATGTTGTGAACTCGCGTGGGATGAGGAACTACTGACGAGTCGCCCTGTGGTGGCTGTTCGCATTCTTTATGGTGAGCCCAAATCTGTGTGGGTTGATCATTTGGGCTAGTAGCAAGTTCTTTATCCTAGGTCACATTGTCACGACTCGGCTCGGAAGCTTAGAATATCAAGACGAGAATAGATGATCAGATGAAAAAAAAATCTTAATTAAATACATCCAAAATAGTACAAATTACATAATATCTTTTAAATTTATAAGAGCCAACTAAAAATCCAATCCACATAATACTCAAGTCTATTAGAAAGTACAAATATTGACAATTAAAATTTTATAAAATATAAGTTAATTATCTATCTCTTGAAGTCTATTTACATCTGTAAACAAAATCTTTTATTCTATTATCCATTTAATTTAGAGGATTTCCTGAAAAATTTGCAACAGCTAGCAAATGAAATAAAAATTTGGATAATTATGTTTTTATATTATAGTAAAACAAGACCATAAAATTAATATGCATGATAGTTTAAATAATAATTGAACATATAAGTAAACTGTGTTTAAACAATTTAATTTACCAGAAATAAATGAAGCAAACGTTACTTAATTGATAGATATTTTATTTTCTTATTTTCAGCCATCACAGAGACACTTTCTAAAGAACCTTTTTCTAAATTCATTTAATTGATAGGTAACTATTTTCATTTTCATTTACGTTACGCGAATATGTTGTGTTCCCAACCATTATCATAAATGGGTGAACTATATCTTCAAATCATGCACATTCATAATATAAGTATTACTTCATTTATATTAAATTTCATCAACTTATGTACCAAATATATCACACATTTATGAAGTTGTCCATATTATTTTCAACTTTTGAAAAATAAAATTGTATTAGAACATGTGTAGCAACAGACATGACTAATATTGAAGCTATCTATTCAATATGAGAAATATAAAGACATGCATCAATATTCCAATAAGGAAGCTATTCTATCACGTCTACTCATAACTAAAGGCATTTAATCTTGAGAAAGAATTAATTTTTACTATAATGAAGTAACATAACACTATCATTGTCGGTCCCAAGTCCGAATGTGAAAAGTGGAGGGTTGTGATAGGTAGTCGACAGCCAGCATAAAACTTGTTGAAATAATCATGACATGAATCCTTTAAATCATTGTGTTAATGCTAGGGCATCCCCTGGAAGCGATGCGCTGTATGGCTTGAATCTGATGAAAAATGTGCAAGACGTACGCATCGGCCGAGTGCGGATGTTAAATGGACGGATCGGGCAAAGAAGTTAGTCCATGAAACTAGAATTAGGTTAGGAACTTGAAATATAGGTACTCTTATAGGTAAATTAATGGAATTAATAGATATTATGGTTCATAGAAAGATAAATATTTTATGTGTTCAAGAAACTAAATGGGTTGGGGAGAAGGCCAAGGAGATTTAATAGTTTAGGTTTTAAACTTTGGTATTGGTAGAAACTAGAAATGGTGTATGTGTGATTATAGATAAAGTTTGAAAGATAATGTTATAAATATTAATAGATGTGGAGATAGAATTATAGCTTTAAAGATTATTGTTGATCTTAAGATTATCAATATTATAAGTGTTTATGCTCCTCAGTAGGTTTGGATGTGCTCAAAAGAAAGATTTTGGAATGAATTAGAGGGATTAATACAAAAGATACCTTTTGAAGAAAAAATTATTTATTGGAGGAGATTTAAATGGACATGTTGGTAGAGTGGTAGAAGATTTTAAAAGTGTTAATGGTGGTTATGGATTTTGTGACTAATGAAGAAGGTAAGGCTATATTGCTTAAATTTTACGATTTTGATGAGTCGAGAAGAAAAGCCTCTTTAGTAAGAATAATATAATGAGTGTAAAAGATAAAAAATAAGAAGTATTATAAAACTTGGTTTATATGTAAAACCCTGGAGAATGGGAAATATATAAAGTGTAGAGATTCTAAGAAAAGATATATGATGCAAAAAATTTAAATTTTAGTGATTTATACAATAGACAGATATCAAAGAAGGTGAAAGATGTATGTATAAGTTAGCCAACCAAAGAGATAAGTAAAAATATATAGTGAGCGATTAATGATGAAAATAATAAAATGCTTTTTTTTAGAAAAGGATATTAAAAATAGGTGGATGAGATATTTGATTAACTTTTCAATGAAGGATTTGAAAGTATGATTGATTTTAGCAACCTTAATATCCTTAAACAAAAATAGAAATTACATTTTATCGTCAGATTAGTAACTGAAGTTAAGTTTAAAGAAAATGAAATGTGGAAAAGCAGGGAGGATAATATTCCAATAAGTGCGGAAATGTTTAGGAGATCAAGGAATTTCTTGGCTTACAAATCTTTTAATATCATTTTAAAGACTAAAAGATGTCGATGAGTGGAGAAAGAGTTTGTTGGTTCTTATATTTAAGAATAAAGGTGATGCACAAGAGTGTAAATTATAGAGAATTAAGTTAATGTGTCATACATTAAAATTATGGGAGAGAGTAATTGAGCATAAAGCTACGATGAGATAAGTTTCTCACAATGGTTTCATGCCGGAGATCTACTATGGATGCTATACATTTGTTAAGTGGTTTGATGGAGAAGCATAGAAAGTAAGGAGAATCTACATATGATATTTATTGATTTAGAAAGCTTATGATAAAGTTCTAAGAGATGTTCTTTGGAGAGTTCTAGAGTAAATGAGTTAATATTGATTATATTCAATTCATTAAGGATATGTATACTTAGAGTCGTTAGTTGTGTCCAAACATAAAGGAGGATTGATAAAATATTTTCCTATTTCATTGGATTACGAAGGATCGCCTTTAAGCCCTTATCTTTTACTTTAGTTATGGATGTTCTTACTGGCATTTACCTTGGTGTATGCTTTTCGATGATATTCTTCTTGTTGATAAGACTGAGAGAGGAGTCCAACAAAAAACTTGAATTATGGAGGTCAACTCAGAGTCTAAAGGTTTTAAGTAGATCTAAAGCGAATATATGGAGTGTAATTTTAGTTGTAGTTCTAGTAGTGTTGTGACATTAGGTGAACAAGTCATTAATAAGGTGATATTTTTTTATTGTTCAAAATGATGGTGAAATAGATGGAGATGTTATTAGTAGAATTCAAGTTGGATGGTTGAAGTGGAGGAATGCATCATTTATTATGTGATATAAAAGTTCCACTTAAACTTAAGGAAAATTTTATAAGATGGTGGTAAGACCAAGATGAATATAATGAGATATTGGCCAATAAAAGAGAAGCATAAGACTAAGTTAAATGTTACAGAGATGAGGATGCTTAGATGGATGAGTGGCTTTACTCTTAGAGATAGAATGCAAAATGAGTATATTCGGAAAAAAGTAGTTCCAGGGTAGATAAGATTAGGGAGATGCCTAGATGGTTTGGCCACATATAGCGTCGTCGATGACTGATTAGGAGAGTAGACATTAGATTTGCCTGTTAAAAAAAACTAGAGGTAGACCTAAAAAGACTTGGTTAAGATGTATAAAAATGATCTTAATACTTGATTTAAATGAGAATTTGACACATAATAGACACAATGGAGACGAAGGATTCATGTAAATTTACCCCACTAGGGATTAAGGCTTATGTTGTTATGGATTGTACATACTTTATTTAAGAAAAGAGATGAATATTATTACTTATAAAATGGATCTAATAAACATAAATTGATTATTTTCTAATGAGAAAAATAGATATTTACATCAAAATTGTAAAGCCATTCCAAATGAAAGTTTAAGACCAACATCGATTGTTAGTTTTAGATTTTAAGATAAAGATTGTAAGAGGAAAATATATCAAATTATTGTCTGGGATTAGATGATACTTAAAGAATACAAATAAAAATATTTTAAGAAAGCCTACAAGAAATTTGGGATGTGAGAAAGAAGCTAATATTATGTGAAAAAAAAGAAGTGAAATTAAGCAAGTTCTTAAAATGCTTGGAGAATCAAAAGAAAAATTTCTTAATAAAAATAATAGTGAGTGAGTGAAAAGAAAAGATAAGAATAAGTATTGTTATAAAATTTGATTTAGATGTAAAAATTTGGAGAAGTGGAAAAGATAGAAAGTAGACGTAGAGATTCTAAGAAAGTAATATATTACGAAAAAATTTAGCTTTTAGTAATTTATACATAGATTAGATACGAAGGTGAAAGATGTATGTATAAGTTACCAACCAAAGAGACAGATAAGAAAGTACCTGGCTAGTGGTGTATTAAAGATAATAATAAAGCTTTTCTTAGAAATGGATATTGAAAATAGGTGGATGAGATATTTTGATAAACTTTTAATGAAGGATCTAATGTAGATTGATTTTAGAACTTTAATACCCTAAACAAAAATAGAATTTTATTTTTATCGTCAGATAGTAATCTTTAGAGAAGCTTTAAAGAAAATGAAATGCGAAAGCGAGGACGATGATATTCTAATGTGTGGAAATGTTTAGGAGATCAATTTCTTTTACAAATCTTTTAATATTATTTTACTAAAAGATCTTGATGAGTGGAGAAAGAGTTTGTTGGTTCTTATATTTAAGAATAGGTATGCACAAGAGTAGATGAATTAAGTTAATGTGTCATACATTAAAATTATGGGATAGAGTAATTGAGCATGATGTGATACAAAAGTTTCACAATCGGTTTGGTCATGCAGATCTACTATGGATGTTATACATTTGTTAAGAGGTTTGATGGAAGTATATAGAGAAGTAAGGAAGATTTACATATGATATTTATTGATTTAGAAAAGCTGATAAAGTTTCAAGAGATGTTCTTTGGAGAGTTCTAACGAAAGGAGTTAATATTGGTTATATTCAAGTCAGGATATGTATACTCATTATTTGTGTCCAAACACAAAGAGGATTGATAAAATATTTTCCCATTTCAATTGGATTACATCAAGGATCAACTTTAAGCTCTTATCTTTTTGCTTTAGTTATGGATGTTCTTAGTAGCCATTTACAGGAAGATGTACCTTAGTGTATGTTTTTTGCTGATGACATTCTTCTTGTGAATAAGACTAGAGAGGGAGTCTAAGAGAAACTTGAATTATGGAGGTCAACATTAGAGTCTAAAGGTTTTCGTTTAAATAGATCTAAAACTGAATATATGGAGTGTAATTTTAGTTGTAGAAGTTCTAGTGGTAGTATTGACATTAAAATAATAAATTAATAAGAGTGAAATATTTATTTCGCTCATTGTTCAAAATGATGGTGAAATAGATGGAGATGTTATTAATAGAAGTTGGATGGTTGAAGTGGAGGAATGCATCATTGTGTGATAGAAAAGTTCCACTTAAACTTAAGAAAAAATTTTATAAGATGATGGTAAGACCGCAATGACTTATGGTGCAAAATGTTGGCTAAAAGAGAAGCATAAGACTAAGTTAAGTGTTACGAGATGAGGATACTCAAGTGGATGAGTGGCTTTACTCTTAGAGATAAAAAATGAGTATGTTGGAAAAGTTGGAGTTCCTGAAAGATTAGAGAAATGCCTTAGATGGTTTGGCCACATAAAGCGTCATCCGGAGGAGAGTAGATGTTTTAGATTTTCCCATGTTAAGAAAGGTGTATAGACCCAAAAGACTTTGTTAAGATGTATAAAAAATGACTTAGTATACGAATTAAATGAGAATTTGACACATAATAGGACACAATGGAGACGAAGGATTCATATAGCCCACCCCACTTAGTGGATAAAGGCTTGTTGTTGTTGTATAATGAAGTAACATATTTATTCACTTTAGTATGAAGCTTCTTGGATCTCCTTCCCTTTAAAATTTGCTTCTTTAATTGAAGTACTTATAAATAAGGATATTAACTTGATCAATACGTTTAATTATATATGTGCATACATTATTGGAATATAACTCTCTTATAATAAAATTTTCCATTCTCTTTTTTTTTTTTCTAAATTAGTTTTTTGGAAAATTTTAAATTCTTAAGTTTACTTCTCATTCGTTGTTGTTATTTATGTCTAAGATATTTTAATTTACTTAGTTCTATTGTCAATTATCATACTCACTTTATTCATTATTAAATTTAAATTATGGTTCAACTAATATAAGTGTAACATAATTATTTATTATTTTTTCCTTTCTCTAAAATTTATTTGTGGGAAGATCTATCTATTTTCTTCTTAATTTCTTAATTAATTATTTGAATCAATTATTTTTCTTTACCACCTCATAATATTAAATTTCTACTTTTAAGATCCACAAGAAAATTAGTTTTTTTTTAAACTATAATATATGATTTATTTATTTATATTCATTAATCTAAATGTTAAGCCTTTATTTAAGGTTATATTTTAGATATAAATATGTGATGTTTTAATCAACTAAATTTGATTTATACTATATGTAAGGAAAGGGTGAAATTATGCTTGTTATTTATTAATAAACTCAATCATATTGTCACTATATCCATCTCATCCATAAGCTTCAAATCTAGCATCTCATTTATAGGTTTCAATTTAGTTGAATTTGTTAATTTTTCTACATGATCATGATTAATTTATGTGATTTTTTACGTGATTAAAATATACACTTTGTAAAATTGAAATCATAAAATCATACTTATATGTTTATGAAGTTCGACTATTCTCGTTGAATCTCTCTTATTTGTACCAATCCCTAATCAATTTGATAATTATTCTTTTCAAATTGAATTATGGTTTTCTATTTTTTTCATGAAAAACAGTTAAATTAAAAGTTCATTTTTATCTTAAGTAAACCTTACCTCTTAGCTTTCCCCTGACTCGTGCCTATCGCCTGCTCAAATCACACAGGTACAAAAGGAGAGCAAGGATTGATTTCTCTTCTTCTTTGTTCTCGCATGAGCTGATTCCCTCTCTTTCTTCTTCTTCTCGGTTGATTCCAAGGCTCATAAGGTCATGCCTTTGGTTTCAGCGGCCTCACCTCCTTTCTCGGCTACACGCACACTAGAAACTCGTGTGGAGTTTGAACAACACGGTTTGGTGGCTTAGCATCAACGACGGTTGCTTGGCATCAGTGGCGAGATGCTTGTCTCGCTCAACTAGGTCACACAAACGAGTGGGATCTCGTCATCTCTCTGATCTCTTCACATTACATCTCGCTCGATGACCTAGTTTGCCTCACCTCCTTTCTCTTACGCGACACGAGAAACTTCGTGTGGAGTTTGAACAACACGGTTTGGTGGCTTAAGATCAACGACGGTTTTGGCATCGTAGATGTCTCGCTACACTATACACAAGCAGTGGGATCTCATCTCTTATTTGTACCAATCCCTAATCAATTTGATAATTATTCTTTTAAAATAGAATTATGGTTTTCTATTTTTTTCATGAAAAATAGTTAAATTAAAAGTTCATTTTTATCTTAAGTAAACCTTACCTCTTAGCTTTCCCACTGCTCATTTGCTCAAATCAATTACAAAAGGAGAGCAAGGATTGATTTTCTTCTTCTTTGTTCTGATAGTGATTCCCTCTCTCTTCTTCTGGATTCCAAGGCTCATAAGGTCATGCCTTTGGTTTGTGCCTCACCTCCTTTCTGCTATTACACTAAACTGTGGAGTTGAACAACACGGTTTGGTGGCTTAGATCAACGATTTTGCTTGGCATCATATGAGATGTTTGTCTAACTAGGTCAAATAAAGAGAATCTCGCCATCTCCAATATCTGTGTAATGTGGCTTCTTTCAGGCCCTCTCTTGTTTGCTTTATTTGAAATGCGTGTTACAGAATTTCTAAGCAAAACTTACACATAATGACGGTGAGGAATAATTGATATTCTCAACACCAAGACCATTCAAGTTCGATGACGCACTGTATGATTGAATGCTTTGGACATCCTCGCTCGGTACACTTCTAAATTTTTTAAGCTTGCGACTCGCCGCATCAGCTCTTCCATCCGTAGATAAACATTCTCATCTTAGATAAAATCGTATTGAATGGCTACTCGGAGCAAAGGTAGTTAAACTTCAAGTGGTAGAACTGCTTTAGCTCCTAATACTAGTGCATAAGGAGAGGCTTTTGCAAGAGTCTTGTAGGTGGTGCAGTAAGGAAATTTGCTATAATTTTTTCCTTCGCCGCTTTCTAAGGAATATATGTGATGTCAAACTGTAGCAGAAGAACGCCACATCGTGCCAAGCAACCTATCTACGCTGGTCTTGTCATCAAGAACTTAAGCGGATCGATCCTTGAGATGAGAGTAATTTTATGAGATATCATGTAATGATGAAGCTTTTGGACAATAAAAATCATAGTCAAACAATGCTTCTCGATTGAAGAGTATTGCATTTCCTTTCTTATTAATCTTCGACTAATGTAGTATAACGCGTTCTCCTTTTCCTGATCATTGTGTTGCGCCAACAGAGCACGTAGAGATTCTTCCAGTGCTGTTGTGTATAAAAGGAGAGGTCTTCCTAGGATTGGTGCTGCAAGAATGGGCGGATTCAATAGATACTTCTTGATATTGTCAAAAGCCTCTCAACATTCTTTGTCCTATTTGAAAGGAATATCCTTTTACATCAGCTTCTTTCTCTTGGACGCGGATCTCTGATTGACACCTCCAATAAACTTATGGCTCGGAATGTAGATTATGTATTTCTTCAATCGGAGGATTGCGATTGAAGCTGACCTCCTCTTGAAGATTTGGAGCTGGTCAGCGACGGGATCCCTTGGATGACTTTCCAAGGTGTCGACCATCAGAAATCTCCTCATATATGACATTTTTCTTAGGTACACATTATTGACAAGTTTCATTTGTCACAAATCTCTGGGAGTACAGTCTAGATGTCACGTTGTTATCTTTCTGTAAGACAATTTCATTTCGAGGCTTTAGCCCCCAAATTTCTTACCTTTTTGCCGGGACCTTTCGATGGCGGATTCCTGGACATGTGGTCCAAGTTTCACGCCTCGATGCTCACCATACGAGACTTGGATTGGTTGACATCTTGCCGGGGTTGTAGGAGGAGCAACTCTAGCCTCCCTGATGACAGGACTTTAATAATTTCTTTTCATCAATCCTTTCTCCTTAGCAACTTAGAGGACCCAATGCACTATTGCATATACAATTTTGAGTTTCTTCACTAGAGAAGTTGGAACCTGACATTTTCGAGTCCAGAAGGATTATTTGATTGGACCAGTAGAGTTTTCTGCTTTACTCATTTTATGCTGTCAAACTTGTTATGGGTTGGAACACTTGCTTCTAGTTCCACAGTTGGTTGTGCACTTTTTTGTTTGAACAATGACTGTTGAGCACGAAATTTAACATTTTTTTCTCCGTTGTCTCTGGGTTAGCTTGCTTCTAGATGAAGAAGCTTCTGCGTCGCCACTTCTTCTCAAGACTTCGCCTCATATTTGTTTTCCATGTTTTGGGACCTTTCGGTAGCAGATTCTGGACATGTGATCCAAGTGTTGTGCCCCGATGCTCACCGTGCAGGGCTTCTTTAGAACGGTCTTGAGTTCTTTCTACCACAGACGGTAGCTTTTGTAGTGGGGTATTTTTAGCTTTGATAATTTGCCTTTGATACTTCTTCTTCATAAGACTTTTTTCCTTGATGACATTCAGGACTATGCACTTGAGCAAATAGAGTTTCAGGTTATTTCTTTTGTAAGGTTTGAGCTGACTGATGTTGAGCCTAAAAAAACTGTTTAACATCATCGCTAGAGCTATTCATTTTCACCCATCTCAAAATTTTCAAATTTATTGTGGGTAAAATACTTTGAGGGTTGGTAGAATGACGACGCAACCCATGGTTCTAAAGATCCTTCGATCGGAGGTCAACTACCTCCTCCTGACTAAAGTGGACCACGATGTAGATGACAAAACCATGGGATCTAGATCGGGAACGTCATCATTTCCCTAACCATCCACTTTAAGCTAATAATGATGAATTTCATAACTAAAACTCCACATACTGCTACTATACGCTGATTCACGATCTAACGACAAATTTAATCAAAGTTCTCGAAGAGAGATAATTAACTATAGGTGCTTGCACCTATAAAATACCCGGAACCAAATTTAAAGTTCTCATAAAATGAGGGCGAAATCTCTGGGTAATGTCTTATCTACTATTTCATCTGCCTTCTGAAAATTACACTAACATATAAATCAAACTCTCTTCAATATGAGGTTGGTGGCGAATTTTTGGAGCCCACAAATTTCTAACGACTCCGCTGGAGACAAGTTTCTCTTTCCATCTTTGACCAGTCGAACCTAAATTATAATTGTAACATAGTATACAAAAAAAAGAGAATTATAAATAGAAATAAAAATGAAATTAAAAATTTTAAATGAATCTTAAAATAAAATACTTTCTAAATGAGGCCTTAAACATTTAAGATTTCATTTAGAGTTTATTTTTTTATGTTGTTCATTCTTTTGCATCTCTGTATTATGAAAGTATGAGGTGATACATCAAATACTGATTATTAATCCCCATCTTTCGTTTGTGCCGATGGATCTTCAGAACACACCGTTCATCATGCAGTTAGGTTGTGGAGCCAACATCCATCTTCTAAACTGATAGAGTGTTTTTTGCCCTATAAAGTATGCCCTATGGTTCACAACTCGTGAGTCATTTGAGATACCAATACATTATAATATAATGACGTTATGACAACAACTACCGGCCGACATCGAACTACATTATATATGGGCTATTACCAAATCACGCACAGACATAAGCATACGTTGCTACGCACAAGATTGATTAAAAGTGAATGTAAATATACTGACTTGATATTGGCTCAAGGAGCTGAATTTTCTTAACTTGTCACCTTCAATAAACTATTATGGAAGGTGGATTAAGTTAAATTTTGCTTTAAGTTTTTTAAAAATTGAATTTTATATAAGCATTTAAAACTTAGTAATTTATCCGATTTTATATTTGTATTGATACTTGATTTTGATTAATTCAATTTGAGCTTGCAAGCATATTTTGATAGTAAGTATCTCCTCCGATTGAAATCTCCATTCAACACAGTCATCATCGGGGTGAATATATTGTTTAATCATTTAATTTATTATTTTATCTTGTCATTATATTAGTTAATAATAGAAGATCGACTGTCATTATACGATAAATTAACCGAATATTTTAAAATCTTATAATAATTAGATTTTTAGGTTTTGTTAACCTTACTCCCAAGATCAACCGGAAATCAAGAACATCTTCTCCGATACTTGAATTTAAATATTCAAAGATAGTGTCTGTTTTTTAAGAATGCGTAATTTTAAGGCATTGAATTTGAGTTTTAATCCTACTTCATAATATGTGCAAGAATTCAATTGAAGCATTAATTAACGTCTTTTATTCGCTTGTATGATGTGTTGCGAATCCGGTGGCATTGAAGGCCTTTCACATTTTCGACTCAAAATATTACTTCTTTGCTTTTATTTAATTTATTCATGGTATTCTTCAAGTATCAATGATTATTTAGCTTGCGATCATTAATAATCTTTTAAATATTTATCAATTCATCATATTCAACTTTTGCTCTTGCACAGATAATTTATTATGCATACTTTAAGCAAGCTTATTTGAATTCAAGCTTCTTTTGAATACAAGCCAATTATTCATTAAGAAGTCTTGTCTATGCTTGCTAATAGGTCATTCAGTTATAAGTGAAAACCTCTTATGAATTTCATCTTGATCCTATTAGTTTGGAGATAGACACTTAGATATATCATAAATCTCGTTACATTTCAAATTCAATTTTAAATACAAGAGCCAAATGGTTCTTTTAAAGGTTACATTCATGAATGATCATGAGTTATTTTTCTGAATTTATGCTTATAAGAAAGCTATCAAATTTCTTACACATTTTATTCTCAATTTGAAATTTGACATTTAGACTTACCACCAATCATTTGTCATTTAATATTCAATTGAGATCTTTACTTTATTTGATATTAAATATGATTTGTTCACATAAAAAGGACTTCAAATCCAATATGAATTTATCCTCAACTCCAGATCAAGTTTCATATCTATGTGCTTAAAATATTTTGTAAGTGCTCTTCCTCTTCTTTTCTTTTGCTCGACATTTACTTTTGTATTTATTATGTATTTTTTTTATTGAATTTGAGTTTAGACGATTTTCCATTTAAATTTGCTTAAGTCTCAAATTTCAATCCAAATCAAAGATTTCGAAGATTCTATCATCTCCGCATGAGATTACACAAATTGTTATACCCACGCCCTAATGAGCATGACGGTTAGTGTTCAAGCTCACCAATCCGTACGTCGATGAGCATAACGAGACCTTCAATCACTATATAAAAGCAAATATATATACAAATATTCTTCTCCCTCATTTTTTCTAACTCCTAGATTTAGTTAAAATTTCGGCACCATTTCTGAGCATGATCTAGCTGCCACTGACACGCTTTAATGTAACGTAAGGTGTTACACACCAGCCATATTTCATCTCTTCACGCCCTAATGAGCATGACTATGCCTTCCAACTTGCATAAAATCAAACACATATACATATATAATCTTCACACGCATGTCTGCAAATCCACAATCAATGACAATAATAAATTTGCAAGACAGTGCAACTGATTTGCAGCCTAAAAGCAATAATGTTTTATCCGATTGAGATAGAATAGAAAGAAAGCCATGAGAGGAAGATGGGAGTGGAGTGGTATGAAGTTCAGCTGCAGGATTTGAGCAGGATTTAAACCGGATTTAACTTAAATCTAACCAAATGGCATTTTCGGATTTCTGCCCTTGTAATCCCGTAAAGGCCTCTTTTGCAACTTAAATCTGGATTTACCAATCCTTTCGACGGGAGGATTTACTGGGATTAGAAACGAATCGCCAAGGAGGGTGCTTGGGGCTCGCATGGCTGGGAAGAAGAGATGGGAGGGCAATGATCGGGTCGGACGACTAGAGGGAAAGGCTCGAGGGTGTCCGGTTGAAGGAACTGAACCCTTTCGGTTTGAGGTAGATCCAACGGGAGAAGGGGAATCGGAGGAATCAACTGAGAGTGGAAGGGCTTTCGGTTGGCGATGCTTTTTACGGCTGAGGGAAGAGTGGAGTGAGTGAAGGGCTTCGAAATTGAAGGCTTGCGAGGGGACGAGAGGAACCAAGGGTGGGAAATGCGAGAGGAGGACTTGCAATTCTTGCCTTTGAAGGAGACGGAGTCGAGCGAGGGTCTTTCGACTTCTAGAGGATCGGGATGCTTCGATTGAACGAAATGGGAAAGAGGAAGAGCCAGATGAGGGAGTGGGCTTCGGTTATGAAGGAATCGAACGCATGAGAGGGAACGGTTGCTTGCGGTTGCCAAGGAGAGCCGAGCGTGCGGTTGCAGGAGACGGAGCCGAGGGTCAACACTCACTCCAATGATTGTTATGTTGATAAAAATTTCAATTAGAGGGGTTCACTCTTAAAACTCATAAATTATAAATATAAGCAATGCAAATGATCTAACTTTGATGATGGCTGTGTTGACATAAAATTTCAACCAGAAGGGTTATTAATTTTTTAAATCTCAATATCATATCATTTTAGATTCAAATTATAATAACTATGAAATATTTTAAAAACTTTGAAATTAAATATATATTAAATAAATATAATTCGTCATCCAAAAACTTGACATAAAATTTATCTGCTCTCCATAATCATTTGTTAAGGGTAACAAATTTGAGAAAATTTTAGCTCGTGAAGGAGCTACTATAACATCAAGTGTGTCACGCTCAAAAGGCATGGCATATGTCCTTTGACCATATGATTTTTCCCCTAAATAGCATTACATAAAGTACGGCTATGATTATGATTCTTTGACTAGATGGTTTAGCCTTTCAATGGTCTCTTTATATTACAGTCATGATTAGGGCTCTAAAATCGGGTAGTTTTATCCTCTAGTGATACCATTATATTACGATCATGATTATAACTCATATATTTCTTAATGATTCAACCTATTTGAGTTATTTATTATAAGGTGCATAAAAATTTTATTAGTTGAGGTTGACTTAAACTTTTCTCTGGAGATAGACATCATTTCTAGGTCTACATACTCTCCTTGGATGAAGTTACCTCATTGTTATTAACAAGGGTCATTTGGGTTGATCCAAAATCCATAAAACTCTCATGAGAGCCAATTGTGAATTTTCGCATCCCATATAGGGATGGCATAGAGAGAGTTTGGGGGAGTTAAGTATAAAGACATAAATTTATTGAGAAAATCGAGATGTTCTCTTTGATAATCTGAAATTCCCAAACATTACTATATGTTGGAGACATGATTCCTCAGGATGCATGCAATAAAAATGAGATGGAGTTAGGAATTTTATTTTTGTGAGGAAGGGTATCGGGAGGAGAGATTGATACGGGTATCAGTTTACCATCAATAAGTGGACTCGATAGTGGAGGAGAGAGTAGAGTAGAGTATAGTAGAGTGAGGTCTTGATTTAATTGTCATTCATAAATAATGTATAAAATCCTCGATATCCTATTTATTGAAATAATGTTTCAATTTAATTTGAAAACTAATCCTTTCTTAGCAAAATCTGAATCTAATTCTATCATTTAATTTAAACTAAAAAAAGTTATCTGAAAGGATAATGCCTACAAATTCAAATAAAACAACTCAATAAAATAAATACAATTTAGTTTCAAGAACCTTAAACCCTAAACTAATCATTGTGTTGCATTTGTTGTTTATGATGATACTTAATTATTTCCCAGTTGATTATAAAGTTGCAAATTCTTTTGCTAGTGATGTGCTAATTTTAGATATTAGTTACTATAAATTGTTCACTTAAAGTTGATTATAAATGCGGTGAAGGGAGAGATGTTCCATATAAGGAGTATGCAGTTGATGTTTAAGTTATAATATTATTGTTGGACAATTCGGTTTTGGGTTAAGAACAGGAGACATCTTAGGCATGGTTTTTCTTTGACGAATGATTTAGTCATATTTTTTGGAGACTTTGCTTTGGAAGCATTATCATTTATGTCATGATGTGGAATATCAAAATTGATATTCTTTTGATTTGAATTTAATCCAAGCTATTAACGGCATGGTTTTACATCTATGAATCTCTATATTTGTGTCCAAGTTATAATTTCTCTGAATTTATTGAATTAATATAACAAGTTGGATTGAATGGACTTTATTTTTCGCATTTTTTAACTTTTGCAACCTCCTAATAAGTAGCATGTTGACAGGCAAAACAAGCCAATAGAGAGGATCAATCTCCCACATTAAATGGCCAATTAGATGATTTTGAGGAAAACTTCAAGGAACTGAAGAAATGGGTAGATGTCAAATCATCGAAGTATTGTATGCTCCTCGTGGTGCGGGAACGTCGAATTCAAAGGCTGGGAACAGCATTGAAGGTAATTAGTCTACACTTTAGTCAATATGTTATGACTTGCTTTTGTCGGTTGGGGCCATATGTTTTCTATAGATGATAAGAAATTTAGATATTTTGTAATCTTCTAACCCAACTTCCTCACTCCATTTTTGTTTGGAGCAGCTAATAATTTCAGCTGCAAGTAATTCGATTTAAAGTTAGCAGAGTGATATAAACTAGTGGATACAAGCTCTACCTTTTCAAAATATCGAATAGATTAGATCTTTCTGGCCAACTTCTTACTCTGCAACTCAATTTCCTTGTATCATTGCTGTTATTGGCCTTATCTTTTTTATTTTTGTTGGCTTTATGATCCCTTGTAACTCTCATTTCACCATATTGTTATCATATTCATTTATCTTATCCCAAACATTTGAGGTCAACTTTATGAACTCTCCATTCATCTTCTCTTGAGTGGACTATATATAATTTCAATTCTATTTTATTTTCATGTTATGTTCTTGAAATATATGATCAATCTGTTCTTTCTCTTTTGCATCTTTATACATAAAACATTTGAGGTGCTTATTGGATTTCAAGAATTTTTAAGATTGTTTGATCATGATCGGATGCATCAAAATTTTATCAATGTTGGCTCCAATTACATGAATTAATTGTGCGTTAAAACCGCAGAGAGTTTACACCTTAGCCTTATGTGAAATCCAAAGACGTACGGTATTTAAAGAAAACAAGAAAACCGAATTTTACATGAAAACCTCAAAAAGAGGAAAACCACGCAGTCACCAGTAAAAAAGCTTCCACTATGACTGCTTTTGAGTCAAGATCTTCCGAGATGATGTATCAGATATAGGTATGGAAAAGCGACAACGATGTACAGAATCAGAAAGGATGAAGGTGAACGCGAGCAATCACCGTAAATGAACAATTACGAAATGCAACAATCACAAGAAAAAATGCAACAATCGGTAGTCATCACGATGGAGACAGAGATTGATAACGGGAAGGATCAACTGGTGGCGGTGGTTTCGACCGTCGAGTGGCAGACGACAAGGCTTGGGATCTTTGTTTCGCCTCCTCTCAGTATAAGGAGGTTTTATAGATTGGAGCGACGCTCAGAAATACGCAAACCAACCACTCCACCTGACTCATGATGATTCCCTTGATCATATGGTTTATTTTGTGTATTTGAATGCTCAAATGAATCAGAAGATCTTTAGAACCGGCCATGACGCTCGATTTGACTATAAACACTCCATATCGGATTTTTAAATTTAAACGTCAAAGTTTCAATGATATTTTAAGCGATCTCGATCGGTTTTTTCGATTGCTGCATCAAGATTCGTGCTTCTACTAGAGAAATTTTCAGGGTCATATCAAGAATATAATTATGATTTCATTAGATGATCTTTCAAATTGCTTGGGAACTTACTACATGAAACTATTTGAGTGACATTTGGATTGTATTCAAAGGTAAATGAATCAAGCTACAAACAGTAAGATTCAAAATTCCCTGTTTCTCATGAAGGCTTCGTCCATTATGGCAGGTTCTCTGCGATTTGATTCAGGATGACTCTGAACCACCAAAGAGAAGACTTTATGATCTGAAGATTGAACTACTCGAGCAAATCGGCTGGACTCATTTAGTGTCCTACGAGAAGCAGTGGATCCATGTGCGTTTCCCTTCGTCCCGGTTCCTGTTCTGATTCATTTATTTCACATATTTTTCTTTGATTTATGTTCAATATATAGTTTCCAGTCATTAAAACTGATATTGCTTTGCATTTAAAATTTGCTCTTGTCTGAGCTTTATTTTGTTATGCTGCTTCTGCTAGTGTACTCTTCTGCAGCTTCAGCACAGCTATATACATTTCTGATATTGCAATAAAGAATATTTTTATATACAGCTTAGTTTAATTTGTTTATGTGGATTATCAGTGAATGATTTGCTTAAATACATTTTGTATCTTTTTACAAAATTTTTAAGAAAGTTGGTACTAAATGCATCATCTTTTCAACCCGTTAGCACCTGCAAGTCATAACATGCAGCTTAAATATGGGAATCATGTCATGGTAGACCTTATGTTTTGTATTTAGGTATATTTTATGAATATTCATTTTTCTTTTATTTAAGTTTTTATTGTCTGCTTCATATTAATATTTTCATATTAAAATTATGTATTTAATACATGCCTTTTCTCTCTTCATTTTTAAATTTAGGAGGATTTATATATATAAGATAATTCTTATATATTTACACATCTAACATTTAAATTTTAATTTTTACATATATAACATCATAATCTTCAATATCACATCAAAATCACTATCATCACTCATTTTTTAAAAGTGATATATTTTTTAAGCATAAAAAAATATTATATAAATACATAAGAATTGAGTGATATATATAAATCTTAATTTTGGAGGTAACAATAAAAGAGGCTTATAAAGTTCTCACTACATGCATTAATTTCTTGATAAAATATATTAAATTTGATGTTATAAGAAAATTTACTTTATAAGGTATAAATTTCAATTTGATACCTTTATAAAAAAATTGAATGTTACCCTAACTCCAATTTTATTAAATTTAAAGTTGAATTAGACTTCTTGATATGATAAGTCCACAAATGTCATTATTGTTTTAAAATGACTCTAAATAAGTTAAGATCATGTACTTTAAATATAATTAAAAAATATTATAATTTTATTAAAATCTTATTATTAAAGAATTATAAATTGATCCTCATTCTTTATATGAATATTTGACTATTAAGTTAAATTTGAAAAAATTAAATTTAAACTTAAAGAGAGCTTAAAGATCTTAACTCCAGAATTTAGTGCAATTGTGACACAGATAATTGTTATTAATAAACATTATTACTTAATTATTGTCATATATTTATCATTAATTAATTATCTCTCAAATTTTAGCACACAATTAATATTACTTAATCATTTGTACTTGAAGATTATTATTTAATATTTATCACATAATTATCATTATCAAAATACCATCACTCAATCTTTATTATCTAAATGATATAATTTAATAATTATTTTTTTTATTATCATTACTACAACTAAAAAACTAAAATACTAAACTGACTTCTCTAATTTTATCATTTTTTCAATTAAAAGAAAAGGGTATGCTTCTATAAAATTATCTATACAATGAATTATTTCATTTGAATTTAACAAGGTGATTTATTTTCTTTTAGATTTTTTATACAAAAATTATTTACTTTTTAATAATTTTTTAAAAAAAATTATGTATATATCATATAATTTTTATGTATTTACATATCTAATAAGTAAAATTAAATATTTACTTATTTAATATTTTATTATGTTTAAAAAGATACATTTTATTTATTTTTAAATAAATTATGATAATATTTTGATATGATATTAAAACATAAATTGTTAAATATTTTAAATTTTTTTATTAATGATTTAATTTTTCTTTTTAATCAATAAATTATAAATAAAATAATAAATAAAATCATATAAGCAAACAGATGATATAAAAATTAATTTTAAAAACATTTCCCATTGCTAGAATATATTTTTTAAAAAAAATTAAAAATAATTAAGTTCATTATTAAAATTACTTACATTTTAATTCATCTAAAATTAAATAAAAAAAGAAATCAGATTTAATTTAATTTAGCTTAAACAATAATTTAATCAGTTTTATTTCCAAAATTTTAAAATTAAATTAATTGATTTAATTTGTTTGTAAATCAAATTATGATCAACAAAACCCGGAATAACTGATAATAAATAGAAGCTAGGACTACTAAATTGAGCAAAGAACGAAAAATAGAATAACAAAAAAGAGCAAAGCATCGAATTTAGTAAAAAGAACAATAAGGGGGTGTTTGGCAACAGATTGGATTTATTTCAAGTAGGATTTACTAAATCCAGCATATCTGGATTTAGTAAATCTGTTAAATTAAAAGTGTTTGTGATTTATTAAATCGTTAAATCAGGAAAGATGTTTGATAAGTTATTTGAGGATTTAAATCGTATAATTAAATAATATTTTTTTAAAGAATAAGAACATAAATAAAAAAAGAATATAATATTAAAATTAAAACACCATTTAATAAAGATATCATGATCATTACAAAAATATAAATAAATATTATATTATTTAGATCTAATCCCGGATAAAGATCTTCTTAGTCCTTATTTTAGATAACGCAAAGATAAAGATAATAATTAAAACCCATTTAGATTTTGGAGTTCACAATTCCGAAATAAAATGATTGAAAAGATGAAACTTAATAAGAGTGAAAACAATCATATGCATCCCTATAAGGAGATATGACTTGAAATTAAAATCAAATGAGATATCCTTAATGTAAATAAAATAGTGAGCTTATGTCAAAACAACCTCTTTCCATTAAAATCAAATAAGATATCCTAGGCTTTAAGATAAGACTGAGTGGTTGGTTATATAAACAGACACAAAATATTCAAGAGGATTGATCAAGCCAGAAATTTTTGTGTTCTAATTAAATAAAAAAGAAATTTGGACTTTCAATAATCATTATCAGAGTACAATATTATGCTCGTATTTTGGGCACAGCAATACAAAATTACATTTTCTCCTCAATTTTTCCTATTTTCAAGTACTTTGCTATCAATCTTTCGTCAAACCTTATTTTTCAGGTATCTCCGAAAATTCTTCTTCCATCCACGAATAAATTGAGATTCAACAATATTTACGTTTTTCAATATATTATGAAATATATAAAATCAAAATTTTGATTTATTTAAGAAAAAAGAATTTATATTAGAATAGTGTAATAAAAGTTATTCATCGATGCTTCTATAAATATAAATTTATTTTAATTTTAATATAATTTATGATTAATCAAATAAAATTTAGATATTAATTTTTTAAAAAAATTAGTGAGATTCAGTTTGATTAAAATTTTTTCAGTATATCCTAATTTTTTCCATTTATGATATAACAACCTATATTTTAAAATCATTTTTCAGTCTACCATATATCCCTATTTTCTAGTTAACTACACAATTGTTTCCTCCAACCGCAATGCAAGAGCAGTCAAGTGCGTTGGAGAGGGAATAGGAAGAAGGCTTGAAGGTACGGCTTCACCATCGCTTCCAATGAGAAGTAAAATAATTCATACTTGATTATAGACATCTAAGTTAAAACCTTCTTCGCTTTCCTTGGTTTGCAGTTGAATCGAGGAATAAATGAGAACAACAAAGGAATGGCCTTGGTTCTTGCAGTTGAAGGAAACGGAGAGAACGAGAGTGGGGCAAGCTTGCGGTTGAGAGAGAGGAATGAACGAGAGAAGAGAGAGCGAATTCCTAGAGGACAACCCATTCCCGCCACAAAAGAGGTTCATCGATCTCTAAATCCTGAAGGATTTAATAAATCCGGATTTACCCAAATTTTCGGATTTATCTACAGCACAAACGGATTTACTAAATCCTCAGAAGGTGTTTGATAGGATTTAGGAGATTTAGATGGCTAAATCCGAAATAAATCCGTTGCCAAACACCCCCTAAACTTGTAAAAGCCTGGATTCATAGTGATTAAACGCAACAAAATTTTCAAATCTTTCTTTCAATTACGACTCCAAATGCATGTATCAAATGCAAATTTACATTAAACAAAGATTCAAAAGAAAACCCTAAGCACCAGTAATGACTAATTCCCTCCCAACCAAAAACCAGAAAAAATAATAATCAAAACTCAGCCACCAAAGCCGTAGAGGGTACGTCCCTTGCGCTTGAGGGAATAGACGACGTCCATGGCGGTGACAGTCTTGCGACGAGCGTGCTCAGTATATGTGACCGCATCGCGAATGACGTTCTCGAGAAATATCTTCAGAACACCTCGCGTTTCCTCGTAGATAAGACCACTTATACGCTTCACGCCGCCACGGCGAGCTAGGCGGCGGATCGCCGGCTTTGTGATGCCTTGAATGTTATCGCGGAGAACCTTGCGGTGGCGCTTAGCTCCACCTTTGCCGAGCCCCTTTCCTCCCTTCCCGCGTCCAGACATCAGTACTGCCTACAGCTTCTTCTTGCTCTTCTTCCAAGCCGGATAATCTTAACTTTTAAAGCTTAGATCTACTTATTTAGAAGGAGATGAGGATGATGAGAGAATGAGGACGAAGTGATTTATTATAGAGCGGGATGGTAAGAGAGTGGCCCCAGTGGGCTTCAAAATTTTGGAGCTCTGATTACGCGGGATGAGAGTGGGGCTAATTGACCGTTGGATTAAAGGAACGGAGGATAAGGATTCTTCCCATGAGAGTTGCGGATCGGTGACATGGCATGGCTTGAATGGAAGGTGGTTGTCTTAAACAAATTAAAATAAAATTTAAAATTAAGGTGATACTTGACCAAAAAAGGAATGTGGATAAAATATCAATGTATAATTTTTTTTAGCTTATAGCTCAAATTTAGGAGAAAATATTATGTGTAGAGTCCGACACGCCAATTAGAATTATACATATGCCCACTCTTAAAATATTATTTTTTGACTTTACCACGCAGTAACGGTGGGACCGGATGTCGTTACCATGATAGGGACCCGACCCGGCCCATTAAGTTGATGAGATTGCACTTGCTGGATGACGTTTTCGCTTTCGAGCGCAGGCTAAATTTAGATTTTGTTTTTTACTATGTTCATTGAGTCAGAGATTGTATTCAGCTCCCTCCCTCCCGACGTGCATCAGTGGGAGCATTCAACCTTCCTCCAGTTTAGGGCTAATTCTCGGATATTAAAATTTGAGGTACTATCTCATCTTCTTCGTCGAAACAACTCGGTGAGATATTATTTCGTGCATTCTTGAACTATTATGCTGTTTATTTTTGGATTAATATATGGGGAGCACCACACAAATCTGAGGGCATACTTATTGATGTGATCGGGTATGATATCAAGGAATGGTGTACTATCTCGAAAGATAGAAATCACCACCATATAATAGACCTAATCACCTAATAAAGACTCCTAAGACATGATGTGTCTTCGAATATACTAGAAATTTTTCCCCTACTTTAAATGAATGAATAAAATATGATTTATTTAAACCGGGTTCTAAAATTTCCTATGAATAAAATACGTTCTCGAGAAATATCTTCGAATTATATATTTGAGTTGAAATTTTATTATAAAATTAGATTATGAAAATGCCTAAGAAATGAGAATTTATGCTTGTAGTCTGAGGGGAAATATCAACCTCAGATCCTAAATCTAGTGAGTTTTAGCGAGGGCCAAAGCACATCTTAAATTTAAGCGAAGATGAGTATATAGTTTACCTCCATAAGAGAGGGTAAACCACCCCAATTACTGGACTTATAACCGCCTAGAGTGACAGCCAACTAACTCCTCCTACGCTTTAAATTCATGTGGCCAAGTCATATGAATTACAAGATAATTAGGTTGTTATTATTTAGAAAGAGACTACAGTCCTTAAAACACACTTCCTAAACATATTAGAGCACGAGTGGTATGAGTAATGACTTAGTCTAATGCAAATATTTTCAAATTTCATTTGTATTTGACACTTCATTTTGACAATGGATTTGAGATTTTTGTATGCCTAAATGCATGCTGAAATGAGTTATAGGCTAAATCAAGAGAGAAGAGGGTGAAGCTTTGTTAGTAGGAGTTGCTCTCACAGGTCAAGCGATTCCCATACATGCAAGAACGAAGGCCCTCATTTTTGCAAGAGTGGTAGAAGTTGCATGCATGATATTAGACATACAACCATAAAATTAAGGGGTTGCTAAATCTTTTAGTTATTTTGGTTTAATGCCTAAGCTTTATGGTGAGGTTATGAGTTATTTAGAAATTTAATTATGAGTTGTAGTTGGGTAAAAGATTTTTTTTTCTTAAGAGCCTAATCGGATCCATGCCACAAATTAAATTGCCAAACATAAAGAAACTATGAAAATGCATGTCATTTTTATTACACAAACTAAACAAAATATTAATCAATTTTATAAAACTAGAAAGTAAAAAGTTCAGACAACCCGAAAAGAAAAATAGATAGCTAAGCTCTACTCTTATACAACCCGGATTAGAAAAAAATAATTACAATTACAAATATATAAATGCTATGGGAGTCTTCATTCTTCAAGTCTTCATATCTTCTCTCCTCCTTTGATTTAGTTTACTTCAAGTTACACATGGCCTCCTAGGACAAAGCTCTCTAGCCAATGCTTATCCTATACCCCCATAATACTAAACTTAAGTCCAAATGTATAATCACATTAAAAAATAGGAAAAGTAAATTTAACTACACTTACAAAATAAGTGTTAGCTAAACACACCATATAATCCAAGCAATTATATTTATAACTTGGACTTAGCACCTTGCACATGGATAACCAAGTCCTTTTATCCTAATTTAGATTATGCTTAAGGGTTAAACAACCTACAAAAGAGAGCATTTATATTTATTTTAAGCACCCCTTAAGCATAATATCCTTCATAAAATATGATTAGGCTAATCACTGCCTAACATCCAGTCTACGAAACATACACCATAACATCCAGTACATGACAAAATAAAACATACATCAAACTATGCATCATCCTAACATAAAGCTAGAAGTAGTGATTTAATCTAATGTGTGC
The DNA here is from genome assembly GCA_021442155.1 of Cymbidium sinense. NCBI lineage: Eukaryota > Viridiplantae > Streptophyta > Magnoliopsida > Asparagales > Orchidaceae > Cymbidium > Cymbidium sinense. The sequence continues at coordinate 177,718,876 of CM038218.1, forward strand.
ATTAAGGCTTGTGTGGTATGTCCTAACTAGATTTTAGAGTCATAATTTCCTAAGTGTAGAAAGATTCAATTTAAAGGGTGGTTTCACTTTAAGTTGCTTAGTTGATTTGCAAGTTTTAATTTAATATTTTCTTTTATTTCATTTGACCTACACAAAATAACTAAGTGTTATAAAGAGAAGGAAAGAGAGGATCACTCTCTTTTATCCCTACCTTATTTCTAAAGATAATTAATTAAACAATTCTCTTTAGTGAATGGCTATATTTTAATTAGTCCTAAGTTTATGTTCATTTTAAATAAACTCATTCAATAAGAAAGACATCTCAAGATTAATTGAAATGAACTACCATCATATGACACATATTTATTTATTTCTTTTCATCATATATAATGTGCATATAGTTAAGTCCTAAACATACATATACATGCAATTTATATTTTAGCATACTTGAATGCTGAATGTAAGCAAATGTATTCAGAATTGATGTTTCATTTAGTTGAATTATTTTGTCATATTATTTTAAAGCTCTATCTAAATTCTTATACAAAAGCATAAGAAAAGAACTTCAAATTATATGATTAATCAATTCAACCACTTGAACAAAGTATGAATGCATGTCTTTTTTAATAGAAAATGAGGATTTTCATTCATTAGTCAAATGTACATACAAATGTAAAAATTTTAAATAAGTACATCGCCATTGTTCTACACCAAAGGAGTGAGGTAGGAACCTCCTTATGGCAACTTAAAGTCGTGCGTCCCTGAGATGTCCAGACTAATATACCTATTATCCTCAAATACATATGGATGTATAATCAACCATAAGAATTATAATCATGCAAAAGTAGAATTGATTTGATTAAATTCTGGTTTTCATCTACTAGTTGTATCACACATATGCATATATATATATAATTTTAAGTAGGTACGACGCCATTGTTTCGCACTAGGGGAGTGAGGTAGAGACCTCCTTGGGGCTACTTAAAATCGTGCGTCCCCGTGATGTCTAGACTGATATACCCACTACTATATAATATATAAATAAATAAATAAATAAATAAATATATATATATATATATATATATACACACGAATATGCGAGCAACTATAGAAATGAAAAAAAAACTTATACAAAAGTTGGATTCAATTTAGTTGATTAATTTTTGTAAATGAATTAAAGCTCTATCCAAATTTTAATGTCAAAGATGCATAAGAATGAAATCAAGCAGGTACGCCACTATTGTTTTACACCAAGGGAATGAGATAGGAACCTCCTTAGGGCTACTTAAAGCCATGCATCCCTAGGATGTCCAACTAATATACCCGCTAACATTCTTATTTATGCAAACCAACATATGAATATAAGAAAGAAATTTCACTTCATGCACTAAACTTATATTCACATACACTTCTTACGCATGTATAACTAAAGTCACAATACATATTCTTATTCATTAAGAAGCTTTTGAAAATATGTTTGAGATTTAGTAGTGATAATAGCCACACATATTTTTAATTAAGTCAACACATGTAAATTTGACATAAAATAAATCATTTTTTACTTAATTAATTTTGGAAAGGATTGAATGCATGATTACAAGTGGCATACAATATTTTAATATGATTAGAAAGAAACAAAGAAACACAAGCAAACAATCTCATTTAATCCAACTAATTCCTAAGGACAATCAAATTAAACAAGCCAGTTTAAAATAAATCAAAATTTCTTAAAGCCATTTTTGATTTCATGTTTGATTTGATTTATAAAATATGAAATAGGTTTGTTGGTCCTAATCTCATTCCCATATGTGTGAGTTAATTTGATTTAATGAAAAATAATTAGGTTGATTTTATGAATTGGTTAAGTTAAGCATGGATTAAATCAATTAACCTTTACCTATGTTACCTTAAGGTAATTAATTAAATAATTATGAACTAATATGATATGCAACCATATAGAAAGTAAATAGCAATGCTCCTATAAAATGAAAGGGTCATAATGCAATTAGCTCATAATTATTAATTAATTAAGCTTAAGGAGCTCACTTAATTTCTCTTATGATTTTCTCACACTTGTGAGCTAACCATAATTTTATTAGCTCTCTCTTTAGATTATTGAAAACCCAAAGAGTTACCCAAGAGTTAATCAAAGAAAAATGAATTCAATCAAATTAATTAAGTTCATTAATTATCTAATTAAATCTTAATTGTCCTTAATCAACAATATGAAATGAACTTAGGGAAAGAGACAAAAAGGAAGCCTAAGTCTCAATCCCTAAATCCTTTCAACTAGTTAATTAAAGTTCATATATGATTTGGATTTTGATTGATTTTGTCAATTAATAAATTAATGAGTTTTAATTAATTAATTTTTAAAGAAGGAATGAAGAAGATTTAAAGAACCCTAAGTTTCTCCACTGTTAACAAATGTCATTAAGCTTAATTAATTAAGTAATCCACTATTCATTTGCTTAATTATCATTAATTAAGATATAAGAGTAATTAAGACTTAATCCATTGATTTTCCCAATTAATTATCTAATAAATCCTGAAAAAATAGGGGAGGCAGATGTCATCCCCCAAAACATCTTTAAAAATTTTGAAATTAGTTGGACAATTAATCATAAAAGTAATTAGGCTAATTAAATTTTTAATTAAACTTTAATTAAGAAAAAATTACTGTTCAAAATTAATTAATAATAATTTTAATGGACTGCCCTTTAAAATACCTTTAAAATGAGCCATCATTTGTATTTTTGGATTTTTCTACAATTAGTTATGAATTTTAGAAGTTTTAGCATTAAAATAGATTAATTAACATAATTAACCCCCTAATCCCGTCGGCGCCATGTGGTAGCTGATGCGGTGCGCTTTTCATGTGGTGTGACGAGATTGATTATTTAGGTTGTCATGTTAAATGCTGACGCAGACGGCGGCAAAATGTATTTTTACGTGAGCCGTCAGATCTAAGATTGGACGACCATAATTAAATGTGCAGATTAAAGGGTTAAATCGAAGGATCTAAGCATGATCAGATCAAGACTATATGTTCGATCACATGGAATGGATGGTCCGTGATCTGTCACCTCCCGAGCGGCGAGAGACAGAGATCATTTGTTGATCGTCGCTTGATCCAAGCTCACCCGAGCTCGAATGTAGATCAAATCAATCCCACACCTTTAGGGAAGCACAAAAACACATCCAATGGTGAAAATCATACAAAATGCAAGTTTCCTTCACAAAATACCAACCACTTTTGAGCTAAGGATTGGTTTTAATGGCATATCTCACCGGAGATTATGACTGACGGTTCCAACGATTGAGGAAGCTTCATTTGGTAGAAAGGAAGCCCTATTGAGCATCACGAGCTTTGATTTGGCATGATCGCTTGGAAGACCAAATCACAACATGCAAGTGATTGTCCTTGGTAGAAGTCCCACTTCCGGTGGTCAGAGGCGATGGGAGGCGATTTTTTTGGCTCGTCTAAGTCCAAAGATGGTGTGTGCAAAGTTAACTGCACTTTGGTTGCGATATGAGAAAATGGTGATCACTGGTATCCTCCCCTGTTTTAGTTTCACATAAAATCGAGAGAGGGAATAGTGGGGAGCTTGGGAAAGACTGAAAATGGCTCTGGGAAGGAGAGGAGAGTGTGCTAGGGCTCTGAGGAGATGAATCATGTACTTTCAATGGGTTTGAAGGGGGTATACCCCCTCCCTCCTTGGCTTGGATGGTGATGGTTATTTTTGATTTTTGGATCAGTGGTTGTGATGGGGAAGTTGGGGCTGGCAGAGAATCACTCCACTTGGCCTCTCATGAGTGGAGGAAGTGTGGGAGGTGGTTTCCATGGCAAAGGAAGTGGGTGTCCTTGATGCCAAGTGCTCTAATAGGAATGGGGAGGTTATTTCACCTTCCCATGAGTCATGGCCGACCCAACCACCCTTAGGTCAGGGTAGCCAAGGTCCTTCGTGCCAAGTGGCCAAGGGGAGGAAATGACCAAAAGTTCTTATCTCATGGGATGCCCTAGACCTAAGGGCAAAGTAGTCATTTGAGTTTTGTATGTGGCGATATCTACCATTAATTCTAGTAAAGGAAGAGGAAATTCATCCTTAAGACATGCCTTGTTTAAGTCCCTGAAATAGACAAATATGCAAATTTGGCCATTCTTTTTCTTAACTGGCACGACACTAGCTAACTGGGATATTTTTACTCGATGAAACTAGATCATCAATTTCTTGACTTTAAATGACTCTGTTTGATTTCTAATAGCATGTGTCTAGGAGCTTGCTTGATAGGGTTATCATTAGGGTCTATTGCTAATTTATGGACTGTTACGTCAAGAGATAATACAGGCATCTCTTCATAACTCCATGTAAAGTAGTCTTTAAACTCAATCAATAGCCTAACTAAGTCATTGGTTTCTTCTTCATTCAACAACGAACTGATGTAAGTCGGGCGTGGATTTTCTTCTGTTCCGAGGTTGATTTCTTTGAGCATGTCAATTATTGAATGGATCTCTTCTTCAAATTTTGGTGGTGCATCTTTGATTTGGAGATCATCTAGATCATCTAAAGTTTCTAAACATACTTCCTCATAAGAGTTAGTGTGGTTTGAGAAGAACCTATTAGACTCTAGATGATTGGTGACAACTAAGCAGTAACCATCATCATCGACTGAACCATCTGTACTGAATCCAAGTCCTTATCTTGATTGTGCATCCCTACCTCTATTGTTCCACAATGTCTTAAAGTACTCTGACCTATGCTTGGACCATCTATAAGGAATCAAACCTTTCTTTGCAAGATTAAGAACACAATACCAGTACCAATCAAAAGATAATTATATTTATTCTTTATATGAATTATCCTCAAGTTCTACATAAACTTCTGCACTTGAGAATGATGATCCCAATAGGAATCTATTTAGCTTAACATCCATGGAAGATTGAGGTGCTTCCTTAACTACTAAACCTTTAACTTTTTGAGAGAAAAGTGAGGTTAGAGCTAAGATTCCTAACTGTTGCCTGATAGTTTCACATAAACTTGATTCGAATACAATCATGCTTTGCTTGGAGGCGGTTGACCTCACTTTTAGAATGAGTTCTCAACACCTCCATCTTAGATATAGGACTTCTCTTAGACTTTAAGAGTTCCTTAGTCTTAAGATACATATAGTGATTAGGTATACACTCTCCCCTAGCCCTAAAAGACTTAGAAGAGTTAGTCATAGGAATAGGTCATGTCTTAGGGGTGTTAGGAAATTTCCTACCCTTAGCTTAAACCATTCCTCACTTTTCTTCTTTCAAGTCAAACCCCAAATCAATTATATTTGATCTTCTCCTAACTCAAATCAATTCCATGATTGATATCCATGATTAAAATCCATCAAAAATTCTGAAGTTCAAATTTTCTAAGTCCTTAACCCTTCTTAAGGACTTAGCCAAAATTGTGATTCGAATCTATTCAGATCTTTGAGATTTTCTCATAATTCATTTATATTCTCATTTATATTCACATATATAAATGAAATATAAATTCAAACCCATCAAATCAAATTCAAAATTCCAAAACAATTCATGAAAATTTCCTTAAGTCCCTTTAATTTTCCATTAAATGACTTAGCCAAAATCAACTCTAAACCTTGATCAAATCAATTCAAATCCTTCAAATTTTCTCAAAAATTATTTATATTCTCATTTATATTCTCATATATAAATGAAATATAAATATAACTCAATCAAATCAAACTCTCAAATTAAATTCCAAATTTAAAATGCTTGAAATTCGGTTAAATCCCTTAATTTTTCATTAATGGATTTAACCTAAACTTTGATCAAACCATTTCAAACTCATGGGGTTATCTCAAAACTTATTTGTATCCTCATTTATATTCTCATATATAAATGAAATATAAATATAAATCAATCAAATCCAAGTCAAAAATTAAATTTCTAATTAAAAAATTCCTTTAAATCATTTAAATTCCCTTTAATGGATTTAACCAAATCATGATTAAACTCTTTCAAATTCTTGAAATTTTCTCATGATCAATTTATATCCTCATTTATGTTCACATATAGAAATGAAATATAAATTCAAACAATCAAAACCAATTCCAAAAATCAAACTCAAATCAAATGAAAATCAAAATCTAAACCTTTCAAGTCAAAATCTTGAACTTAGCCAAATCACTTTCAAATCAAGCCAAACTCTTGATTTTCTCTCACGGTTCAATCAACCCTACAATCATGAATCATATATAAATCCAAACCTCAATCAAACAATCAAAATCCAAATAAAAAATCAAACCCAAGACCCCTTCATATTCTTCCTTTGAAAATGAAATTTTTAATGGATCAAAATTCATTTGACTTCAAACCTCTTGTAAATGGATTTATGTTTCAATCATAAATCTATATACAAGATCAACCAACTTCAAATCAAGCTTTGACCAAGCCATTTGATCCACTTAGGCTCACTTGACCCAAAGTGACCTAAAGTACTCTTATGAGCCAACTTTTGATCCAAACCAAATTGGATTGAACCAAACTCATATTTGTCTCTCATCATGATAAAAAATCATCATGGAATGATCAATCAATAAAATTGGGTCAAACCAAGTCAAACATAAGCATTGACCAAGTCAACACTTAACCTAAAATGAAACCTAATATAACCAAATTCCACCATAGGCCAAATTAATTGAAACCATTGATCCAATTTCATGACCTATGTTTGAACTTGACCAAGTTAACATTTGAGCAAACCTAGCCCAATTGTCCCACTTGACCCAAGTTGACTCATTTTGACCTAAAGGGTCAAAATGTTAGGTAAAAATGAGTCAAAACTTGATCTAAGCCAAATTGATTGGAACCAATGGGTCAAGTCCATTCCAAATCGCTTGTGGAACTTAACCAAAGCCTCAATTGGCCAACTAGACCTAACCTAGCCCAATTGACCTTAGACCTGACATGATATATTCAGCCAATATTGAACTTAACCCAAATTGATCGGAAACAAACATACCAATACAATCCATATGACTAACCAAACCTAAACCTGCCCTTGACCTAAGCCAAATAAGTCAAATTGGCCAAATGGGTCCACTTGATCCATTTGACCAAAATGAATCATATGAGACAAAACTAAATCTATGCCAAATTGAACCAAACCAAAGGCACCAAAATATTTCAAATGGTCGTATGAACTTGACCCAACCCTTGGTTTGACCCAATTTGACTAATTGGTCAACTTGACCCAAGTTGACCCATTTTAACCTAAATGGGTTAACATGAGCCAAACCTATCAAATGGATTCTAAATCCAATGAAATTTGACCAAACCTATTTTCTCAACATACCAAACATACCCAAATTGAAAAAAAAATAGCAAAATGACCATTTTACCCCTAGGCCATAGAACAAATTTTGGCCTAGCCCATGTGTATTTTGGTCATACCCTCATCACAATCACTTGAGGCTTTTCTAAAAGTTTAAGGGGACCTAGTGATGAGTGGTGCACCCAACTCAATGGTTTGGGTCAACCCATTTGACCCATGGACCAAACCCGACCATATAACCTAAAATTCAATTTTCAAACTTCCCTCTCAAGCTCAATTCAAGCACATGGGGAGTTGGCATTCCACTCCTCTAGCCAAATCGATCATGTGCAATGATCTAATAGCCTAAACAACCCACTCCATAGGGTCAATTGGATCAAAATGACAAGCTCATTGTCGGCCGTCCGATTTCCATAATGGGAGATATACTCCCCCTAATTCACTGAAATCTGACTTCACTCTTGATTGATTGGAGCCTAGGAATCCTTAGCAACAACCTCAGAGCTTTCCCAAGGTCCTTAGAGAGGATTTGGATTCTTCATTCTTCCATTTTGCACAGTGCAAAATAGGGGAGGTCCATTGAAGTGTCAACTTCTTCTACAATTGATCCCATCCAAATTCCTTCTACACTCATCATCTAAGGACCAAGTCAAGCCTGTCCAAGCATCCATTGGAGTTTCCATAGTAAGGAGAGCCTCAATTGGATCAAAGACAAGGGAGATCAAGAGGAGTTGGTCCACCCATTGATTCACTCAACCTCAATGTCTAGGAACTTCACCAGGGCTTCGTCTCCACCAAACGAAGCTACCTCATCGATCTCGAGTGTCGGTGAGGTATGTGATTTTTTGACCACTTAGATTATGAAGTGTTGGTCTTTTATGAAAGGAATTTTCATTGCATGTGAAATCCATCGTTGGATTGACCGCTTTATTCCTTTAGATGGTGTGGGTTGAGTCTTGAATGATTCTATGCTAGATCAGGCTCGGATCTCCCCTTGGTTCATGGACTACCTCCATTAATCCTCAGAGAAGAACTTAGCTCATCTCAGCCGTCCATCCAGGCATTTTAGATGGATGACTGAGATTATTAGGCACGTTTTATAAATCCTTTATCCGATTTAAACTGCGGGTGTATCCTTAACCGTCTGGTCTTTGATTGAATGGCCAAGGATAAAAGCACGTGCGCACTCCCTTTGACATTTAAGTGGGTACAGTGCAATGTGTAAAGCCACCATACGACGCCATGAGTCGATAAGGTGGATTAGTTTGGTATTTTAATTAATTCTAATTAATTAAAAAATCTTTTAAAAATCATAATTCTTAATAGAAAAATTAAAAAATATAAAGAAAAATGTTATGGATAGATAATTTTATCTAGAATATTTTAAAAATATTTTCAATGAATTTTGAATTCCCCTTTTATCTGAATTTAGGTTTCTTTGGGAATTTTAATTAGTTAATTATTCTCTAATTAAGTAATCAATTGATCTCAAACTTTTAGGGTTCATTTTAGGGGATGACCTCTGCCTCCCCTATTTTTTTTGAGATTTATTGAGGCCTTAATTTGGGAAATTACTATTTCATTCCCTAATTACCCCTTTTCATGCAATTAAGGGTAATTAAGGTATGATTAGTGGATTTACCCTTTGATTAAGTTTGATTATGGTTAGATGCAATGAGTAGGGGTTTTTATGGAATAATTTTAGGGTATTTCCCCTAAGCTATTCCTAAACCCCCTTTTTTTACTTAATCCTCTCGTAATTAAGGGTTAATTCAATAATTATCCCTTTAAACAATTTTCAAAAAATTTTAAAAAGTTCTAGAACTTAATTAGTCTACCTTGGGTAGATGCTTAGATGTTTAATAGCCTAAGTCTAATTAAAAAAATTAAAACCCCTTTCATAAGTATGAAAGGGTGTTTTAAAAGTACTTAAGCTAAATCCCTTAGCTTAATTAACTTTTAATTGTGAGCCAAATTGCATTATGGCTTTCATTACTAGGTGCATTGCAAATTTAAATATCTTATGGGATTTATGTCATCTCATTGGCTCATAATTACCTAGTTAATTTTTCTAAGGTGGTGTAGGTAAGGGTTAATTAAGCCACTTAATTCATACTCTAATCTAATCAACACTTTAAAATAGATTTAATTATCTAAAAATTAAACAAAAATATAAAACACATGTGGGAATGGGTTAGGAACATCAAAATCATCTCACCTTTTCAAAATTAAATCAAACTTCAAACTAAACAAAATTCATTTTGAAATTCACTTTGATTTATTCTAAATTGTCTTACTCTTTAAGAATGTCATTAGGATTTAACTAAAGTAAGTTTTTTTACATGATTACATTGCTTTAGATCTTTTCTAACATGTTAAGTTGTTTTCATGTGATTCATGCATTCATAATTTCATGTTTTAAAATTTTAAAAATGAAATTGTTTACTTTATGTCAAATGTGCATGTGTTGGCTAAAGTAAAATATGAGTGGCTATTATCACTATTAAATCCAAAGTATTTTCAAAACCTATAAATAGAACATCAAATCTAAAAGTGTGTTATTTTTAATACTTTAATTATAAGCTTGCATGTGATGGATTATAAAAGCATGTTTGGTGTAGCCTTTTCTTTCTTTCTTATGTTAACATAGTTTGAATGGGAGTTAGTAAGATGTAGGGTTCATTTTAAAAGAACCCAACACTTACTTAATTCCAAACCCTATTCATCCCTATGCTCTCACATAAGAAGGGTTGCTTATACTTGCATGAATAAATTGCATAAATAAAAAAAAATGAAACTATTAAACAACTTTTGCATATTCCTTTTCCATTCCATTTCTTTTATATGCATGTTATTACTTAAGGAAAGTGGTATATTAGTCTAGACAACCCCAAGTTTACGAGGCTTTTAGTAGCCCTATGTAGGTCATGTACCTTACACCTCTGGTTAACAATGGTGCTATACTCACTTATGCCTCCCTTACTTTCATGCATATATGTGAAATTTTGGATAAAGAAAACATTTTCTACTTAAGAAATATCATGCATATTCAACTTCTAAATTTTCTTAAATGGACTACTTAGCATGCATCATAAAGTGTGTTAATTATTCTCATTTGCATGTATAGATATGCTTAGGGTCCATCGATATGCATGTTATATATGTTGGGAAAGAAATGAAGTAATATGTGTTATGAGAATTTTGATTCATTTTATTTTATCCTAAAATGCCTTTCTTTTTTAATAGGTTTTTTTAGTGTTTATCTAAACTTAGGATTGATTAAAAGATGTAATCAAAACATTCACCTAAATGAAATTAAAATGTGAACTTACCTTAGAAATAACTTAAGGATTAGGGAAGGAAAGAGAAGTTCCCTCTCTTTCCCTCTATTTATAATTTAGTAATTAATTGTAGATTTCACTTAAACTAAATTAAAATATGAAATAAAAATAACCCAAAACATGTAAACAACTTAAATGAATTCCTCTTCTAAGTTTAACATGTTCTTCACACTTAGAAAACTTGAACCTAAAGTCCTAAGCTAAGCATACCACACAAGTCTTCAAAGCACACACATTAGCCTAAGTCACCACTTCTAGTTTTAGGTTAGGTCAGTGCATGGTTTGATGTTATGTTTTATTTTATGATGAATATTTTAGACTGAATATTAGGGTGTATGCTCAGAATGAATGGTAGGGGGCTTAGTCTAACTATTCTTTCTAGGGATTGTGCTATCATAAATAAAAATATAAATGCTTCTTGCTTGCAGGTGCTTATACCCCTAAGCATAATCCATAGGCCAGGTAGACTTAGTCACTCATGTGTGGGGTGGTAAGTCCAATATACATGCTTGGGATTTGTGTGGTGTGATTTGACTAACCTTTATTTTTTAGGTGTTAGTTAGATTTATACTTTTTCCTTTTCATGTAAAATTTTGTATATTTAGATTTTGGAATGATTTGTATGGGGATTAGGATGAGCATTGGTAATAATATCTTATCTTATGCACCATGTGAGGCCCTAGAGTATCTACCATCCAACCATCCAAAGGAAGATCCAAATAAAAAATGAAGAAATGAAGAAAGAATAAAAAAAGAAAGAAGAAAGAATAAAAGAAGAAAGAAGAAAGAAGAATAAAGCTTGAAGACCCCCACAATAATAAATTCCTTTGCTTAAATTATAATTTAATTCATTTGTAATCTGGGTTGTATAAGGGTAGAGCTCGGCTACCCACATTTGATATTTTTGGATTTATGCGGTGGTGCTCAACCACAAACAACCATTTATTCTTTTTGCGATTAGCTTTATAAATTATTTGATGACTTGTTTAGCTTTTGCATTAAGTGGCATATTTTTTTTAGTTTCTTCCTTACTTTATGTATGGCGTGGATGTGGATTAGGCTCTTTAGAAAAAAATAAATCTTTTACCCAACTTAGCAGCTCAAATTAAAATTAAACAACTCATAACCTCACCTAAAGCTTAGGATTAAAATTAAGATAAAAGAATTAGCAACCCCTTAGCTAAATGAGCATTTCTTTATAATATCATGCAAAAATGTATCTTATTTCACTCTTGATTAGAGGGCTTCCACCTTTGCCAGAGAACCTAGCTTGACCTTTGAGGGCCATGGTGGAAATTCACCCCTACCTTCTCGCTGATTTTGGCCAATAATTTGATTTCTCATGCATTAGTCATAAAAAAGCCTATTAGCTTGAGTCAAAATATTTGTCCAAAAATAAAAATAAAATAAAATTTGAAATACATTAGATTTAGGTCATTTGAAGCATGTCCCTTTATATGATATAGTCTCTTTAGGGAGTGAGTTTAAGGATTAAGTCTCTTTCTAAATAATAACAGCCCAGCTATCTTGCATAAGCATAAAGACTTGCCTACATGTATTTAAAATTATAGGAGGAGTTAGTGGCCTCCCTGTGGTTGTAAGTCCAAGTCAACATTTGTCCTCTTGTAGGCAAATTACCCTTTTTCACCTTAGATTTAGGTTGTGCTTCCGGTCCTCACTACAGCTCCCTAGATTTAGGTTCTGAGGTTGCTTCTCCCCTTTGTGGGCCATAAGCATAATTTCTTATCTCTTAGGCATTTCTTTAATCTTGTGTTAATGAATCTTAAGTCCTAAAATTCTAATGAAAAATACAACTCAAATAAATTAAATCAATTTCCAAAATGTAAAGCTCAGGATAGTTTGAGTTGCACGCTAGGTTTCTTAGCATCATGAGCATCTCCTACTTATTTCTCATTTTAGCTTCGATAATAACTCCCTCTTTTGATCAATCTTATTTGATCTTGAAATACAAACCAATCGATTGATAGTCCTTCCTATTGAAATCTTCAAAGACAATGATCATTTACCTTAGTCAATAGTTTTCCTAAGGGATCCCGTCCCTTAGGATGTAATTAACTATGGGGGCTTGCCCCTGTAGGGAATTTAATGAACCTAATTTAAAATAAACCTTGCTTTACTTTTCCATGTAAAGTGGGGGAAGAATCTACATGCACATCATCCCTCGTGAGTCCTTATTGTGGTGATTGGTTCCATTAAAGGGTAGTGATTTCTATCTTTCGAGATAGTAATTATACCTTGATGACGTATTCGATCACCTGAATAAGTATATCTATGGATCTGCGTGGCATCTTACCAAGATGATTTTTTGTAAGAGTTCCTCTTTCTTTTCTCCCCATAGATTTGAAAAGTGACTCCCTTATAAGAATTTTTCACCACAGAGGCCTGGTCTTCATCACTGTCCAGCTCGAGTGTCACCTCCAATGAAACTCATTGAGAGGGGTTGGTTGGTGTGCTAATCACATTAGACTCGTTCTCCAAGCTGAATTCCAAGTCTATGTGAATAGTAGGGTACTAACCGGAACATAACCCGCTGGGTTGTGGGTCTTCCACCTAGAACTATCTTGTATCACTCTACATGCATGGTGGAGGTCGAGTCATTCTACCCACATGTCCATATGGTTGAATGAACTGTGGGTGAAATATGACATATGGCTCTACTTCTTCCTTGATGTATGTTTCTCGTTCACTTGTATTTTCTTTTTATTTTCTTTTTATTTTTCTTTTATTTTTATTCTTTTTCTTTTTCTTTTGTATTTAAATTTTGACCAAGTTTATGAGAAAAGGTGTTTTGAGAAAGATAGTAGGTCACATTCTCATATATCTCAGCCTCTCTAACTGAAAATGGATTTTCATCTCCTTTGACATAGTATTCGATTCCATCCCTTCTGAACTTGATGCACTAATGAAGGGAGAATTTCTGGTGTATCCAAGGCATACTGAGCAAACCAATGAATGATGTATTCAAATCAATTATATAAAACTTGGCTTCAGTATTCTAGTCACCTATTTTCAAAGGTAATACTATAGAACCTAAAGCCTTCTCACCCTGTTCATTGAATCCTCTCAACATCATCCAATCTTCTCAGAGTGTATAAATGTCAATCTTCAAGTAGGCAATGGTCTTTAGACTCATAATGTTCACAAATGCACTGGATCAACAAGAACCCTGGAAAGTCTAAACCTTCTCATATCTATTATAATGTAGAGGGGACGGTTGTGTTCTATGTCCCTCAGAAGAAGGTCTTCGCCTGTGAATGTGACTCCTTAGGCTTCTCTTGAAGAATGTGCCTCCTCTTCAATAACGGACAGCTAAGCTAAGCATATCTCTGAATCAAGAAGAGTCTTGGTTAATGATTCTCTCATCTCTTTGGATAAGACATGGGCGTCATATATGCTTAACTTAGCTGGCAACATTTTAGATGAGCGAGGACATTGTAATCAATTTTAGGCTGATCCTCCATAAGCATATCCAAGGGTGGATCATCCTGTGGAAGGGCTTTTGATCATCAGAACCAATGACTTATTTCTCCTTATCTTGAGGTGTTGCCCTAAGAGGTAGAACATTGCCACTACGGAGGTTGACTTCGATGATCTCTTGTGGCAGGTTAATGGAAGATTCTATCTGCTCGTCAAGCTCACCTACAGCTTCTCCTATAAGACCCTCATAATCAGATGATTCCAAGTCTATCTCAAGAGGTGAACCCGTAGCATTTAGAGAAGGAAAGTCTAACTCTGAATCAGAAAGAGAAAGATCAAAGTTATTATAATTATTATTTAGACTTGAAGAGTTTTCTGTAAGAGTAGAATTAGACAACCCATCAAAAGTGACACAGATGTAATTCAAACTAGCTTTATTCCTTGATTTCTTGGATTTTGAAGGAGGTACATAGTAAAATCTAGTAAAGTAAGTGGGGTGAGGGATTTGATGCCCTCATCCATCGATACAAGATGTTTACTAGAAGAAAAGCTAGCTAAAGTAGAAGTGACAGATGAAGTAAGAATGGAATGGAGAGGTCTTGGTGGTTTTGCTACTTGGCTATCCCGCACGTGGGTTGTCACTGAGCTCCCACTTTCCCCAAGTTATATTTGGCAACTTGCAAACCTTCCTTGATGTTGGAGGTTCGAGCTACCTCAGGCACCTATAAGAAAAGTTTCTTGATTTTTAAAATAATCTTTTTAGAGGTTTGGAATAAAGAGATATCCCAACTTTCTTTGGTTTTGAGAGGATCACAGGTATCCCAAGGATTACCCTAACAAAACTGGATAGTTGTTCCACTAGATATTCCTTTGGGATAACTATAGCATATGTCTTGTAGCTATGCTCAAGCCATTCCTTGAATGTAAAATAATCCTCCAAAATATGACCTAACATGCGATGGTAGGGGAAAAAGTTAGGATCATTGCTCCTGCCCACTTCCTGTAGCTTCCTAGGCTCAAGTAGTTGAAAATCAAGTTTCTTTAATAGATTCTTAAAGATTTCCTGATTACCTCCCTCTTAAATGAATAAGTTTTATTTAGTTTGTCCAAAAGAGTAAGTGGATGGTAGCTACCTGGCGGTGGGTTTGTGTATCGCTGTTGTGAGTATGGCTAAGGAGGAACGATGAAGGCCATGGAGGCTGCTGTGGTGGCCAATAGGATGGCCTAGGTGGTGGTAAAGGAGGTGGAAGTGATGGCTGTCAAGCACGAGGTCTCTCATGCTTATCTCTGGCCAGTTGCTTCCCCTTATCCAACACTGCTCCTGCTCCTGGCATCTTCTCATAAGCTTTCTACAGCTTTGGCTTTGTTGACTGATCTTGAAAAGGCAATTGGGTCTCTCCTTGTAAACTAACCGCTATGTTGATTAACTTCTCAAATATCTTGATGGTAAAACCTCTGAGCATGAAGGTGATCGGGCCATGAATATTCTTTAGAAAAATTTTAATGGCGTACTATTCAGACAGCCGCGGTTCACATTTCATACTCAAATTGTGCCATCTAAGAATATAATCAATGAGGGACTCACCAAGGTGTTGTTGAGCCATAACAAGATCACCTACAGTCACCCTTTGTTGAGCTCCAACAAACCTCTTAATGAAGAGTTACTCCAACTTAGCAAAAGTTTTTCACTGAACTGTTGGGGAGTTCAGCGTACCAATCAAAGGCTATGCCTACTAAATTGCTGAAAAAAGATGGAATAGTAATGCATCGCTACCACTAGCATTGCAACAGTTAGCCTTAAAGTATGCTATGTGTTACTGTGGGTTCTCGTTGCCATCAAAGCTCTTGAAAGAAGGTGGCACAAAATACTTAGGATACTGGATGACATCGAATTCCTCTGGGTAGGGTCTACCCTTTGGGACCGATGATCCTCCTCGGGCTTACGCCAACACTTCTCTAACTTGCTGCTCAACCATGAGTTTAATATCATTTTCCTGTACGGAGGTACTGTCCACTACCTTTCTATACAAGCTAGTGTTGCCCTGCTCTACTGGAGGTGAAGTCTTAGGCTGATCCAAGACATGCAACAACTCGCTGACTGGTCTCTACAATAGTAGGATGCTAGCTTGGTGGTGCCAAAATTGCTGCAAGTCTCAAGCCTCTTTCCCATCTGTCAATTTGTTCATCCTTCTATTTTAGTTGTTGAGGTGTTGGGTCAGTAGGTCAGATCATCCCGCTAGAACCTTCCAAACTCTGCTGATCCCAAAGGAAGGAACCCCTGGTGTTAACCATATGCACCTTGGTTGAATCTTCCAACAAATCATCTTTTTTGGGATCAAAACTAACCTTCTCCTCCTCTAAATCAGACCAGGAATACCCTAGAATTTTCTTCTTTTCCATAAGATATTGTGCTACAATATCATCTTGGGAATGGTCTAACTATGCAGGCATAAATGATCGCGGCTGATTGGTGGTGGGATCACTATCATGAACAGAGAGACATCTAACCTCCACTGGTGCTGGAGAGCTAATCTCGTGAGGACTGCGCTCACTAGAATAGATGCTCTTGACTGTCACTAGATTTGGGTGGAGTGGTACTCCTGGGAGGATCTATGGCCATAGGAACAATGGTACTGTCTCTTTATTTCTTTGCTACTTCTATCTCCAAGACCTTTTATGGTAGTGGAGGTGATGGAATGACTACTATGCTATGTGATCGCCATCCTCTCTTTGCACGAGGCGGAGGTCGAGCAAGAGAGCTGACTCCACGGTGTGTAGATGGAATGTGATCTCTTTCATGGATCCAAGTGGGGATCTCTTTTCCCTAGATGTAGCCTTCATGGCTTTTGCTAGAACTATGGATGATGGAACTTATACTGGAGATGGTGGGCGTGGAGTAGAGCGGTGTGGCAGAGGCACCACCGACTCTCTGCGAGCTCCTCTCGTGGTGAGTGGCCAATACAATGCTATCGATGATGAGGTGGGTATACCGAATGGAAAAGTCCATGAGGGTAGAGGCAGTTGATTGTCTAGCGTACTTACGTCTCTCTCTGCTGGTGACATGAACTGATACACGGGCTCCCCTGGCCCTCTCTTATCTGATGTGCTCCCCTATGCTGTGAGGGATGATAGATCATAAATGAAATTGGGCCCTGACTCTAACGCCCAAAGCTCCACCCTGTAAAATTGATCGAGCTGACACCTCCTCCTATCTCTGGTAGGAGCCTCAAAGTGAACTGCAGGTTGAGGTGAAACTGAGATCCTCCTAATATCTTTTTCTCCATTAGATCTAGAGAGGGGATGAAACTTATTCTCTGTAATCAAAGGAGAGACTATCCTGGGTAACTCCTCTAGTACAGATTGAGCAGCTGCCTCCATCTCTTTGGCTATGTGCATGTGATGCCACTTGATCTTGCAGCATCTATTATGGCATTGGGTCCTACTGGGAGGAGCAACACGAAAACTAGACCCTACCTCATAGGTAGGGGAGACTATCCCTGAAGATAGGGGAGCCTTCCCCTTGGAAGAAGAGTGCATCTTGGGACATAAATGGGAACCACGAATGGCATTGAACTGCAATGTGAGAATTGCCACAACCTTCCTTTTCAGCGAGGGAAACTCTGAATATGATGATCGGCTTTTGCCCAGTCACCACACTCCAGTTGACGGTTGTGAGGGTGGTCCCCTCACAAGTGATCCTAGCCCCTTTGAAATCTCGGCCAAATGAATGAGGTGGGCAAAGTCAGTCTGTCGTAGGCTGGCCCGATCCAAGGCCAAATCTATCCTAAAAGGAAAAATAAACGCGTACTTCTAAGCTTCCATTAGAACTGAACTGAACTGAACTAAAAACTAATTGAAACTGAGTTGAAATTTTGTAATTTTGGGAAAATAAACTCAAATCAGATTTTTGCTTTAATTTATTTTTAGAATTTGAACCCACACTCAACAATTTGAATATGTTAAGTGGGGCTCTTTGATTTAGGAAGGATTTTTGAATTTAGAATTGGGGAAGAGATTTTTGAATTTAAAATCCATTTTCAACAAATTTGTGTATGTTGGAAATGGGTTCAATTATTTTGAAGATATTGATGCTTCCATTGGTTCATATTTGATTTTGATTTTTGTGTTTGGGGACCCTTTATTTAACAAATTTGAGTATGTTAAAATAAAGGGTCAATTGATTTTGTTTGGGATTTACTCAGTTAGCAAATTTTGGTATGCTAAATGAGTTGTTTGAAAATAATTTTCTTCTTCTTTTGCTTGTTTGGTGAATCATGTGTGAATTTGAAAATGAAACCTTTACTTAGCAAATTTGTGTATGCTAAAAAAAGTCCAAATGTTTTCTTTTATTTTGATTTTTTTGAAAGGAGGATCTTTAATTAGTAAATTTAGGTATGCTAAATGAAGAATTCAAATATGTTTGATTTTTGATTTTTGAAAGATGAATCTTTACTTAGCAAATTTGGGTATGCTAAATAAAAGATCCAAATGTGTTTTGATTTTTTTTTAAAATTTTTGAAAAGAGGATTTCACTTAGCAAATTTGGGTAAGCTAAATGAAGAATCTAAATGTGTTTCATGTTTTGATGTTTTGATTTTTGAAAAGGATCTTCAAATTTGTGCAAATGAAAATGAAGAATCCAAATGTGTTTTAACTTGTGATTTTTTATTTTGATTTTTTAAAAATGATAACTTTACTTAGCAAATTTGTGTATACTAAATAAAGTTCAAATGTATTTTTGATTTTGATGTTTTGATTTTTGAAAAGAGAAATCTTTATTTAGCACATTTGGGTATGCTAAATGAAGAATCCAAATGTGTTTTCTTTTTTTTTTTTTTTTTTTTTGAAGAGAGGATCTTCACTTAGGAAATTTGGGTATGTTAAATAAAGAAAAATGTGTTTGATTTTTTATGATTTTTAATTTTGATTTTTTTGAAGAGGGGGATCTTTACTTAGCAAATTTGAGTATGCTAAATAAAGTCCAAATTTATTTTGAAAAATGAAACTCTCATTTGACAAATTTGGGTATGTCAAATGGGAGTCAATTATGTTTTATTTTTCAAAGATGAAATTTTATTTTGTGTGTGTTTATTATTATTATTATTTTTTTTAAAAAAAGAAAGAAATTCTAAATTAACACATGTGGGATGTGTTGAGTGGAATTTCAAATGGTGTAATTTTATTTAAAAATAAAGCCTCCATCCAATATGTTTGGATACATTGAATGGAGAGGCTTATTTACAAATTTGTAATTTTTGAAAAGAAAGAAATGCTAACTTCAACATATGTAAGATATGTTGAAATGGAATTTCAATGTTATGATATGATTTTATTTGGAAATGAAATCTTCTTTCAATAAACTAGACTAAAGAGGATTGCAAAATCAAATATTTTGAAAAGGTGATTTTTGATTTTGTTTTTGTAAAGATGATTATTGATTTTGATTTTGAAAAGGTGGTTGTTGATTTTATTTTTGAAAAGATGGTTGTTGATTTTATTTTTGAAAAGATGATTGTTGATTTATTTTATTTTTTTTAAAAGATGATAGTTGATTTTATTTTTTTGAAAAGATGATTGTTGATTTTATTTTTGAAAAGATGATTATTAATTTTTGATTTGAAATGAAATATTCATTCAATAAATTTAGTTATATTGAATGAAGGATGTTCATTTGTGCTTTTTGAAAAGATGATTTTTGATTTTGTTTTTTTTTTTTTGTTTTTTGAAATGATCCTACATGTAACAATCATGAAGATTGTTATATGAGGTTGCAATATTTTTTTATGTATTTTTTTTAAAAAAGTACTTTTTGGAAATTATTATTTTTATAAAGGATTTATTTTTCTTTATTATTATTATTTTTTGGAATGAACTTTCTCTTACCATAGAAATGGTATGGAGGAAGCCTTTAGTTATTTCTTTTTATTAAATTTTTATTTTCACCTATTGTGAGAACCCAACAGGGGTTTCAAGACCTACATAGAGTGAGGTCCTAAAACTTAAAGGATGTTGGCTAGCTTAGCTTAAGAATGAAATAAACTAAGTGCCAACAGAAAAGAAAGATAGTCTTGAATTCAAATGAAATACAAATCCACTATCGATACTTGGAGACAACGATCATTTACCAAAGATGGAGAGAGAAACTATCCCCAGCGAAGTCGCAGAAAAATCTATGGTGAATTATTTTCATCTTCATCTATCATTTGAAAAAAATAAATGAAGACAAAAAATACTACACTTGGTAGACACCACGTAGATCCATAGATGTTCTCATTAGGATAATCGAGTATGATATTGAGGAATAATGTACTATCTCGAGAGATAGATCACCATCATACAATGGACTTAATCACCTAATGAGGACTCCTAAGGACTATGCATCTTCGAATGTACCAGAGATTCTTCCCCTACTTTACATGAAAAAATAAAGCAGGGTTTATTTTAAACTAGGTTCATTAAGTTCCTATGGAGGCAAGCCCACATAGTTAATTACATCTTCTTAAGGAATGAGATTCCTTAAGAATACTCTCAATTAAGGTAAATGATCATTGTCTCCAAAGATTTCAAAGATAGGACTATCAATAAATTGGTTATTTTTAGGAGATCAAGTGGGATTGATCAAGAGGAGGGAGTTATTATCGAAACTAAAGGGAGATAAGTAGAGGATACTCACGATGCTAGAAAACCTAGCGAGCGTCCCAACCGATCTTATGGTTGGGCTTTATATTTTTGAAATTTGAAAGGAGTTAATTTTTTGAGTAAAATTTTTATTAAAAATCTAGGGCTTATAATTCTATAACACAAGATTATAAAAATTCCTAAGAGGTGAGGATTTATGCTTGTAGCCCACAAAGGAAAACAACAACCTCGGATCCTAAACCTAGGGAGCTTTGGCAAGGGCCAAAGCATGATCTAAATCTAAGGCAAAAATAGGTTTATAGTTTACCTCCATAAGAGAGGATAAACCACCCAATGTTGGACTTATAACTGCCTGGGGGTGGCTGCCAACTAACTCCTCCTATGATTTTAAATACATGTAGGCAAGTCATATGCTTTTGCAAGATAGTTAGGATGTTATTTATTTAGAAAGAGACTAAATCCTTAAACATACTCCCTAAGAGACTAGATCATGTATGGCATGAATAATGACTTAAATCTAATGCAAATTTTTATTATATTTTATTTTCATTTTTGGACAATTTATTTGATACAGGCTATGGGATTCATATGCCTAATGCATTAAAAATTAGTTATAAGCCAAAATCAGCAAGAAGGATGTATATTTCCATGATGGCTCTTAAAGTTCAAGCCAAGTTCTCTGGCAAAAGTGGAAGCCCTCTTAAGCAAGAGTGAAGCAAGATGATTTTTATGCATGATGTGAGACATACAACATCTAGCTAAGGGGTTGCTAAATATTTTGTCTTGATTTATAACTTAGGCTTTAGGTAAGGCTATGAGTTGTTAATTTTTAATTTTGAGTTGATTAATTAGATAGAAAATTTATTTTTTTTTAAGAGCCTAATAACATCCAGACCATTCATCAAAGCAAGGAAGAAACTAGGAAAAACATGTCATCTTAATGCACAAGCTAAACAAACATCAAATAATTTTATAAAGCTAGCGCGAAAGAATAAGAGGCCTTTGTGGTTGGGCTCCACTGTACAAACTCAAAAAGAAATGAGTAGCCGAGCTCCACCCTTATATAACCCAGATTATAAATGAATTAATTATAATTTAGAAAGAATTTATGTTATGGGGGTCTTCATTCTTCATTCATTCTTTTCATCTTTTCTTCATTTCTTTCTTTTCTTCTTTCTTCTTTCTTTCTTTCCTTCTTTTGGTTGGTTGTGATGTGGTTGCTCCAAGGCTTCACATGGTGCATAAGACATAGTCTTATGACCAATGTTCATCCTAATTTCCCCATAACATTCATCCCAAATCTTAATTGCAAAATCACATGGAAAAGGGAAAAGTAAATCTAACTAAAACTTGTAAAACAGATGTTAACTAAACATATCACACAATCCTAAGCATGTAAATTGGACTTAGCACACGACACATGGGTAACCAAATCCACCTGGCCTATTTTGGATTATGCTTAGGGGTATAAGCAACTTGCACAACAAAAGAATTTATATTTTATTACAACACCCCTTAAGTACAATCCCCTACAGAGGATAATGATTAGACTAAGATAGTCATCATTCAGTCTATACACATACACCCTAACATCTAGGCTAAAACATTACATCACAAAACAAAATCAAGTATCAAACCATGCATCACCCTAACATAGAGCTAAAATGATGATTTAGCCTGATGTGTGTGTGTCATTTAAGGCTTGTGTGACATGTCTTAGCTAGGCTTTAAGGTTAGAATTTTCTAAGTGTGAAGGATTCAACTTAGAGGGTGGTTTCATTTAAGTGATTTAGTTGATTTGTTAATTTTATTTGATGATTTGATTTGGTTTGAATGAACCTACACTTAATTACTAAGTGTTTTAAAGAGAGGAAAAGAGAAGATAACTTCTCTTTCCTCCCTACCTTAAGTAATTTTTAAGGTAGATTCATTAATGATTTTTCTTTAGTGAATATTTTATTATGTGTTTTGATTAATCCTAAGTTTAAAATTACTCTAAATAAACATATTCAATATGAAAGGCATCTTAGGATAAATTAAAGTGAATTACTATCACAAAACACATAACCATTTATTTCTTTCCAACATGTGTATCATGCATATGAATGATCCTAAGAATATCTATACATGAAAATGCAAACCTTAGCACACTTTGATGATGAATACTATGAAAAATTATTTAGGAAAATTTGGATGTTTCATGATGAATGATTTTGTTAAGTAGAAAAGAGAGGGGTTATTTTATCCATTAATCAAATGCACATTTACATGTATGAAAGACATAAGTGAGTACAATGTCATTATTTTATACACCAAGGGTATAAGGTACAAGACCTTCTTAGAGCTACTTAAAGCCTCGCAACCCTGGGATGTCCAGACTAATGTACCACTTTTCTTAAATACATGTGCATGTACAAAAAGAAAATAAATGGATGAAGAATCATGCAAAAGGTTTATGTTTATTTGTTTGATTTTGGTTGTTTAATTTACATGTGCAATGTGAAGATCCTTCTTAATCCATAACATAGAAGTGTATAGGAATGGATTTAAGCAAGTGTTATGTTCTTTTCAAATGAACTATACACTTTGCAAATCCTATACAAACCTATGTTAAGAAAAGAGAAGAAAATCACATAACATATTTTATGCTATAATCACATGCAAGCTTATAAGTATTTATAAGTAGCATACCTTCATTTATAATCTTTGATTTATAAGTTTTGAAAATAATTTTTGATTTAATAGTGATAATAACCACTCATATTCTTACTTTAGCCAAAACATGCAATTTGACATAAAGAAAATATTTCATTTATTTTGATTTTTCTAAAGATATGAATGCATGATTTCATATGACATACAATATTTTAGCATGCTTTGAAAGAAATAAAGTTATGTAAGCATGTAACTTCATTCACCCTAATTAATTCCTAAAGAAAATCCTATGAAATAAGATCATCTAAAGTAAATCAACATTTCTTAAAGAGATTTTTATTTTTATTTTGAATTTGATTTAAGAAATGTGAAAGAGTTTGCTAGTCCTAACCAATTTCCCCCATGTGTAAATTGATTTAGTTTAATTTTTAGAATAATTAGATTGATTTTATGTTTTGTTTAGGTTAAGGTGTAGATTAAATTCATTAATTACTCCTTACCTACACCACTTTAACATAATTATTCAAACAATTATGAGCCAACATATGATATGCAATCACATGGAATTTAAATCAGAAATGCACCTAGGAAAGAAAGGGGCATAATGCAATTGGCTCACAATTATTGATTAATTAAGCTAAAGGGTTTAATTAAGTACTTTCATAACCTTTCCACACATGTGAGTTGGAAATGATTTCCTTAAATGTACCTTAGGCTTTTGAACACCTGAGGATCTACCCAGAAAGAGATTGATTAGGTTCAGATTGATTTTGAAAATTTGATTAAGCTAATTAACTAGATCATTAGTGGATTAATCCTTAATTATGTTTGGATTAAGGAAGAAAGGGGGTTTAGGGAATAATTTAGAAAAAAATACCCCAAACCCATCCTCTTCACTTAAACTATGCTTATTTTTTTTAATTAAGTGATTAAGCCACTATTCACATGCTTAATTACTTTTAATTACATTAAGAGAGTGATTAGGGATTAATTAATTAATTTTTTTAATTAACTCATTAATAAATTCCAAGAAAATTAGGGAGGCAGAAGTCATCCCCCTAAACATGTCTGAGAAGTTTGGAATAGATTAATGAAATGATTAGGGAGTAATTAAGATTATTAAGTTTTTAATTATATCCTAATTTACGAAAAATTTACTATTCAAAATCAATTAAAAATAATTTTATTGAACTCCCCTCTAAATTATCTTTAAAATGAAGTTGAGTTTATTTTTTTAAAATTTTTCTACATTTAGTTATGATTTTATAAAATTTCTATGATTAATAGGTAATTAAATAACATAATTATATAACTAATCATGTTGGTGTCAAGTGGGCTGCTGACATGGCACGTACTTTCCATGTGGCATAATAGGATTGATTATTTAAGTTGTTAAATTTGCTGGCGCATCAGCCAGCAGCACTACGTGCTTTCCCCTAGGTCGTACGATCAAGGATCGGGCGATTAGGATCAAACCCACGGTTATGAAGGATTAAATCAACGGATCTACACAGATTAATCAAGACTATCCATCCAAAACACGCGGGATGGATTGTCCATGATTCATCCCTACCTTTACTTGTGGGAGACGGAGACTGTCCATCCTCCATGGCTTAATCCAAGCTCACTTGAGCTCGGATAAGGCTAAGATTCAACCCACACCATCTAGAGCAAGGAGAAGAACATCCAACCATTGAATTTCAATGGGATTATAATTCCCTTCACAAACGACCAAGCATTTTTCAACTTAATCTTGGTTTTGAAGCATACCTCACTGGAGGCTATCATCGATGCTTCCAACGGAGGAAGTAGCTTCGTCTAGTGGAGATGAAGCCCTGTTGAAGGTTTCAAGGTTCAATTTGCAGTGGATCTTCCAATTGACCAAAGCTTGCTTCAATGGCTTGCGGCTTCAATCGAACTCCCCCTTCCCGTGGCTTAGAGACTTGGGAAAAGCTTTGGGTAAGCTTGACTTGGTGCCTTGATGGTGCTTGAAAGTGCAATTGGAGTTTGATTGAGAATTGAGCAAAGTGGAAATCTCCCTCACCTCCCCTATTTCGGCTTTGAGGAAATCCAAGAAGGGGAAATTGGAATTAGCTTAGGAATGCTTGGGGAAACTCAGAGAAGCTTGCCTTTGATCCTCTGAGCTCAATCGAATACAAAGATATTCATTTGAGTGGAAATGAGGGGGAGTATATCTCCCCCTACTTGGATCAGACGATCGAAGCTTGCCTTGCCATTTTAATCAAATTGAGGATAATAAATGGGTTGTTTTGGCTGTTTGGAGTGTCATGTGCTTCGATTTTGGTAGAGGAGTGGAAGTGTGGATGTGCACATGTGTTAAATGAGTGTGGGAGGTGATCCACGTGGAGAATTTTGATTGGAGTGGTCAGTTTGGCCTTGGATTGGGTCATGGCTGACCCAAACCCATCGGGTCATATGCACCACCTCCCTTGGTGTTCAAATGGTCCACTAGGAGGATGCTAATTGTCCATGAAAAAGAATTGACCAAATTCCAAGTGGATTTGACCATAGGTTACCCTTTGACCCAAGAGTAAAATGGTCATTTGGGTTTGATTTTGATTTGGGCATATTTAGAATGATTGAAAAATGGGTTGTGCCTTCAATGAATTTGGTGTTGTTTGATATGATTTGGCTCAAGTTGACCCATTTAGGTCAAAATGGGCCAACTTGGGTCAAGTTGATCAATTGAGGCTTTGGTCAAGTTCAACAAGTGATTTAGAATGAATTTAACCCATTGGTTGTAATCAATTTGGCTTAGATTAAGATTTGACATATTTTAACTTTTTAGGTCAACTTGGGTCAAGTGGCCAATTTGGTTAGGTTTGGCTCAAATGATGACTTGGCCAAGTTCAATCATTGATCATGAATTGGTTTAGATCAATGGTTTCAGTCAATTTAGCCTATGATGGATTTTGGTTAGTTTGAATTTCATTTGAGTTAGGTGTTAACTTGGTCAAAGGCTAAGTTTGACTTAGTTTGACCTAATTTGAGTGATTGATCATCATATGATGATTGTTGATCACATTGTGAGGCTCAGATGGGCTTAGTTCAATCTAATTTGGGTAGGATTAGAATTTAGCTCAAAAAGGTGCTTTAGGCCACTTTGGGTCAAGTGAGCTTAAGTGAGTCAATTGACTTGATCAAGGCTTGATTCAAGTTTGATTGAACTCACATCTGGACTTATGATTGAAATATGAATCCATTTACAAGTGATTTGGAGTCAAATAGGTTTTGATTCATTTGATGATTTCAAGTTCAAAGGGTGAACATAGGTTTGATTTGGTTTGATTTGATTTGATTTGATGATTGAAGTTTATGATTGAATTTAGTTTGTGATTGAAGGTTTGATTATTTGGAGAGAAAATCGAAATATTTGAATTGATTTGAGTTTGATTTGGCTAAGTTCAAGAATTTGACTTGAAAGAGTTTAGGTTGGATTTTGATTGAGTTTGGATTTGAGTTTTGAATTTGGTTTTGGTCATTTGAATTTATATTTCATTTATATTTGTGAATATAAATGAGAATATAAATGGGTTATGAGAAAATCTTTTGAATTTTATTTGGTTAAGTTCAAGGATTTGACTTGAAAGAGTTTTGCTTGGATTTAGGTTAAATTTATATTTGAATTTTGAATTTAGTTTTAGTCATTTGAATTTATATTTCATTTATATTTATGAATATAAATGAGAATATAAAAGGGTTATGAGAAAATATTTTGAATTTGAAGTGATTTGAATTTGATTTGAGCTAAGTCCATAAGATGAAATCAAAATGGCTTAGGAAAGATTTTGGATTTAGAATTGATCATGGATTTCAATCATTTGGAATTGATTCATGATTTGGATTTTGGAATTGATTTATGATTTGAGAAAATCAACTAAGTTAGAATTGATTTGAATTTGAAGTTGGTTTGAATTTGAAATTGATTTGAGTTTGAAGTTGATTTAGATTTGAAGTTGACTTGAAAGAAGGAAGTAAGGATTTAGTTTAAGCTATAGGGTAGGTAAGTTTTCCTAATACCCCTAAGGCATGACCTATTCCTATGGCTAACTCTTCTAAGTCTCCAAGATTAGGTTAAGTGTTCACCTAATCACTGGGAGTGTCTTAAGACTAAGGATCTCTTAATGTATAAGAGGAGCTCTATGTCTAAGATGGAGAAGTTAAGAGCTTACCTCAAAAGTGAGGTCAATAATATGAAAGCCCCACATTAGAAAAAGACACTGCTCAGCCTTCAATCGAAAGCATAGCACACAGTGTGAAGGTGAGATAGCTTAGAAAGAGGAAAGCAATCTCGTCCCCATTTGTAGGGGTGTACAGGAAGATGTTGAGCACAATAAAGCTTATTGTTATTACCACACTCCATGCAGAGAGAGTAGAGGAGGTATTTCTTGTCTATTACACCACTTTAATCTAATAAAGTTGATTTTAGTAATTTTTTATGTATGTGAGTGTAGAAGAAGTTCCTAGAATAGAGGAACAAACTATAATAGCTATAATAGTGGTTGAGGAACTAAAGGATACGATAATCTTCATTTTATGAGCTTCACCTTTATTTCATATTAAATACAACTCCTAAAAGATGACATTCTTGCAACCAGCTAAGGCATAGAAGACCATTGAATTCTCATCAAGAGATGTTCTGCCCAAGCCAATGCTAGAGTTCATTGACGCATCTTGCGCCCGATTTAAGGACAAGTACATCATTATTTAATATATTCAATCTAGTATCCATAAAATCACCCTTCAATTTAGATTGCTAACATGCCCTTGCTACTCACATGCAAGAGTGATAATATTTTCTGGGCCAAAAATATCATTATTTCTTGAAGACAAATTGATGAATTACTAACAGATCAGTATTTGTTCGATGCACATGTTGATGCCTTCGCCTATTTGTTGGCCAAGTAAAATAAGATCTATCCTAGGTTATATGTCTCATATATGTATATCTCATGTCTACATTGGTGAGTTCATGCTAAGAGGATAGGGTTATATGATGCCTTCCAATTTTTTGTTTGTTATAAACTTGTTAATTTAACTTTTATTTAAATTATTGCATAATTATGTCCAATATGGCTTCTCAAAGGAAAACAAAATGTTCATACAACATGTTAATGCAGACAGTGTTTCAAAGATTGATTTAATCTTAATTCCAATTATTAGTAATCAACATTGGACACTACTAGTGGAGCATATCAAAAAAGAGACATAGTTTTTTTACGACTCACTACTGAACCCAATCCACAAGGCTGTAATTCCTGATATTGTAAGAATCCTTGGCTTCCTCAATTTCTCCTAAATACATAATTTGTAACTACTTCATTTGCCTTATCTTGGTGCATGTGCAGATCAAACTACTTGTCAAAGATGCTGGAGAGGCTTTTGAGATGAACCCTGAAGAATGGTCAGTCGAAGTGATCGCATGTATACCAGTCCAAGAGAATACCGTTAACTGTGGTATGTTTGTATGCAAATATATGAAGGTTGTGGTCAGTAAACCTCCAGTGGACTAAGCATAGCACAAAGACTGGCCAAAGAAGATGAATTTCTTTAGAGTGGAGTATGTTTACGCTATATGAATTGTTTGACCACAACTATGTATGTAGATAATCTCTTTAATTATCTATCTTGTACATATCTTCATGCATGTTCATATGCTGTCATGTAGTGGCTTCAAATAGCATTTGAGTAATTGTAGGCTCGATTTTTCAAAGTGTACACACTTATTTTTTAGATTTTACTGATGGGGGCCTTGCAATTATATATCTCAATGATTTTATATGCTGTATGGAGTACCTTTCAATAGGAACTGATCATTTTTTTTTATCAATTTTCTAGAGTGTATGGTCTATACACTCTATAGTGTACATTCAATACAAATTGGTTTATACTACCTTTTTTTTAAATTTAAAACCAGTGTGGGACTTTCTTTACCCTTTACATGATATTATAAGCACTTATGAGTTCTTTCCAGGAGGATTTGGCTAATTTGGGTGCAGTTTTTCATGTGCACATTTTGTACACTCTAGGGTGTACACCTTTATTTTTTAAATTTAAATGATGTGGACTTCCAATTATAGATCTCAATGATTTTATATGTTGTATAAAATGCATTTAAACAGGAATTGAGAATTTTTTAGTTAATTTTTCAGAGTGTACACTTTGTACACCGTGGAGTGTACAGACTTATTTTTTAAATTTAAATAATGGGATGACTTCTAAATATGGATCTCAATGAATTTATATATATTTTTTCGAGTCCCTTTCAATAGGAATTGAGTTTTTTTTCTATCAATTTTCAAGAGTGTACACTCTGTACACTCTAGGGTGTACACCCTTATTTTTTAATTTAAATATGTGGGTCTTCCAATTATGGATCTCAAAGATTTTATATGATGTATGTAATGCATTTAAACAGGAATTAAAAAATTTTTGGTCAGTTTTCTAGAGTGTACACTCTGTACACCTTAAAGTGTATACTTTGTACACCTTAAAGTGTATACTTTGTACACCATAGAGTGTATAATCTTATTTTTAAATTTAAATAATGGGGAGACTTCCAAATATGGATCTCAATGATTTTATATGCTATTCAAAGTCCCTTTCAACATGAATTGAGTTTTTTCTATCAATTTTTCAAAGTGTACACCCTGTACACTCTTAGGGTGTACACACTTATTTTTAAAATTTAAATAATATGGGTCTTCCAATTATGGATCTCAATGATTTTAGATGTTGTATGTAGTGCATTTAAATAGGAATTGAGAATTTTATGGTCAGTTTTCGAGAGTGTACACTTTGTACACCCTAGAGTGTACACTCTGTACACCCCAGAGTGTACAACCTTATTTTTAAATTTAAATAATGGGGGGACTTTCAAATATGGATCTCAATGATTTTATATATTATTTGGAGTACCTTTCAATAGGAATTGAGTTTTTTCTGTCAATTTTCCAAAGTGTACACTCTAGGGTGTACACCCTTATTTTTAAAATTTAAATGATGTGGATCTTCCAATTATGGATCTCAATGATTTTATATGTTGTATGTAGTGCATTTAAATAGGAATTTTTTTGGTCAATTTTCTAGAGTGTACACTCTATATACTCTTGAGTGTACACTTTGTACACCCTAGAGTGTACAACCTTATTTTTTAAATTTAAATAATGTGGGGACTTCCAAATATATATCTCAATGATTTTATATGCTATTTGGAGTCCCTTTCAACAGGAATTGAGTTTTTTTTATTCAATTTTCTAGAGTGTACACTCTATATACTATGGGGTGTACACCCTTATTTTTTAAATTTAAATGATGTGGGTCTTCCAATTATGAATCTCAAATATTTTATATGTTGTATGTAGTGCATTTAAACATGAATTAAGAATTATTTGATCAGTTTTCTATA
Organism: Cymbidium sinense; assembly: GCA_021442155.1. Classification (NCBI taxonomy): domain Eukaryota; kingdom Viridiplantae; phylum Streptophyta; class Magnoliopsida; order Asparagales; family Orchidaceae; genus Cymbidium; species Cymbidium sinense. Next base: position 177,749,712 of record CM038218.1, read on the forward strand.
GTGTACACTCTGTACACCATGTAGTGTACACTCTGTACACCTTAATGATGTGGGTCTTCCAATTATGAATCTCAATGATTTTATATGATGTATGTAGTGCATTTAAATAGAAATTGAGAATGTTCTGGTTAGTTTTCTAGAGTGTACACTCTGTACACCCTTGAGTGTACACTCTATACACCCTAGAGTGTATAGCCTTATTTTTTAAATTTAAATAATGGAGAGACTTCCAAATATGAATCTTAATGATTTTATTTGTTGTTTGGAGTCCCTTTCAATATGAATTGAGTTTTTTTGTCAATTTTTCAGAGTGTACACTCTGTACATTCTGGGGTGTAAACACTTATTTTTTAAAATTTAAATGATGCGGTCTTCCAATTATGGATCTAAAAAAATTTTATATGTTGTATGTAGTGCATTTAAACAGGAATTAAAAATTTTTTGGTCAATTTTCTAGAGTGTACACTCTGTACACCAAGAGTGTACAACCTTATTTTTAAATTTAAATATTAAGGGACTTCCAAATATGGATCTCAATGATTTTATGTGATGTTTGGAGTCCCTTTCAACATGAATTGAGTTTTTTCTATCAATTTTCCATAGTGTACACTATGGGGTGTACACCTTTATTTTTAAATTTTAAATGATGTGGGTCTTCCAATTATGGATCTCGATGATTTTATATGTTATATGTAGTGCATTAAAATAAGAATTGAGAATTTTTTGGTCAATTTTCTAGAGTGTACACTCTGTACACCTCTGGAGTGTACAACCTTATTTTTAAAATTTAAATAATAGGAGGACTTTAAAATATGGATCTCAATAATTTTATATGCTATTTGGAGTCCCTTTCAATGGAAATTAAGTTTTTTTATCAATTTTTTAGGGTGTACACTCTGTACACTTTGGGGTGTACACCCTTATTTTTTAAATTTAAATGATTGGGTCTTCCAATTATGGATCTCAAAGATTTTATATGTTGTATGTAGTGTAGTTAAATAGGAATTGAGAATTTTTTGGTCAGTTTTCTAGAGTGTGCACTTTGTACACCCTAGAGTGTACACTATGTGCACCATGGAGTGTACACTCTATACACCATGGAGTGTACCCTCTCTACACCCCAGAGTGTACAGCCTTATTTTTTAAATTTAAATAATGGGGGGACTTCTAAATATGGATCTCAATGATTTTATATGATGTTTGGAGTCCCTTTTAGCAGGAATTGAGTTTTTTTTTATCAATTTTCTAGAGTATACACTCTGGGGTGTACACCCTTATTTTTAAAATTTAAATGATGTGGTCTTCCAATTATATATCTCAATAATTTTATATGATGTATGGAGTGCATTTAAACAGGAATTAAGAATTTTTTGGTTAGTTTTCAGAGTGTACACTTTGTACACCCTCGAGTGTACAACCTTATTTTTAAATTTAAATAATGGGGCTTCAATTATGGATTTCAATTATTTTATATGCTATTTGGAGTCCCTTTTAGCAGGAATCGAGAATTTTTTTGGATAGTTTTCTAGAGTGTACACTCTGTACAACCTTAATGTTTTTGATGTTGAATTGTAATTAGTTTGAAAACAACAAAATGAGTTGTCAGAGATGCATAAATTAATTCAGTAACTTCATGAAAAAATCCAATAAAATATACCTTCATTTTTTTATATAAACAAAAAATAGATAAAGAAAAGCCAAATTATTTATGCTTTCAGAAATAAATTACATAATATTCTCATTTATTTATTTGGCTCTTGCCATGTTCTAAAGACGTCACAGTCAACATTGCATAAAGGTTCATAAAATACACATTTGGAATATTGTATCAACAATTTAATTCACTTCAGTGAAAATATGTTGAGTTGAGCTTCAAAGTACAACATTGTAATAGTGGATTAAAATACATTCATTCAAATTGTGTAAAAAAATTAGACATTTATATGAGCACATTAAAATTAGGCTTCAACTAAACATAAAAAAGTTGTAACTAAAATATATTTGTCCCTCTGTTTCAAGCATTATAATGTCTCTCTTTGATGACATCCATCATCAGCTTGGTGTATCCTTCTGCTGATTGACTTACTGTTGAGCTGGAGTGAAATTCTTGAAATTTAATAACAAAATTAAAGTATTATACCTGCTTACCTTTAAAATGCACTCTATCATTACAGAAAATGGTGTTGCAAAGGGTGACTCTTTATGTTCTGCAATTGTTGTTACTTGTTCATTCTTCTCTGCAACATTAAAAATATAATGTGTGCAAATTTGAAAGTTATATTTGAAAAGTAAAATTTTAAAAATAGGTAGAAAATTACTATTACCTTTCTTATTTCTCTCCCAATAACTTTTCAACCTTGCATTAGAAACACCCTTTTGGCGACATCTTAGCTGGATCCTTTAGTAAGTTTGGAGTGCATATGGAATCTCTTATAGGAGACTTCTTTTTCTTCTTTGCTTTGTCAATTGGAGGTGAATTCTCACTTAATATAGAATCAACATAACCAAATAATTTTTTTAAATAATCCAACATATACTGCTCAAATTCCTTATTACCTTGTGCTCTAGTGCTTATTTAATATAAATATCTACTTGTGTGGTTCTGAAAAAGAATGCATGTCAAATTTTTATCATAACCTTCTAAATATTTGAAGTATTTGTAAGAACTGTCAAAGTAGATATCCTTCTTTGCTCTAAAAGACCATCACATGAGAAGATACATCTCCGGGATCCTCACAATATCTTCTAGACTCAAGACTTTAATGCAATGGGCATAGAGTAATCCCATTATTTTAATTTTTTTTACAACTACAAGTTATATTCAAACATGCCTTGTCCAAATGAATAGTCCATATCTTGGAAATGTTGGTTTTCTCTAAGTTTGTTATAAAATATTCCATGGGATTATCATCTGAGATATTTGTTGCTAATCTACCAACTCCATGTAAAAATTCTTCTTCAAAAAAAGTGTAATGTTTGCTTGTGTAAAACTTAGTGGCTTGCTTTAATATAAGACTAGTTCTAACTACTAGAATAATTGCTGACTGGCTACATTTGAAATCTTCATTATATTCATTCTGTCGTCATGTGTCCATAACCTTCTCCAATCCCAAGAAACAATCGGTGATAGAGCTTGTTGGTTTAGAGATTATATGACATACATTATTCATGGACTCACTACATTGTATTGATAAAATACCCATGGAGAATGAATCTTTATTGAATGTGGGAGACCACTTACTTCTAATTGTGTATATCTCAGCTAGCCAAGCATGATCCTGCAAATTCCCTTCATCTAGCATCTTAGACCAATGATGATCAAACTCTTCTTCTGAATCACATTTACTCATGCAATTATAGAAGAGACTTTGTATAGATTTATTACTATTAAAATAATGTACCTTTGAAGAAGCTTTCTTAGAAATGTCATTGGCATAACCTATGGTGAGTATAAGGTAATGCAATCTCAATGGCTCTCGCCATTGCTTGATCTTGACCAGTGAATATTATTATAGGGTGCCTCTCATTCATTAGCCGGATAAATATTTTGAATAGCCATGTGAATGACTCAATTATCTCTTTAGATAAAAATGCTACTCCAAATAAAATATTTTTCCAATGATGGTTGACTCCAACAAAAGGTGCATGGACTAAATTATATTTATTGAGTCGATAACTTGTATAAAAAATTATGACATCCCCAAAATAATCATAGTCTATCCTTGACATGTCATCAGCCAAAAAAATTCACCAAGCTATCCGACTCATCAACTTGGACATCCTATGCAAACATTCTATCTTTCGCCTGCCTTTCCTTGAACAATTGTATTAATGCATTGGTATCACCATTCATAATCCTTGATTTTTCTTTCTTTTTGAATATAATTGAAAGCATCTCTTTTTGTAAAGCCAACATTCTCCACTCTGCCAACTTCCTGACTAAGATAGTTGAATGCATCAGTTGCTCTAATTTTAGCCTCTGTCATTGACTTTAACACATCCATCTTTTCTTCGTTGATGTCTCTATGAGATCTTAGAAGATGTAGGTCACCCGGCTTTGCTAATGAATGATTATGACTTTATATAAATTTTTTAACCTTCCAATTCCCATCTAAATCAATACAAAATATAATCATGGCAGGACAATCAGTCATAGTATCTATTTTTTAAAATTTAACCTAGAATTTTAGATTGAGACCCTTCTTCATACATGCTTTTGCACATAAATAATCCTTGGATTTCAAATTCTTCGAGTTCATCCAATAACTAGCATGATCCTTCCGGACACTAAATCCAATTTGATGTGCATTATCACAATAGAGTTCATATGCTTCCTTTTCATTGTGAACAGTAGTGTAAAGGAGTTTGTCTATAATTGGTTCATGAGACATAACAACTTCATCATTGCACCGATGTTTTGCCTCATTCACCTGTATCGACACACACTCGTATTATGAAAATCCATATAACATGTATAACTATGACCTCAAAGTAGCCTATAATAGCATTTAGAAAGAATATAGAAAGTCCCCAAGTGACTTAAAATTAAAAAAAGATGTACACTCCAAAGTGTACATAGTGTACTCTCTAGAGTGTACACTCCATAGTGTACACATGAAAAATTACTTCAAAATCACCCAAATCCTCCTCGAATGAACTCAAATTAGCTTATAATAATACTTAGAAGGGATATAGGCAGTCCCCAAGTAGTTTAGTTTAAAAAATAAGGTATACACTCCAAAGTGTACTGAGTGTACACATAAAAAATTGTTCGAAAATCACCCAAATTCTCCTAGAAATAACTCAAAGCAGCTTATAATAGAATGTAGAAAGTTTATAGGAAATCCCCAAGTGGCTTAAAATAAAAAAAGGGTGTACACTCTAGAGTGTACAGAGTGTACACATGAAAAACTACTCTAAAATCACTCAAACTCTCCTGAAAAGAACTCAAAGAAGCTTCTAATAGCATGTAGAAAGGATATAGGAAGTCCCCAAGTGGCTTAAAATAAAAAAGGTGTACACTCCAGAGTGCATAAAATGTACACATGAAAAATTACTCCAAAATCACCCAAATTCTCCTAGAAAAAACCTAAAGTTGTTTATAATAGCATGTAAAAAAGATATAGGAAGTCCCCTAGTGGCTTAAAAAAATGGGTGTACACTCTAGAGTGTACATAGTATACATAGCCTTTATATTGCATTTTAAAAATATTGCATTTTAAGCCTTTTATAGTATACTCTAGAGTGGCTTAAAACTTCTGGGTACTCCTTTACTACTGATATATCCTTTATATTCTTTACCTCTTTAGTAATATTAATAACTTGAGCAAGAAAATCTTCATAGTCTTTTACTAGCATCTTTTGAACTTTTAAGCAAGATACTATCATAGCCAATACTCCCTTATGTCTCACGAATTTGAATTCTTCTTCTCCAGAGATATTGAATTTGGCTATCTTTTTATAACAATCTATAGTAGCATAATATTTAGATAGCTAATCCATTCTTAAAATCACATCAAATTCAAATATTAGCAGTGTTATTAAATCTGCATCAACTAGTTTTCTAATTCTAAAGGTCCTCTTGTCCCTGAGAAAAGCGGTGGCTTGTGTATGCTGATTTCTTATCATTTGAGTCATTGCTTCCATCAATTGTGTAAATGCATCTATCGTTAGTTAAGGCGGTTGCACCAAATTCTAGTGCTCGATGATTTGTGTCTCTCTATTTTCACCCATAACATCTTCCTGAATTAATTTCATAGGTCTGAGAAGCACAAATTAATTATAACCGTTACACATCAATTAATATAATCATATGCAAATCTCTTCATAAAATTTATCATCTTCCTAATGGCTCTTTGATTATGATCATACTTATATCCCTAAATATAAAATCTAGCCCTGATACTACTCTTGTCAAGACCCGGCCCGGGAGCTTAGAATACCAAGGCGAGAACAGACGGTCGGACGGATAAAAGAAAAACTTACATAGCACTTCAAATCTTAAATAAAATCTTCAATCATACAAGAGCCACTATAATCCACAATGATTTAATAATTTGTCCACACATATATATACTAACAAAGTTCACATGACATACAATTTAAATATAATTCAATATAACTGACATGATTACCTATCTCTTGTAGTCTCTCTACGGCGATAAACATAACCCTCCCTTCTATCAGCCATTTAGTTAGGATGGTTACCTGAAAAAATTAAATAACTAATAATTGAATAAAATTCAGTTGGTCAATTATGTTGTTACACTATATAGTAAAAAAAGAGTATACATTAATGGGTTTGTTATCACATGTACATAACAGAAATAAATTTTTTAAACAATCAAACATATGAGAGGTAGGTACAGATAAACATTTCGTACAAACTTTTATTTTTTACATTTATCATCCTTCTAAGGAGTCACCGTCTAAACATTTACCAATACTCATCCAAAGGACAAGTAGTCATTACCATTTGCCAATTTCATTGGTTCTTTTTCGTCATTTCATGCACGGGTACATTCGTCAGGATTATAAGAGGGTGAACTTCTTTAACATACACATTCATAGCATACAATTATACAATTATACATATTAATTCAAAACTAATCGCGGTTAATTTTATAAAATGGCGATAATGATATGATATAGCATTCAGGTTATTATCCAACACGAATAAACAGTAAACTATATCATAATTTATGAAAAAATAGAAAATAATCACAACTTGTAGTACAGGAAAAAGTCATAATCATACAAACATGCATTTCATCATAAAAAATTAAAGATATTTTTATCATAAATGTAAGAACATAATTACCCACTTTAATTTGTAGTTTTCTCTTGAATCTCTTTCTCTTTAATGCTTCTTTCCTTAATTGAAATTCCTATAGAATAAAATATTGATTGGATCAATATTAGAAAGCAATGTATTTTATTTTATTCATTTCTTATCTATGATATTTACATATAGCTTTTATTAATTGATGCTCACATTCATCAATATTCCTTGTCTATTTTCTAAATCAAGTTAAATTTCTTAATAATATTATTTATAATTATCAATTTCACTTTATTCATTACTACCATTAGATTATGATCCTACTATTATGCATGTAATATAATCATTTTACTCTATAAATATGTTTAAATAATTAAGTTTTATTTGTATAAGCAAAGGTAGAATTAAGCTCTCCATCTATTCATACCATTAATCATATTTTTTATACATTCATCTAAATTATAAGTATTTCATTTCTAGCATTTCATTTATAGGTTTTCAATGTCATAATTTAATTATTCTCATAAATCTTTCAACATATTTATGCAACATATTTATAATTTACATACATAGCCTTTAATATCATTTAAAATATATATTGTACATTAAAATACTTATGTAGACATTTGTATTGTAAAATGGACATTTGAATTTTTTTACTTTTTTTTTAAATTGAAAACTTTATAATACAAATACATTTCCCTTTTATAATATAAAAATTTATTTCCCTTATAAAAAAAAAACAAAAGAAAATAACTTACCTTTCTCGATTTGCCTTAAGGACCCGTTTGAGCAGATGGATGCATGCATGCGCCTCTACTTTTCCTCCCACGCACGCAAGCCTCTCTCGGTCATCGGTGCACAAGAGGCTCCGGCGACCCGACGTCAGCGGCAGTGGAGCCGCCTCACTCTGCTAGGGCACGGACGCACGAGGACCGCCTTCTCCCTCTCTCCCTCACTCCCTTTCTCGTGTGGACTCCCTCCTCTCTCGGTTGTCAACACACGGAAGGCTCGATTAGGGCATGCATTCAAGGAAGTAGTCTCCCCTTTTCTCCCTCCCCCCCCAGCTTTTTTGGCCTTTCTAATCCAGCGGCCAACCATCGCGGCAATTGGATTTTACATTTTATTTTTGTTTTCTCTTTTTTTTTTTTTTTTTTTGACTTTCGGTTATTACAAATTGTGTGGCATTTATATACTTGCATAAAGATCAATGGGGCTAGTTGACTCCTTATGCATTATACTATGCTTTCATAGGATATGCTGCTCATTACAAAGGGTATCGATATAATCATCCTCCTATGAATAAAAATTTAATTATCATGATGGAAACTAGTTCTCATAAAGTCATGATGTATTTCACTTATGAGTTTAAAATTTATGAGGAATACCATGAAAAATTTTAGACTCTTCATTATAAGATAAAGGAATCATTTGAACATGATAATCCTAATGAGGGTAACTTGGATATGAGTAATAAAAACTTGAAGGCTAGTGGTGATGGCTTACAAAATGGTCAAATTAATTAATAAATAGGTGAATTGGGTTAAAATGAAAAAAAAAAGTCTATATCTACCATCACTCTATTCAAGAACATTTTCATCATGTCATATGAAACTAAATATACATAGCTAAGTGTTTGATGAGAATGTCATATTAGCGATATTTCTAATCCCATAAGAAAAACAGAGCTCTCTAACAAAAATAATATCACATGAGTCATTATGCATCTAATCATTTTCTATCATAATCAAATTAATCATTCATGAATCTCATATCTAATATATTTATTCCTACCAATATGCATAATGCCTTAATTTAACCAAAATTAAAAGCTACTATAAATGAGGTGATGATCCTTATAGAAAAATGAAATATGAGAACTTGTTGTTTTTACTTTAAAAAAATGTTGCAAATAAATTTATATAGTGAATTATAAGATAGATGGGATAATTGAATCTTGCGTTAGATTTATCTCCATATGCTAATTTCTCTTTGGAAGTATTTTAACTTGCCTCTTTGTTTTTTTTTCTTGGCCTTCGGCCTCCTTTTATAATTATCATTATTATTAATGATAATTATTTTAGTTTAGGGTTTAGTATAAATAACACAAATAATTTTACTATTCATGCAAGAATTCAAATTCAATAATCTAATTATTTCTACTCGAATCTAATTTGACTGTCCTATATGAAAATTACGGTCAACCGGATGCCCCTCATGTGATACGACTGAGGACAATGAGAGCTCCAGCAAGCCATATGGCATGCGAGATAAGATAAATATTAATAAATTAATCAGCCATAATTATCATTTGATCATCTAGTTTATGAGGAAAAAAACATATTATATTGATAAATATCGTAGCCTCTGGCAACTGGCATGCTTTGGCTTAAGGCTGTCCATTAGGCAAAATTTTTAAACTAAGCATCTTTTAAATTTTAATTTATGAAATAGACTTAACAAAAAAAAAATTTCAAAATAGGCACAATCGTCTGTTTAACGGGCAACTGGTGCTGATGCTATATGCACAAGGAATGGCCTAAATTATTATTATTTTTTAAAAAAAGAGGAATTTATATACATATCACACAATTCTTATGTATTTACATATCTAACATCACACAGTGAGCACGTAAAATATTTTTTTTGGCCTAAAATATTTTTTTAAAAAATAGGAGAATTTACATACATATCAGATAATTAAAATATATATTTTTTATTTAAAAAAAGGGAATTTACATACATATCACACAATTCTTATGTATTTACATATCTAACATCTAAAGTTAGATATTTACTTATCTAATACTTTTCTATGCTTAAAAATGTGCATTTCACTTTTAAAAAGTGAATAAAGTGATATTTTTGATGCGATATTGAATATTAGGGTGTTATATATGAAAAATTGAAGTTTATGTATTAGATATGTAAATACATAAGAATTGTATGGTATGTATATAAATTCCCCCAAAAAATACTAATTTTATAATTTTGCTTTGAGGTCTCAACTTTAATTTATCTTTTTTTAATAAATATCTAAATTTTATATTTAAAATATATTTATTTTGTATACATAAAAGATAAATTTTATTAAAATTTAATAATCTTTTTATATAAAATTAAAAAAAAATTATAATATTTATGTAAATATGAAATTTTAAAGTTAAATATGTAAAAACATAAGAATGAAGTTCTATGTTAGGGTATGTTTAAAAATATATAATAAATTTATAATAAAAAAAGTTAATTTCATATTTACATAAAAAATTTATACATATATATTATACATTAAAGATAAATTTATACATACATATATATATATATATATATATATATATATATATATATATATATATATATATATATATATATATATATATATATATATATATATATATATATATATAATATTTATACATTTTTAAGCTAAATATTTTATATAATATAGAAGTTAAATTTTATTATAAATTTATTATATATTTTTAAATATATCCTGGTCTAACAGAGAACTTCATTCTTGTATTTTTATATATTTAAATTTAAAATTTCATATTTACATAAATAGTATAAATTTTTTAATTTTATATAAAAAAATTATTAAATTTTAATAAAATTTATCTTTTTATGTATATAAAAATAAATATATTTTAAATATAAAATTTAGATATTTATTAAAAAAAAGATAAATTAAAGTTGAGGTCTAGCAAAATTATAAAATTTGTATTTTTTGAGGGGATTTATATAAATAACACACAATTCTTATGTATTTATATATCTAACACCTAAATTTTAATTTATATATATATAACACTCTAATCTTTAATATCACATCAAAAATATCACTTTATTCACTTTTTAAAAATGAAATGCATCTTTTTAAGCATAGACAAATATTAGATAAGTAAATATCTAACTTTAGATGTAAGATATATAAATACATAAGAATTATGTGATATATATGTAAATTCTCTTTTTTTAAATAAAAAAAATATTTTATGCTACTTACTGTTTGTGATGTTAGATATGTAAATAAATAAGAATTGTGTGATATGTATGTAAATTTTCCTTTTTTTAAAATAAATATTTTAGGCTAAAAAAATATTTTACGTGATGTGATATTTGATATGTAAATAGATAAAAATTGTGTAATATTTATGTAAAATCTTCTTTTTTAAAAAAAAATAATTTAGGCCAAGTGCAGATAAATGGTTGAGCCCGTTTAAGACTCCGTTTAAGACTGTGTCTATTTTAAAATTTTTTTTTTTAAACTTATTTTGCTAATTAAAATTTAGAAGATGCTTAATTTAAAATTTTGTAATTATTATTTTGGAAGCAGTAAACTTGTTCCGTTCACCTGATCCCTCTAATGTCTAGCGATTTTTCTATATTATAACAATTATTTATTTTAAAAAATAAGACTTTTGTCTGAATGAATTGACCCACGCCATCTCGTATGAACACACATGAACTGCTTTTATTGATGCAATAGGGATAATAAGCTGAGATTAATGGAGCTTGTTCGAGCTGACAATAATAATAATAATAATATTATTATTAGTATCATTATTAGTATTATTCATTTGCATTGGAAGCTCCGCCTCTGTTTATATATCTTCACCACCTAACTAAAGGAGCACTCGCCCAAACAGCACCTGAAGAAGTGCAGCTTTCTCCGCCACCATTCCTCTCCCTCCTCTCCCATCTCTGAAGAGAGCTAAAACTCTTCCTAACCAAATGGCTTTCGCCGTCTGCAAAGCCTTCTTCTCCCTCTTTCTCGCTGTCACCTTCTTCAGCTCCGGCGTTCTCGGTAACCAAACACTTTAAATCAGAGCCTTCAATTATTACAATTCTAATATATAAATATAATTTGATCTTATCTACTTTCAGGAGGTTTTGCGTGCGAGCAGCTGGATCGCAGTACGTGCGCATTCGCGGTGTCATCTTCTGGTTTACGCTGCGTGCTGGAGAAGCACGTGCGAGGGAAGGGAAGGGAAGAGGTGTACAAGTGCCAGACGTCCGATATAGAAGCTAACTTGGGCAGACTTTGGTTGGATAGAGTCCGATGAATGCGTGGAAGCCTGCGGCCTCGACCGTGACACGCTCGGAATCTCGTCGGATTATTTGGTTGGCCGCCAGTTTATACGGCGGCTTTGCTCGCCGGAATGCTACGAGGGTTGTCCCAACGTCATCGATCTTTACTTCAACCTCGCCGCCGGCGAAGGTAATGCTGATATAACAATTATCTCTGCCTTAATATATGATTCTCGAACCTGGTGAGAATAATTATTAGCATATTCTACTATATTTTGTATAAATTATTGTTACTATATAAATATATTGATATCATTCTTTAATAGAATTAAATGATTAAATAAACACAGCTAAATTATAATAATATATAATATTTATGAATATAATTTATGATAAAAAGTATTATTTATCAACACATCAGAACATATCAAGTTATTCCGATAAAATTTTTCTTATGAACCTCGTTGAAATATATATATATATATATAGACATATTTTTATAAATTAATAAATTATGAACTCGAAAGCTATTTTACAGACAAAAATACTAGTTTTATAAGGAATATTATTTAAATATCTTATATTTTACTTTGTTGAATCAGTTGGTTGACGTTTTGATTCATTTTTTAGAACTCTTGGTTCTATTCTTGAGGAATATATAGGTGTCTAAATTTTATTATATGTGTAGATTGCGCGGACTCTAATATTATAGCGATGCTCATTAATATATAATTATTATGTATTAATTATTAATTAGTATGTATTATTCTATATTAATATATATATAAATATTATATATTATTATATAATTAATATTATAATAGTATATAATAATATATAATAGTTTATAATAAAATATAATAATTATATAGTCACATAAATTCATACTATTATAATCTCAATGTAGAGTTATAACTAATAATATCACCTTTGTTAATAGGAAAAATTTGTCGGAGCTGACCTTTCAATATTTATTAAAAAAATTATGCTATAAAATGACCATGTCGGTCTACCTTTGCATCGAATTTCTTGTATTTTTAAAAATAAATCTCTATCAAAGATTAGGGTTTACTGTTGGAAGAGACAAGAAGTTAAATGGAATAAATCTCTATTACTGTAAAACTTATTCCTATAAGTATAAAAATGTTGAAAAAATATTATTCCATTTTATTTTAACATTTTACATAATTTAATAGCTTTTAATCTTTTTTTAAAACTTAATTACAATGCAAGTTTCAGTCACACAAGGCTCTTTTAAAGAAAGAAAAGTGGTATCAGGAGTTCAGGAAAAAATCAAGAAATCAATCAAAATAATAAATTATTTTGTAAAAAAAAATATAAAATTATTGTATATAAAAAATAATAAGATCATTTAATATATTATAATATAACCAAAATTATTATTTTTTAATAAAAAATATCATGCATGCTTATTTAAGAACCACCTAACATAATTTTTTTATTTTTTTATTTTTCTGACGTGAAGGAGTTTTTCTTCCTAACTTGTGCCGAGCAAAGAGCGAACGACGTGAAATGGAGGAGATCAAGAGCTCTGGGGAGGCCAGATTAGCCTGTGCACCAGAGGCGGCAACGACGACCTGATTATATATACCAGCAAGCGAATATTATATTTAAATAATTACTAGAATATTCCAATATAATTATTTATATCACTATAAGAAGATAAGGTGGATACAATTAGAAGACAAATGTTCATTATATTTTCTGTTAAGAAAAAAAAAAATCCTTAGCGTTTTTTTTCTTAACTTTTATTTAAATCTTCTTATTTTGAACCTTTGTCTTTAATATTGAGCATTTTTTATCTTTTTTATGTGGTTATTATATTAAAGTTTGATTTTGGCATGGTTAAATAGTGAATGCAGATCGATCAAATATGTGAAGCGTGAGATTTTGTTCTTGAAATAATAATAATAAAGTTGATACTTTGTTATTAACAGTATATAGTAGATTAAAAAGAATGTGCTGATCACATGTGATGATCTTTAAAAAAAAAAAATGCTTATAAATGTGGTTGAGTGATTCTTATGATATAAACTCATATATATATATATATATATATATATATATATGGATTAAATTCATCAAGTTATGATTAAGGCTTGAATTTCATGCAAGAAGTTATTGATCATGAATTGACCTTATACTCACACCCTAGTCTACTTAGTTAGAGGAGGTAGTCAACCCAACCTGACCGAAGGATCCTTATAAGCAGCCATGAGTTACGTCGTCCAAGAAATCCTTGTAGACCGGGGCGCGTTTAGGAGACAAGTCTACCTTACCGATAGAGGCTTTTTGTCATCGATATACCCCATGATTCACATCTCAAGGTATAGAGCCATTGGAAGCATCATACGGTCGTGTATTAATATAATGGTGTCATTTGGCGACCACGATTAGAGGACTCGATAATAGCATCATCACCCTCCCGCAGATTAGGAAACATGGGCTACGCCATTACTAGTATGAGATTGAGAGTGAGCATAAGAGCAACTTTGACTTTGGCGCTGTGAAATTTTTTTAAATTTGTCACCCTTAACAACGCTAGGTGGATTGAATGGAGTTTGCTTTAAATATTTAAGGATTGAATTTCATTTAACCATTAAATAGCTTAGTGATATATTAGATTTCACATTTGGATTGATATTTGATTTAAATTAATTTAATCTGAAATTAAAATCACATTTTGATGGAAATATTCCCTTCGGTTGAAATCTTCATTCAACACAGCCATCATCGAGGTATTTAAGTCTGCTTAATCATTTAGTTTATTATTTCAGATCCTGTCGACTCTATTGATTTAATAATAGATGATCAGATCTAGATTCATACTTCGAGTATTTTGAATTTAAAAATATTGAACATAATATCATAAATATTTTGATAATAGTTACCCCTCCAGTTGATATCTTCAATCAACTCAGTTATCATTGGGGTATATAAGTCTGCTTAGTCATTTAGTTTATTGTTTCAGATCCTGTCGACTCTATTGATTTAATAATAGAGGATCAGATCTAGATTCATACTTCGATTATTTTGAATTTAAGAATATTGAACATAATATCGTAAATATTTTGATAATAGTTATCCCTCAAGTTGATATCTTCAATCAACTCAGCTATCATTGGGGTTCAATGATTAGTTCATTTAAATATTTGTATTTTTGAAATATAATTATGATGTTGTAATATATTCTCAAATTCAAAATAAATTCTATTTTTATTTGTTTTTAACTCGCACAGCATCCTGAGACACTTGAATCTAAACGTTCAGCATTGTGTCGGGGTCCATGAGGGTATTTAATAATTTAGATAATTTTATTTCTAAATCATGAGATTAATTTCATATTTTCATTTAATTCCAACTTAGCTGCATAACTTTTTCAGATATTAAAATTTGTACTCTGAATTTTCATGTTTGAGCATATGCAGGTATTTATAACTTAGATAATTTCATCTAATTAATGAAATTATTGACTTTGAAAATCATAATTAGAATGAAATTCCTTAATCTTTGAATTGAAAGAAGCACCATAATTCATGAAAAATTTAATTTAGTATCGCCTTCTGTCACTTGTACGAAGGATTGCAGATTCGGTAGTATAGATTTCAACTTTATACTTTCGATTCAAAATATTACACTTTCTCTTATATTTAATTTGATAACAAATTAAATAAAAATGAAATGGCTATTTACCTCATGCATATTAATAGGATTTTGCATCTTTGCTAATCATCATATTCAACATCATTCTCACTCATAGACAAGCTACTATACCTCTTTCAACTTAGCTTATAAAGAGCTTAAGTCATAATTCGGTTGAATTGTATTTCAAAGCTAGATTTCAGAGTTATTACAAGTCTCATGTAATCTAATTATTTTGTTCAACTGAATTTCCTTTAAGATTACTCGAAGCAAAATGTTGCAAAAATTACATTCAAATTCATTGGCAAGCTATCAAATTCTTTGAAAATTTTACTCAAATTTCTTCAACTCTTCTCAACTCATCCAATTGAAGTTAAGCATGAAACTTTCATTTATTGAGAAATCCCTTTCTTATATTGATTGGCATACTATTTGTGTTCATCAAAGGTCTTCATTTGTACTACCAAAAGTACCTTCAAATATAATATGAGTTTTATTTTGAAGCTTTCTTTGTATTATTTCTATCCATTCAATATGTTGCCTAACCATTTATGTGTTTTGGAAGGCATTTGATTCCACTACAATTTCTGTCCAAATCACCTTGACCCGTTCAATATAATTGTAATACTTTGAAAGTTTACAATTTCTTATTTATATTTCTCTTGCTTAAGAGTAAAATTTCAATTTCCACACTAATCATCAGTTACTTAAATCAATGCCTAATACAAGTTGTGGTAAGATTTGATTATTCAATTAAAAGTCATTTTTATATTTGTGGGCGGGTCATCAAATGATGCTCATTCTCTCCTTATAAAATTGGAATGCTAGGGGCTTCATTTCATATGCTTGAGTTTGAAGCACCATAAAGAGGAGTAAGATCTTGACTCAAAATTTATGCGAGCTTTCAACTTGCTTAAAAAAATTTTGTAACTGCTTTTTCTCTTTTATTATTTTTTGATTTGATATTTATCTTTGTATTTATCATGTGTTTCTTTATCTAATTTCAATTTAGATGATTTCTCTTTAAATTTATTTAAGTCTCGAATTTCAGTCTAAATTTTGGCAGCATTTTAACATAGGGGTATTACATCTAATAGTTTTGAACTGCGTCGTCTTATTTATTAAGCAGTGTTGTCTTTCGACACCATAACTCTCTTTATCACTCACTTTACGCATTATTAGTTTTGAAACCTACAAAAAAAAAACTATGCATATATATATATATATATATATATATATATATATATATATATATATATATATATATATATATATATATATATATATATTCTACACACATTCACACGCTTCTATACATCCACAATTAACAACCACGATAAATTTGGTCAACAGGACTGATTTGTAACTTGGGATCGCAATTTTGCTGGACGGAATAGAGGAAGGATCCGAATGGGAAAGATACACCGATGTGGGTAGGAGTGGAACAATCTTAGAAGGGGATTATTTTTAAAATAGGCTTAGTGTTAATCTTAATTAGGCGTTTAGGCACAAAAAAATTTTATTTAGCAAAATAGGCCTGTCGTCAAGCGGACGAGCCGCGGGCTTCCGTGGCGCCGATCGTCCGTGGCTTCGACGGTCGTCAGATCAAGCGGACGGCGCGCGTAACTTCGCGTGTCGATCGTCGTTTGGCGGGGCCCGGCATAACCGATCGTCCGTCAGCGTGGCCAGCGTCGGAAGAACCGATGTCGCCGTTTGAGACGGCGCTCGCTAAAAAAAAAATGTGCGCAGAATAGCATATGAAAATTTCCCCATGAAAATTGATTAGTGGCTTAACACGCATACTCATTCGACATTGAAGCCTCTCTATAAATAAAATAGAGGCTTTCGGTTCAAACTACGAAGTATCTAGGATGCCATATTTAGGTGAACAATGATATTTTACATGAAGGCAACTAATAAAGTCATTCTATGATGCAAGTTAGAAATAAAAAAGTTTAAGTAGCAAAATCTAAAAGAACACGACAATAACATCTACACTTGACAATAACATCGCATACACTATGAGATTAACACCAAATTTCCTTCCACATGATAAATGAAATACATATAGTAAAAAATGAATAAATTATTTCTAGAAAGAAAATAACAAAAACAAAAGGTTTACTTGTTTCATATAATAGCGTCGAAGTACACATACAACAAAATATGATCTAGCATGGGCAGAATATAATAGTACATCTGACTATCTCCGATGATGCCTACGATGCGGTGCTCGCATCACTAGGGTGTATAATGGGGTGGTCGTCGTGGCGGTCTGGTGATGCTCCATTTCTTGGTCCTCAGGTTGACTTCGGATGGTTGTTGCGGTAACCATGATCTACATACGGGGGTGTCATATGGAATGAGGAGGCCCGTGGAGGAAGCGGTTCTTTAAAGGTGCATCACAGCCACATAGATCCCAGTACGAATCTTGTGATGGTTGTAAATGTATCGTAGATGGTACCAACGGTGGAGATGATGGACCAATATCCGCGAAGCCCATCGGTCGGCGAGGTACTTGGAATCTGTGTCCGTCTCGTCGAAATATACATGTTTGTGTGCAAGTCTGACAACCCTCATACTCGTTGATTGATTGCATCTACGTAATCATCCGCCCTCCCAAAATAGCGTCACGAATATATCCCGGTATTGATATGTGCTGACGTGGCAGACGCATATTATGATGTAATTAAAAAAAAAATTATCACGGTTAAGAAATCGGCTTACCATGAGTCGATCTCCGGGCTCGAGGGTAATACGTGTTTGAAATGCTGTGGGTGCCGACGCATATCTGATTGTAGCAGATACCCTCATGTATCGATTAATGGTGCACCCAGGCCTGCGGGTAGAGTCTACCACCTGGCCGACTCCGTCGCTCTCCCCGCTGCAATATATGCGGTGGTAAATGACCCGGTCCATGTCGGCTTTCCCTCGACCATCCACTCGCGAAAGACTACCTGGGCAACCTCGGTCGTGTGGAAGGCCAAAGCTATGCGAGCACCGCGATCGGTGGTGCCACTCAACTCGTTTCCAACTAATCAGAGGTACTCTGGCCAACCATATGTCATCCCCATGCAAGCATATATCTGCGAGCGTTCACGGATCGAGCTCCGTGCCATATCACACGTGTTGTTTTTTGAATATTAGGGTTCTTTTACATACAAAGGTTGTCACAAATTATGCATACAAAAAACATACGACTCTGCGGTAGGCCATCCGCTCGTCTCGATCACTCTAATATGGTGGCGTCACCTCTCGGACAAACCCTTCATTCGGCGACAACCCGAGCCCATCTATGTCTGTCGGGTATGGAATATGTAACGTCGGTCTGCCGATATGAACATGCTCCCACACCCACACGATGCTTGTAAGCAACCGTATTCGTGCGCGCGTTGCCTCATGGAGCTCCACAGATAAATGAGCAAGCACCCGCTCCCAATGAAACTCTCGAGCGTGTCAAGATCCTCCGGTGAGGCGGAATCGTAGGTGAATCTCGAACAGTGCGGCATAAGAAGCGGCAATCGCAAAAGAATGTAAGCTCGAGATGCTAAAGCGATGCTCGAGCATATCTAAGTAAGAATCTACGTAATCGTCCGTACGCACCGTAAGGGCAAACAGTGCGTATGCGCCCCATTCGAACTCGATGTGATGTCTGGATCGGATCGTGATAGGCGGTGTCGCGGCTCGGATGTCTATCACATCTCATCACGAATCAGCCCACGATCGCCGTCACCAACAACATTTCGGTCCAATAATAGGCGTCTATCGAATCACCGAGGATCATGGCAACATCTGCGTGTGGCCGTCATCTCGCCAATGGGCAAATGGAATGAGTTGTGCGAGGACCACCGCTCCGAATCTTGTCGAAGGTGGTGATCATCGAATGTTGCATCGTGACACCAATCCAATCCAAGCGTAATGCGGTCATGAATGCAGACGAGTTCACCGCCTCTTTGAACATAAGCATGTGTGATGCCATATCGAGCGAGAAACACGCACGGTATGAGATTATAGTTGATAGGATAAGCGCGATATAATGCCGCAAACAGTGAAATCTTCGAAGGAGAATGTCGTTGAAATCGGTGTGACTCGGCGGTATCTATACCGATCCGGCATTCTGAGCATATAACGTATGAATATCTCCAACGGTAAGATTCTTCCCAATTTAAAAATAACCTTTGTTATAGGCGTGCATCCAAACTTTCATGTATGACGCATATGTTAAATTTGGAATCTCACGATAATCTCCACGGACTTTAAATCGGATGACACTAATGGGTTGGAAATAGCGATAAAATATTTGTACATTACATGTCAAACCTTGAAGCGAATGACTACATGTATGTAATTTACTTAAAAGCCAATTCTGCACCTAATCTCTTCTTGAACTTGCATGTAAGCAGTGTAGCTGTTAGCATATTACATAATATGGTGAACTTGGATTTATTTGAGGCATAGATCATCTTGGGCGTTGTTTATGATAGACCAACCACGAGCAAACAACAAGCGCTTTTATCAATAAAGCACATCCCTTCATGCATTCATGGAATGCAACTTTCATGTACAAAAGTTGACTCATCGAAGGCATCAAATATTTTCTCATCCCATTCTCGGTTGTTTGAGCATGACGAAGATACTCATTGTTAGATATGAGTACTCCTCTGTTTGGCTTGTTCTAGCGAGTAGTCTAATAAGCTCTCAACCTTTGAGATGGATATTTGCCCAAAGAAAATTCATCGCATCCTTGTCGCCTCCCTCATCATCGGTGCTTGTTGCGTAAGACATAGTTTCATACCCATCACTGCGTCACCATGAACATCACTCCACTTGCGAGAACTTGTGCCCATTACTTGTTCGTGGGCACACGGCGTATGCTTCTCGGCGGTTCATCAGTGTGATGAATTCATCACTAATTGAAATGATGCTCCTCGGTAATGGCAATATCTCTTTCTCCTGGCCCGAACTCCGAACTTCAACATAAATTACTGGTTGCCGTGCGCATTGATCGAATCACATGCCGTCGTCAATAATATGTAGCGATAAATCCGGCACCAGAACGGCTATAAGATTAACACTTGGCGTCGCGGGTCTACCTTTGATCTCATGATTGGCCGTAACGGGTTAGTCGCCGTGGGATATATATTGGTCGATTTTTCCACCAATGTAGGTTGGAAAGAAATTATCAACAACATTCATTGTCCATGTAAAAACTATGCAGTTTCGAACTCGTATTATTCAACTGATAAGCATTCTTCCTAAGCATTGTTGAGGAGAAAAACATTTCAAGATATAATACTGATTGCGCATTGTAGTTGTCCCAAACTTTGCAAAATCATATTTCTAGTAAATTAACCTACTATTGTAGAGAGAGATTTATTGATAGTTCTAGTAAAATACATTACTATTCATCTTACAGTGTAAAAATCTACAACTAATTCAAATCAAAGCATTAAAGTAAAAACTAAAATTTCAGATAACCAAATTAACATCTCCTGTTGGTAAAATATAAAATTAAAATTACATAATTAATACTTTAATTACCATAATTAAATCATATTTATTATAAAAATAAAATATATAAAATTTATTTGAGATCCAAATAACTCATAAATGTAATAGATACTTTCAAAGTGTCGTTGGGAAAATTTTCATGACATATTAATTACATTGGTATATAAAATGATTAAATCATATAAAAATAAATTTTGTATAAATATCTATAATGTTTTCCTTGCTACTATAAATAAAATATTTAGTCATTATTACAATCATTTTGAAATTAATTTAATTGTTTTCTAGAAAATAATTAATTAAAATATACCAATAATACTTTAATCCCAAATTGAAAGTAACATAACTTGGTTAAATATCATCTCACATGAAAACTCCATTATATGAAAGCCGTCCAATTCTAAAACAAATTGAACAACTTCATTATGAGCTATACTTAAACATGAATAATAATTTTTTTATCCTTAGATTTCAATTCACAAATTCCACAAATTTTACAGCACTCTAGATTTTGCTAGATCTTTTAAACAAAAGATAAGTCTTTGCATTCAGGGAAGAAATACAACTAAACAAATTGAACAACTTCATTATGAACTAAACTAAACATGAATAATAATTTTTCCTTGCTATCCTTAGATTTCAATTCACAAATTCCACAAATTTTTTACAAGACTCTAGGATTTTGCTAGATCTTTTAAACAGATAAGTCTGCGTAAGAAATACAAGCTAAACAAATTGAACAACTTTAATTTATGAACTCTGGTAAACATGAATAATAATTTTTTTGCTATCCTTAGATTTCAATTCACAAATTCACAAATTTTTACAATCTAGGGATTTTGCTAGATCTTTTAAACAAAAGATAAGTGTTGCATTCGGGGAAGAAATACAAATGTAGCTAAATAACTCAAAGGATTTTTGCTAGATCTATCAGTTCGAAAAATTACCTGTCGGCATCGGCACGAAGAAATATCTCGTTTCCTCGTGGCGACTCGACGGATGGGGGCTCTCCTTGGCGGCGACCTCCCCTGGCGGCTTCTTGTTGAAATCCGGGGAGGAGCGGAGCGAAGCGTTTGGGAGGAAAAGAGAAATAAAATCGCGCTTACGGTTTGTTTGCGAAATAAGGCGTGGCGACCTCTCCTTGCGGACGAAACTCTGGCGGTGGTGCCAGTTCTTTGAGATCTGTGGCCGGGCGGAAGGCGAAACAGGCGGACTGAGGAAGGAAAAAAAAGGAAAGAGGAGGAGCTCACGGGATTTTCATATTAAGCCATCAGTCAACGGAGCGGTGTCCGCGTGACGTCCGTTTTGGGCCAGCGCTCAGACAACCGATCGTCAGATCAAGCGGACGGCCAGCTTTGCGGAGTCGTCGTTTAATGACTAAACTATTTTACTAAATTTTTTTGTCCGCCTAATTAAGATTAACTGCTTATTTAAAATAATCCCTCTTAGAAGTAGGTTGAAAGGGGAATTAGGAAGCGTAGCTCGGTTGGGTCATTCGGCTTTGGTTAGGCTTCAGCCCAGAGGAGTTCGGCCAGGTTACTCGCGTGCGTAGAGTTCAGACCGAGAGCGAGGGAGAAGCTAATGGGGGAAATGCAAGAGAGTTTGGCTGCGGCGTGGGCTTCAAATCAAGGGAAAGAGAAGAGGGGTTTGATTGGAGTACTGTACCGCGCAGAGGGGATGCGAGGGGGCAAACCAAGAGAGAAGCGGACGGGAATAGGGTCTGTTCGACTACAGTGGAGACGAACGAGAGAAGACGGAGATTAGACGGGTAGGGAGAAGTGAACGTCGAACGAAGGGGATTGAGAACATGCGGTTGAGAAGAATCGGAGGAAAGGAGTTTCGATAGGGTGAGGGAAAATGGGGAACGGACAAGAGAGAGTGCTTACGGCTTGAGGGAATCGGAGAACAGGAACTTGCGGCGCGCGGTTGAGAAGAATCAAACGAAAAAAGGAGTGCCTCTTCTTCGATTGGCTTGTGGTTTTTGGGAGAACGAAGGAGAGAGGGGTTTCGTTCGGTTTTGAGGGAGGATTGAGCGTGAATGGTTGCTTGGGCTGGTTGGATTGAGAGAAACGGGAGAGAACGGTTGCTAGGCTTTTCTTGAAGACAAACCAAGGTCAACATTGTTCAAGACTCAAAAGGTTTATTCAGAGTTGTGCTTTTATGATTACATTGAAACATGTAGATCCACAAAACCACACTAATCTTATTAACCAAATAAGACCTTGTTGAATCTAAGGCTAACTTAATTACTTATGTTTTTTTTTTCAAACTTAGATTAACCTAGGCTAAGGAATTCTTAGACTTTACCTAAGACATGGTAGCCTTGAGGCTATGAACCTTGAGGTAGTTTGTCTTAGATGGTTTCAACTTCTAGTAGATTTATCATCAAGACTTCTTAATCTATCTTGAACCCTTAGCTCACATAGACCTTAACATAGTGATGTCAAGGAAAATTAAGTCACCTTAAAATTAAGACTAAACTTGAGGTGCTATTGAACTATCCTTCTAAACCTTAATGAATATAATGCCTTTAAATTTAACTCAAGCATGGGTGAATAAACTCATTTAATCAAAATAATCAAAGTTGATTGACCCAAATTTGACCAACTAAGTACAGTTTGTCATCCTACTAGACCATTGGACTTTAATAAACCCAATTAAACTTTTAACTCTAAATTCAGATGAGTAAACTAGCATGGTTAGGTTAAACTATATCTAGTTAGCCTTAGCCTAGCTTAATTGTATATACACTTAGCTTGGTTTATTTTGGACTTGGATTGACCCTAAGTAACTCTATTGAGACCCTAAAGTCATTGGCTCAAATCCTAACCCAAGTTAGAATAGGATGAACATACCCTCGAGATGACTTCATCAACTTGACCTAATAAAGTCGAACCTAATAGATAAAGTTATTATTAATATATCATAAACTTAAATTTGATTTTTATATCAATATGAGATTATTTTTCACCTTTATATCCATCTCAAAATTTTCAATTGTTATAGAATGCAAATTTATAACACAATAAAAGCAACAAAAAAAAAAAAAAATCTTAGAAGTAAATCATATTTGATCTTATTGCATATTTCGAAACTAATCTAATCAACCCAAAATGCATTTTATCAAAGGCTGAACTATGAAGAGACTATCATATAGATAGTGGACCTTCAACAGATATATTCGTCCAATATTAACAATTAAAAACATTGCCTTGTTTCATTATAAAATTGAAAATTTTACAAAAACTACTAATTAAGGAGGTGAAGGCAAAAACAAATATTGATTAGAATAATAAAAATAACTACTGGAATTCATTGAGCAATTATAATCATTGATATGTCATTTAAAATACCACTAGTCAAAGTAATTCATTTGAAGTTGATCTTCAATTGAACAATTAGAGATCAAGCCTTAAAATATAATAAAATTTGGGGATATCGCTTAAATCCCTAAATAGCTCTTAAACATGGAGTGTTTATAGTCAATCGAATCGGCGTCTTGTGGGATCTAACAAGCCTAGGATCTCATAATTCCGACTTCATTTGAGCATTCAAATGCTTAAAATACATTAAATGATCAAAAGAATCATTTTAAGCCGTCCGATAGAGTGGAGTGGTTCGAATTTTGCATGTATTTATGAGGCCTCCTCTATAAGCATTTCATTCTTGAGGGGGCCCAAACAAGAGAGGAGAGCTCTAAAGCTTGAAAATCTGCATAATCGTGTCACGCCGACGGCATACCGTTGGTTGTCAACCACCGTGGCCTCGGCCGTACATCGCCGATCCTCGCCATTCGTCATCTCCGTCATCATCGATGACCCGCATTCGATTCGATCCGTTGTTCATCATCATCTCTAACACTGATATGAGCGACTATATGGTTTGTTGTTGTCGATTAGAATTCCATTGAGCCCTTCTCATATACAATCCTGTAATCTCGTATCAGAAAAACTTTGTACTCCAAAACAAATACATAGATGATTTTTTTTCTTGAGCGTGATTTTTATTCCGTGAGTTTTTCACGTAAAAATTTCGGAGTTTTATTATTAATATCAACTGATTTGTGTGTGTCAATGGAAACTTTAACTAGAACATTCTTGATTTTCTAGCCAATCAATGCATAATCCTTGCAACGGTTTTAATAACTATAATATTATAATAAAAAATTAGCTAACTTCTAACTTATTAAAAATTATTACAAATATGTGAATCTTGCAATAATTATTCATTTAAAATCTTGCAAGAAAAGAATAGCATAGGGGGTGTGATTATTAGACTTGAAATATGTAATATTGTTAGAATAAAAAATAATGGACCACAAAGTATCGTAAAATAAAAATAAAATATGTAACATATTAGGATTCATTTGGGATCAATTTTATTTTTATTTTTATGATATTTTAATAAATATATTTATTCAATATATTTTTTATATATCTTATTTTCTTAAAACATATTATATAACTATTATTATTATTTTATGTATCTATATATACACACATATGTTTTGTATCATTAATTATATATCTATGCATATAAATAAATAAAATTTAATCTAAATTAAAATTAAATCAATTCAAATCAAGGCAGCTCAATATTTAAGCAATTAAAAAACAGGAGAATATATATTCGAATGAATTTCTTCAAAATTTTCCGTGCTCTCCCTTCTATTACATAAATCCTACACATTTTCTCTAATTCATAACTGTTGCAATTTTTAAAAATGTCATTTACATACATACTATATAATTCTTATATTTAACATCTAAATGTTCAAATTTACATACATATACTTAAATCTTTAATATCATATCAAAAATACTACTGTTATTATCCTTTTAAAAGGCAATCATGAATGCACATTTTCGAGCATAAGTGCTCAATATATAAATATTAAATTTTAAGTATTAAATATATAAATTAATATATAAAAATTGTATAATATGTAGATAAATTTTCTTAAAAAATGGTTCAAAAGCATAGTTCTACAGTATACACTATACTTTGAAAAAAGGGATCTAACATTTCCCACATTACAGCATCGCTAATTACTTTTTTGTAATATAATGATAATTATAATTTAAAATTAACATTTAATAAGTCTTCCTTCCCTTATATTTTCTCCAAACTATATATCTCTGTCCTTATTTCTTCTAACAAAAAGACTTAATTTGCAATAAATTAATTAACGAATATATTAACATAATCATACAACTAATCACCTTCTGACTCAGTCTTTGATCTATTATGACAATACAAACAACAATTATACAAAAATGAAAATAATATAAATCCAAAGTTTGGTTGTCGTATATAAATAAATACGACTAAAAATAAATCCAAGCTAGCTCGATGGTGCTCATAGCTAATTAAACGCTTTAAGCATTGCCATACCGCCATATGCTTCGAACCGCCCGAAAAATAATTGAAATATCGAAAAAGTCGGACATCAATAAGTGAGTTGGAATTGCTGGCATAGCATGGGTTGAACCGGTCCATAAGTTATTCATCGGCCGGCCGGCTGGGTCGCTAAATTTTTTTGAAATATATATATATATATATATATATATATATATATATATATATATATATATATATATATATATATATATAAATTCAGAGGTATTGTTCTTATTTGGTTTGTTGTTTTCTTATTGGGTAAATGATTTTATTTTATTTTAATTGATGTAGAATAATTTAATTTTACATGAATAATTTATTTTTCCCTTTTAGAATTTTTTAGTTGCAACTTTTTAATGAATGTTAAAAAATAGAAGCCTAAGCGAGGCTTAAGAGTCTATTTGGGTGTGCTAAAGTTTTTTTTTTAAAGATTATTTTAAAATTATTGTGAAAAAAATAACTTTTTTTAAAGTTATTATAGGTGTTGCAAATATGTATATATATATATATATATTTTTTAAGTAAGACAATAACTTTTTAACAGCGATAAAACTTTTAATATATTTGGTTCTCAAAAGTAGCTTTTCATTACAAATTTTTTAAAATATAATAAAAAAGCTAGTAGTCAAACGTAGCTGTGATTACTTTCTAAAAAAGCGAAAAGCTTCCCAAATGCATCCTGAGTTTGATGATAAGTGATTTGAGCAATTAAATTTAATTAATTATTTCAACAAAATAGCTATTGAATAGAAGAATTAGATGCCTAATTGTTGTTTATCAAAAACTAATAATTAGCTAAAGTCAAAAATTATTATTATACTTAAAATTTTCACCTTTGTAACTCTCTCTAAAGATTATAATTTACCTTTGGAGTCTACATTGAAAATTTTGACAATTTATAAATTAATAGTATAAGTCACATCAAGAGGTCAATTATAAGAATTAAAATATGATACATGAGCTATATATACAACTATGGTAAGTTTGTCATCAATTTATATTTGTCTATTTTTAGTTTTAAAAAAATGTATAAAAGTAATTTTATTTTTGAAGAAAATAATTAAGTTGTTTTTAAAAAATATTAAAAATAAGTAGATTCATTTCAAATTTACTTAAAATATGTATGAAGATATACGCATTAAGGTGATAAATAAATTGTTAAAGTAATATAATGGATTTTAATTGTAAGCATAATAATATAAGTTAAAATTTCACTAAATATTATAAGATTAATATAATCAAACATCCAATAGCTATAAAATGAGTTCAAATATAAAAAAGGGGGGCATTTACATACATATCACATAATTTATATATATTTATATATCAAACACTGAATTTTAACATTTACATTGATAACACTAAAATATTTAACATTGCAATAAAAATATCATTATTATTATCTTCTTAACTGTTAACTATTTTAATGCATAGATAAAAAAAATTAAAACCTAAATATCAAATTTTGAGAGTAAATAGATAGGAATTGTGTGATATGTATATAAATGTTCCAAAAAAAAATTATGACAATTATTTAAACAATTTAATTAGAAATCCTTTAATAAGTAATATGTTTTGGAGCGATATAACTATTCCATAGTTTGGCCAGCAACCTTCATTGATAAAATTGGATCGCTAAAACTTTGGATTTATGCTAAAAAAATTAATATTTTTTAATAATATATTTAATTAAATTCATATTATAATCAAACAAAAATATTATAGTTTTTATTTTTTAGAATTTTTTTAATTCCAATTTCTCACCCAATATTTGGAAAAATAGAAGCCTGAGCAAGGCTTAAGATTGATAATAAATAATTTCGAGCAATCAAATTCAATTAATTACAAGCTAGCCGTTGGATCAATATTATAATCAGTTGACAGAATAATTTTAAATAGATCTCGTTTTTTTTTCCAACATTAAATACAAAAATAAATATAATTATCTGACTTTAATACATTAAAAAAATAATTTAAAAATTTTAAATATAGTTGAGCTATTTCATATTTCTCCTACGCACATTTATTAAAATATTTATGAATAAATTATGTTGGGTGAGCAATAACTAACTTTAACTAAATTTAACATTCAAAAATTAATTAATAGAATAAAAGTGGGCATACAAAATTCTTAAATCTAAGAAAATATTATTAAATAAATGTGTTTGCATAATAAAATAACTTTTTTTTTTCGCACCATTGCTACGGAAATGTACTATGAGGATCTGCTTCAGATCGTTAGACCTAAAATAATAAAGAATCTAATGACACAATGTGAATTTAATTATTTTTTAAAAAATAATTTTAACTTCGAATATTTTCTCTCAAGGCAAGATTTGAAGAATTTGCAATAATATTAATTTTTGATTATTTCTATTCATAAAATATAAGATATCAATGGCATAGAATAATTGCTCAAACTTCTTTTTTTTTTTTTTTTTTTTGACATTTGAGGGAAGTTAATTGTAAATTCATTTGAATTTAAGATCTCTTGATTGAAAATCAAAGTTCTCAATCACTAGGCTAATGTGACTTGCACAACACATCTACCTTTTTTTATGGGGGGATGTGAGACTAATTTTTGATTGGGAAAATTGTGGCTGTTTGAAAAAGGAGTGGTAAAGATTATGCAGAAAAATCTGTTATTTAAGAAACAACAGTGATGCAAATATTTTTATTGTTTTTAAAAATAGTCAAATCATAGCTTTCTAGTCGCACACTTGAAAACTTTGTAAGATTGAAAGCTCACTACAGAGCATCAAAAACACAAGCACAATACGGTGCGGCACTATATCACACCACCACTATCATGCCAAACACACCCTTAATCTTCTCTTTCTTAATAAGAGATCAACATATGAAATAAATTAAACCATGCTTTATTCTTTTTATAATGAGATGGTACTAATATGCAATAATGTATCATATGACACTATCAGTTATAATATTTTTTATATTGAAAATTTATTTAATTAAATTAATTTTAAATTTTATATGAATGGGTGCAAGTCATTATAAACTTCATAAGTATTTTTTTAATAAAATATCTTTAAAATAAAAATAAAATATTTTACAAAGCTATGGGAGCATACTAGTCGAGTTCAACTCGAGCCATCTCTAATTTGAATTCAAGTTTGGTTAATTAATTAAGTTTGAGCTCAAGCTCATGCTTAACCCTACAAGTTCCAATTTGTTAGTAAGTTAGCTTATAGATCATGAAAGAGATAAAATCATTGAATTGAAGTTACTATTTTAATAAAATGACAAAAAAATAAAGAAGAAATAATAAAAATAACTTGATGTAAGAAATTGAAGTGTGATTTTAAAGATTTTTAATAATATTGTATTTAAACTCTTGAATTTTAATATATATTAAGTATATTTTATATTAATATTTTTAAATGATTTGCCTAAATAACTAATGAGTTAAGCCATGGATAACTCAAATTTGGCTCCTAACATATGATGCTTAGCTCGCAGGCCATTTGTCAAGTTAACTCGCTTGACTACCTATCTCACTATTAATTGAAGCTTTATTTTTGAAATGATTAACTTAATGCACTTGAACTTATTTCAATTTGAGTCATAAATAAATTGTAGCTTTCTTGTTACATACGCTACCAAAAAGCTCTCACTAAATTGACTTGTTCATATTTGCATCAATCTTAACTAAAAATTACTAATACTTATTAAATTATATTTATGCTCATCATAATTATAATTAGACGTTTCAAGCTTTCTTTAATTCAACTCAATCTTTTTGAGATTGTTAGGACATTGATCATATCAATTTGGACTCTTCTAGGCACATGCCCCCTCAAGACAAATTTGAATATTGATTTGATCGTTTTTAGTAGCCTTAAGATTCACGTTCAGTGTAAAATGAAATATTCTACAATTCCAATATAATTGTATATAAATCGTTAAAAATTAAGAAACAATTTGCTTATGATATTAAAGAATCGAATAATTTTACATGGCATATGCTCTCATATAATACAATTTACTTCATGATCAAGGACCCATGTCTTCAATCAGAACCTCCAACTTCTTTATAAATACCTCCTGCTCATTACTCATCCAACACTTGGGAAGACCAGCGGTTCTCTGGTTTCATTCTTGCTTCTTCTCAAGTCTCAGTAGCAAGCTCTCAAGCACGCCAACAATGGCCTGCGCAATCTCCAAAGCCTTGTTCTCACTCTTTCTTGCCTCCGCCCTCTTCTTCTCCGGCGTGCTAGGTAATATTGGATCAGTTAAAAATTAAATTTTGATAATCGCTGATTAGTGTTTTCAGCTTCTTTATGCACTTCACTCATGTTATATCTTAATTAACAGGAGGAGAGATCACATGCGAGCAGCTTGATCGCAGCACGTGCGCGTTCGCGGTGTCGTCCTCGGGTTTGCGTTGTGTGCTGGAGAGGCACGTGCGAAGTGGTCAGGAAGAGTACTCCTGCCGGAATTCAGGCGTGGCGGCAACCGGCGTGGCGGCCTTGATCGAGACGGATGAGTGTGTGGAAGCCTGCGGTCTTGACCGCGACACGGTCGGAATCTCGTCGGATTATTTCGTCAACCGCCGGTTCAAGCAGCAGCTCTGCTCGTCAGAGTGCTATGACAACTGTCCCAATGTCGTTGATCTCTATGCTAACGTCGCCGCCGGCGAAGGTATTAATTGTTTATAATTTGATTGCTTTTTATAGATGATTACATGATAGAATCATTAATTAACAAAAAATTATTATTATTAGAAAATAGATGCTTATTAACAACCTATTTTGCTCACCAAAAATCATTAATTGTATTTCAAAATATATGCATATATAAGTTACAATTTTACCAACAAAAATATATATATTTTTCAGGAGTTTCCCTATCGGAGTTGTGCGAAGTAACGACAAGCAGACGTGAAATGAATGAAATAAACAGCTCCGGCGAGGCCAACACCGACGCAGCTAAATCGCCGGTGGGGTCGCCGTCGGTCGGAAGAAAGCTTATAGGATGGTTCGCATCGGCTCCTCATGCCGGAAGGAAGCTGACAGATATGGATGATGATGAGGGGGAAGAAGCAGCCGCTCCTCTTTAAATTCTAGTATGAAGCACTCGTGAGGAATGGATCGGCCTTGTGTCGCATAATAAAATATTTGGGTCTCGGAGACTATGCGTATTTTGTTTATTGAACAACATTTGTTATTTTCATGTTAAAAGCTGTGTGGTTTGTAACTATTTTTAGAGTATTTTGAGGGATTTATTTTAATAATTGCAACGCAATGGGTATGTTTTAAATTATCAGAAAATTATTTAAAATTATTTTATTTTATAATTTGCATTCAATTTTTTATAACAATTTAAATATTTTTTCTAACAATTTATAAAGGATGCCAAGATAAATTAAATATATATAATATAGTCGCTAAATTAAACAATGGGCTGGATGATAATTAATCTTATTATTTAATGATTATATTAGTCTGCATTTATCACAAATATTTAGTGTCTCATATTCTACCTCATTTATGCAATATTTTTCTTGAGAAATAAATTATAAAATTATATTATAAGATTTTTTTTTGTTAATGGAGAATAAAATAAATGATACTAAGAATATTTTCTCATATTTATTTTAAAATGTTATATTATGAAAAAATATTTATATATGCTGATTTCATATGTAGTGTTCTCATAGGAAAATAATAATAATAATTATAATTATGATGCTTTGTAATTGTCACCAAAGAAAGCATACGGCCACTAACCATTCTCAATTTTTTTTTTTTTTTTTTTTTGATTCTCCATAATTGAAATTTGCTTTTAGATGAATTATTATTCTTGTCATATATATATATATATATATATATATATATATATATATATATATATATATATATATATATATATATATATATATATATATAAATTGAGAACTGAACCGATCATTGCCACTTGGTGAGGGGCCAAAGGTTGCCGAATCTAATGGAAAGAACTGAAAGCTGAATATGTGAAAGCATAGTTATAGAAAGGGTATTTTTTTAATTAAGTATCATTAAAATCTTAATTACATAATTAAGTATTGCTAAAAAATTTAAATATAGATATAGTCCAATTGTCTTAAGAAAAGTGACTAATAAAATGGTCGATCGACCTCAATCGGCCCTATTCCTCTCTATTGCTTTTGATTTACCCCTGACCGCGGATTCCGCCCCAAGAGCACTGCCCGCCGGTTTTGCCCCTCCGAGCATGCTCCTCTCCATCTCGAAGCTTCCCCGTCGGTAGCTCCAACCGTCACATTGTGTCATTTCTCCGTATCCAAAGAAACTTTCTTTCTTCTCGACAACCCACCCATTGTTTGATGACTTTCCCTCCCATATAGCATCATTGGAAGCCAACATTAGCTTCCTACGAGATTCGCTCCATTTTGTTCGAGGAAGTTTCTGTGGCAATTTTTTGCGACATCCTCCGTTCTTCGTGAACACACGGTAAATCTATTTCTATCAATTTATAAATTAATAGAGTATGTGTGCTAGGGATTAGAGTTGTATGGTTAGAATTTTGTTTAACATTTGATTTGTAGGTTTGTGTTAGCATTGCAGTTCAGGTGATAAGTAGCCGAGTGTAGTATTATTTAGACTATCGATTGATATAAATTTCTGATTATTTATATAGTTTGTTTTGCAAGAATGAATAGAGAATTTATTTCGCTGATTCTTTTCTATGGAGGTGAACTAATTATCGATAATTACCCAAGTTATGTGAGAAAAATCATCCGCTTAAGGTTCGCGTCACAACACTTTACTGGAATTGAAGCAAAGAATTATGAGAACCTTGCACATTGATTCAGAGCATCACACAATCACTCTTACATGTCGTTATCCGTGGGTATATATAGCCTGTTATATCGACGATGATGTTTTGAAGTTACACCGACCTAAGCTTCCCGCCGATATTAGTGTTTTATGTCAAAGTGGAGGATGTTAATGTTGCATCCACATCAGCTGATCCGGTAATAATGTCAACAGATATACCACTGACGCATACATAGGATTTCATCGTACATCTGGCGACACAACGCAACTTTGATGAGTTGATTCTCAGGTAATACCTTATCAACATTTCCATGTTTATACTCGTAATAATTAATATGATAGTTTGTCATCCTACTTATGAGTTTTGTGGTAGTGATGATGTTTATCGTTCATAGAAACCGTATGTGCCTCAGAGTGCTGTAGACGATGATGAGTATCAGACTATGAGCAGCGGTTCAAGTAGTGAGTTGAGCAGGATATTAGTGATGATGATTGTTCACTCGGGGTAGAAGCCACTGTGCTTGGGAATCTAGATAGCCATGATCTTCTACAAAATCACTCACTCCGAAATATTGATAGTGAGAGTCAGATATTTTCCACAAACGAGTATGTCTATATGTGTCAAACTATGAGAGAGTGGGACAACGATATTTACTTTGACGGTCCATCTGACAAAACTGTCCTAACAGATGATATTGAAATCCCAGGTGACCTTGTCGAATGTATGTGTTTTGCAAGTAAACAGA
Organism: Cymbidium sinense; assembly: GCA_021442155.1. NCBI lineage: Eukaryota > Viridiplantae > Streptophyta > Magnoliopsida > Asparagales > Orchidaceae > Cymbidium > Cymbidium sinense. The sequence goes on from CM038218.1 coordinate 177,783,641, forward strand.
GTCTTCAATTTGCTATTGTTGGGTGGTGCATAGTAAATAATGTTCAATTCCAAACAGTTACCTCTATCCAAAAGAACTACACGGTTATATGCATACAACATGATAGTTTTACAAGACTATGTAACTGGCATTTGCATTGTAGCAGCAGCAGATGCTTAGGGGGTGCTTGGAGAATATCCAAAGTTGGGGAAAACCATAGATGTATCAATGCATTAAGTGTAGCCGGTCATCGATAGTGTAGTTAAAAATTCATAGCTTACTTCATTATATGGGATCGCATCGAGATCAAACCTAGGAGATTATATGTAGAATGGAGTCAAAATTCAATGTTAAAGTTTCATATGAAGGCTGGGATGCAAGGCGAAGGTAATAAAAGCAATATTTGGTACGGAAAGAGTCTTACAGGACTCTAAGTCTTTATATGGAATCAAGATTTTACTGTACAATCTACGAATTCGCCTAGCAAGATACTGCTTCCAAAGACTTTTTTGGGCATTTGGTCCTTCAATCATGGGCTGGAGTAGCTGCCGACCAGTGCTGAGCTTAGATGATACTTTTTTGTTAGGAAAGTATCGTGGTACGTTATTAACTGCTGTTGAATCGATGGAAATAATGGGTTATTTCCACTAGCCTTTGCTGTTGTGGAGTCCGAGTCGATTGATTCTTGGTTGTGGTTCTTGATATGCTTACATGATATGTTGCTCGCTGTCCGCTAGACGTGATGCAATATCCGATAAACATGCTAGTTTATTACGTGGATGTAGAGAAGTGTTTCCATGGGCGTACCACATTACGCACGCCATCATCGCGTGAAAATTTTAAGAAGGTAATACGTATATTGGGGATTGGTGATGTTGAATTTATATGCCAGAAGATGTATATGGAAGGAAATACTGATGATATCCATCAGTTCAATCGTTTCATGTTAGATATTAAAAATGTGAAAGAAGAAGCTCACAAATGGCTTGTGCAGCGGGACCTTGTTAAATGGTCACTTGTACACATGGTGGAATGCGTTATGGGACAATGACGACTAATGCATCTGAGTATTTTAATGTCCTAAAACGGGCTTGTGGTTAACCGATTTAGGCTCTAATCACTACCACCTACTAAAACTTAGTAGCATTGAAAAGACTAGCCACTGTAACTCAGCAACAGGATGCCAACTTGTCCATTTTTACCCAAAGGATATCCACAATGTTACAACGTATTGAAGGGAGGCCAGATATTTCCAAACTTGTGAACATCAACCCCCGTGAGATGCAAGTTTTTGATAAGTCTAGCCGATCATTCAGAGTTGATTTGCTAGATAACGGCCTTTGTAATTGCAGTTGTAATAAAATGATCATATATCATAGGCCATGCCCACATGTAGTTCTTGCACTGGGATTTAGACAATTGAACCACCTTACGTGTGTGTCACAATACTACACACTGCATCTGTATAAGCTAACATACATAAATGGGTTCCATACATTGCTTGATCATTCTGAGTGGCCATCTTTCAGAGCGGTATTAATTGTATTGCAGCCACCCAATTTTGTAAGGTCGCGCACTCATACCAGATTAAATACCATGGATGAAACTATTGATAATAGTAGTAGAACCTGTAGTCTATGCAAGACAGCTAGCCACTACAGGTCATCTTTCCCTCATAATGTTAATAGTTGATGGTACGTCGAGGATACTTTAATGCATAATGTATATGTGTAGTTCATGTTATTTAAATTTTACGTGTAGGCTGTTACTTAGATTTCCCTTTTAGTTTGCAGTACTATAGTTTTTCTGTTTAATTTATGCAATTATTTTCCATTTCATTATTTATAAATGTCTGGTACTGATTTTGCACTTGTCTTCTTCAATAGGTACAATGACCGAGGAGCACCGCCGGCTAGCTAGATGTCGGCAACATGGCCATGCTAGGAGGCCACCCCACCGTTGGAGCAGCCGCCTACTGAGGTTCATCCTAGCATAGCCTCCCTATGTGGATGACATAGAGCTCACCCCGACATCTAAGAAATATTTAATTTATATTTATACGCTATGTGCATACTTTTATTTTGGTTAATGATGGATCATTTTTTTTTGCGAGAATGCATTGAGAGGTCGCATCACACTTGCTTATCTTGAAGGAGTGGCCCATCACCTATGATTCATCGCTAGAGGCGAGCTAAGGTGTTAGCGCTTCATTTCATCCTCCTAGATCATCATTTACTCGCCTGGTTGAGAGATGGTCTCCGCAAACCAACACCTTCCACCTAGAGATGATGACGCCCAGGATGTGGCGATCCCGACTACGGGTTGATGGGCCACCTATCATTGGCCCAATTGTGATTGGAGAGGAAGAGATGGGACGCCGATTGTTGCGATGAGTTGGGGACGACCCTATACCGCACGCGTGATGTACCATGACCCGATCAATCCACACATCAGGTCAACATTCAAGATGGGCCAGGCACATGCGCAGACATGCATGCCACTGAGGTGGCTGAGGTGATCTTTTTACAGAGAGTCCTACGCATCCGAGCACCGAGAGTTTTTCCACTGCTTACATTTTATTTCTTATTGGGTGTTTTACCGTCTACATCAGTTCGAGGTCCACCAAGATCTACCACTTCTGAGGACTTGGATACATTCAAGATGATGGCTATGGGTGGAGCAGTCACCTATATAGTCAGACGAGTCGACTAGGCCACTAGGGCCAACATGGTAGCCACACCTCCAAATATGGTCTTGGGAGCATATTCATGTGGGGAGGTCAACCCTACATGTGTTATATCCTACTGATCTTGATGGTCTCAGCATTGGGTTGAGGTATATTTTATTAACTGCACTTTCAAATTTTTTAGCTTATATTTGTGTTTAAACTGTGTTGTGTGGATAGATGGAACGAGAAGTATGTTCACAACAAATAATGGAGAATTGATATAGAAATGAGATGGATGGTTTGCATACTGTTGGACTAGCGTAATACATTTCGCTCAAATATCTATAATGCATATTCTAATTTAACATAATTTTAATATGGTGATCAGAGCCGAAAGCGTGATCATGGTACGCCCTGTCATTACATGCAGCGTTTCGATATATGGTTATCATGAGTCTCTCTGATCAACTAGAAGAGGGTTGAGTGACATTTACCAGATCGAGTGCTACGCTAGTTTGACCTCATTTCCAGAGTAGATGTGGCACCAGTTGACCCTAATTTCAAAAGGGTCGATGGTCGGGGTAAAGTGGATGTCGACTAGGTTGATTACCACCAGTTGCACATTGTCGCTTGGGAGAGGCGGAGGGATTACCTCGTCGAGGGCTTAGATGAGGATGTGGACAGGATGGCGGCTATCAGCCAGTATATGTGCTAGTTCAGATCGTGGGCTTCTCTCTATTTAGGCCGCCTCGACAGATCCTCCGACCACTTACTATGCCAGAGCACTAGTAGAGCGTATATATGTAAGTGCTAACATAAGTATTCATTTGAATTTAATATGTTACGAGAGGCTAATTTCATATACTATTTTTTTGTGGCACACATTTCGCGACTGACATCTTTGAGCCATCTTCCGGCGGTGGATGAGCACGAGCTACAGGGAGCCGTCAATAGGTACGAGGTGTTATGTAAAGACTTGTGATTACGTGTACATATCGGGGACACACATTATAGATCGAGGGTGTCCCACACCATGACTAGAGTATCGGGCTATCTACATATGATGATCTAGGTCCAGATCTAGGTCCTTCTACATATCAGCCTACATATGAGTCACAACCACCTATCTTTCCATCACAGACGATCCACGCACCCAAGATCTAGCATTGGGCCACCATCACCGCATGATTAGCCATCCCGCACGACCAAAGTACACACGGGAGTGGTGTGATTCCATGACTAATTTTAGATGTTAGGATAGTCTATTTATGCCTCATTTACATTTATGTTTTATTTATTTCATTTTATTTATGTATCATCAATTTATGTAAATACTTGTACTCACTTCTTGGAATGAAAACTTGTAAATAAAAAAGTTCATTTTTGTCATTGTTGTGAAAGCTTTAGAATAGGCATGGTTGATCAAATGAAAGAAAGCTTGATTAAAACCTATACCTAAACATAATCTAACCCAATTGAGGCATAAGCTAAACTTCTTTGAATTGGGCAAGAGCTAAAGTAGCTCTAAAAGTAGTTCTTAATTATGTAAAAAAACATCTGAAGTCAATTTAGTGGGCGATTGTTGACCAAGTGGCTTAAGGGGCGCTTCAATTAAATTGGTTAAGTCACACCACATCGATCCGACGGCAGGCCAGTCACTAATTGGACGACTATACCTATATTTAAATTTTTTTTAGCAATACTTAATTAAGTAATTAAGGTTTTAATGGTACTTAATTTAAAAAAATTGCCTTATAAAAATTCATTTTATCACCCGGTCAACTGTTATGGCCAGGTCTTCCCCATGCGCATAGCAGCACAAATAGTCAATACATGAGGTCAAAAAAGTATTCGAAATCCCTCAAGGTAAGAAATAATGGATCACCGAATATTAATAATTGAATATATATATATATATATATATATATATATATATATATATATATATATATATATAATTTGTAATCCTATGATAGCGATCAGAAAGTTATGATTTAATTTTTAAAAAATAAAAATATTTTAATTTATATACCAACCGCAGCTTCTTCTACAACACCTTCATCCTTTCTTTTTCATACAACTATAATTATCCTAAATAGATCCTTAATATTATAATTATAGAATTGTAATTTTATACACTGCTATAAATAGCACCTACAAGTTATCTAGTAGATACAATGCTAATGAAAAAAACACAAGGTATAATATATTATGATATAAGAAAACTAAGTTATCACAATATATTTATATAATACTTAAAACTTTTTGGTTGAATGACTACATCTGGGAGTAAGAAACCAAGTTTTTCCATTTAGTGAGACCTCTCAACACCATTTTAGAGCTGAATATGTGGATAAATGCAAGTAATTCAACATTTCCACCAACTAAATTTTCAGATTGAAGAGACCCAAATGTATGTTATAAAAGCCAAAAGTGTCATAAAGAAAATTATATTAAATTATATCTTGCGCTTGATACTTAAACTATGAATTATTTCTTAGGCTAGCTAGACATTATACGAGAATGTTTTAACATTGATAAATCAGTAAGTTATGGTGTTTTCATCAAAGAGTGGAGTGATTATTATACCATAGATATTGATGCTAATTATCATCTATCATCATTGATCGCTATTGACGATCATTGTTAATGCATACCGTCAATTGTCGTCAAAACTATTGATGTCCACTTTTTTTGGAAAGATTGAGGGCCTAAGCCCAATTGTATTCCAAAATAGAAGTTACATTAAATGCATAGTAATCCCAAAAAGGATAGAAGATATAAAAACATAAACCTTACAAGGAGAACCGAATCATAAAAAAAAGAACTCAAATGAGAATGAAAGATAGAAAAGGAGGAGAAAAAGGTAAGTCATATGGATTCAGAGACAACAAAAATTATCATGAGTGATGTACATACAAGCACAATAATTGCCTTATCATCTAGCAATGATTAAACCAAGAAAGCACAGAGAGAACCCCTCACGATTATCAAAATCATCATTCAAAAGATCCCCAAAAGACTGATTAGGCATTATAATTTGGAACTAGAAGCAAGAGATGGGACCTTGGTTACATGGTTGATCATCTAGGTGAGGCGACTAGATGCGAGGCAAATTCGATGAAGCCGAGCTTGGACAAAAACCTCATCATCATCCAAAATAAAAAACGAAAACTAGCATTAAGAAAAAACTGTATGAGGAACAACAACACAAGGAACATTGCCAAAAGTCAATCGATATTCCCCCCCATTCCTCCAAGCATTCAAAATTGTCAGGACATATGGCACCTAAGTCTCTTTAAAATGCCAACGCCTAAGCTTGAAAGCAACCTGAATTTTAATTTAAGATTCCAAGTGAATCAAAGAATGCACTTCCGAACCATGAAACCTTCTATTTCTCTCCTTCCAAATGGTATAGACACTAGTAGCAATGATTAAAAGACTTAACCTTCTGATAGCCTTGTGTTCAAGGCTAGCTGTCGCCTCCAGGACTTATGGAAGGGTTGGATTCATAAGGAAGAAATGTCCATTAGGTAAGAGACTCCTTATTAATCTCAAAATAGGACATTCGAAGAAGAGATGAGTGTGAGATTCGGTGGAGCAATTACAAAGGAGACACAAAGTAGTAGTCCCAATACCTCTGGAGTGAAACTAATCATAAGTTCTATGGCCATTTAGGACCATCATCTAACAAAATAAAGCATAATTAATCACAAAACCTTTGAACCAAATATCTTTATACCAAAGTACTTGAGAGTAAGACTCAAAGCGATCCTTGAATAAGCTTAGAGGAAACAAGCTTTTTTCTATTCCACAGAACAACATCAGGGCCTTGAGAAGGCATAACGGAGACAATTTTGGTATAGCTTGTCGGAAAAGTAGAATGAACTGCACCCGACAAGGCCCAATGACCATCATTAATGATGGCGCCAACAGAAACCAAATGGGCTTGCTCGAAAGAGGAGAAGCATGATGGCCTAATAAGTTCAAAGATAGAAAGCCCTGCACACCAAGGGTCAAAGAAGAGGGAGAAAGAAGAACCAAAGTCAACACAAAAAGAGAGTTTTTCACGAAAGTGTAGCACATAGGCTTTAAGTTCTCTCCAGAATGTCGAAGAGTACAAAGGGGTTCTGCTTCAGAGAGACTCGTATTTGTTGAAGCACCAAAGTGCCTAGAGAGAAGACTTATTAAGAAATTTCCAAAAGGCCTCGGTTTTGCAAATCAGGTTTAGGGTGGAGACAGAATGAAGACTAGTCCCACCCTTATCTCTAGGCAAAGTCGTTTTTAAGAGATGCGACTTTAGACTTACCTAAATGATAGAGAAAATTTGCTGTAAAGGAGGATATCTTTTTAAGAACATCTTTAGGGAGAGAAATTGATCTAAGCCAATAGGCTAAGTAGTTATTAATGGAGGATCTAATGAGTTGAAACTGACCACCATATGACAAGAATTTGCCCTTCCATCCCTCAAGCCATCCAAAGAGTTTGTCAAATAAAGAGTTAAAGTGAATTATCTTAAGAGGACTGGATACAGAGGAACACCAAGGTACTTGAAGGGGAAGCTTCCATGAGGAATGTCTAGGATCCTACAAACTTAATAAGTATTTCTAGCATTTTTAGAGAAACATACAAGCGATTTATTGATGTTAACCTGCACGAGAAGCCAGGTCAACCTATCAAGGATAAATTTAAGGGAACTAACAGTAGCAACATTAGCAGAACCCATCATCAGAAGATCATCTGCAAAAATAAGATGGGAGACAGTGCAATTGCCCGAATATAATGGGTTGAATCTCCACAAATTAACCTCTTGGTCTATAAGACTAGAAAAATTGTCCATGGCAATAGTGAAAGAAAGGGGAATAAGGGCATCCTTGTCAAGCCCATTGGAGGACTAGAAGAATCCTTTTATCTCACCATTTAGGACTAGAGAAAAGGGTACATCAGATATACAAGCCTCCACCCAGTCCACAAAAAATAGGAGGAAAACCTTTGAGCAAGAGCCTATGTAATAAGGACTTACGATTAATCATGTCAAATGCCTTCCTCAAGTCAAATTTTACTATGAATTTATCTGAGTGAGGGGCCAATAGAAAGTTATTTTCCAATTCATGAGCTAAGGAAATGTTATCAGAGATATCTCTATCTTTTATGAATGTCAACTAAGCCATGAGGATTTTAGAGGGCAACACATCCTTCATCCTATTAGCCAGAACCTTTGCAAGGACTTTATAGAAGGTGTTGCATAAGAAAATTGGTCTGTAATCAATAATAGAGTTAGGGTATTTTGCCTTTGGGATGAGAGTAATGATGTTATGCTTCACGATGCGAGGGAGCTTTCTAGTTTTAAAGAAATGGAGAGCAACATGAAGGAGCTACCTACTAATTATATCACAACTGGATACAAAAAACTTTGAGTTGAAGCCATTCAGGCCAGGGGATTTGTTCTTGTTGATGTTAAAGAGCGCATCATAAACTTTATGATTAGTGATATTAGACCCTAGAGCATGGGCTTGAGAAGAGGAGAGAGTACTGCCCACAGAGATATCATGTGTGGTGATAGGGGTGGAAAGGCCATCATTGAATAAAGATTGATAGTATTGGCAAATTTCATCAGAAATAGAGGCAGTGTTAGTGATAATTCCAAGGGGTGTTTGCAAGCTCCTGATTCTATTGGAGTTACGTCTTTCTTTAATTGAATAGTAGAGGAATTTAAGATCATCATCGAATGGGTAAGCTGATGGGTTTTGGCTCATTGTCTAACCCACATAGCTTCTTGATTAAGATGCATCTGATACTTGGAGTTAATCTCCTTGGCCTCACAAGCAAGGAGGAGTTATCAGGTTCCCGTTCTAGGCAGGCAAGAATATTCTCTTGCTCTTTGAGAAGAGAGGAGATGAGAGAACTAAGGGAGTGTTGGTCCCATTTATGACTCTTCAAGGCTTCCCTCAAGAATTTAAGATTTTTTAGAGAGCACAAACAAAGGATCTCTAGGATTGAATTGAAGCCACACTCTCTTAATAATATCTTTAAAGCAAGCATAAGTAGTCTAATAGTTGTGAAACATGAATCTTTAAGAAGGAGAGGGAGTGTTCTCCAAAGAGATGATTACAGGTGAATGATCCGAAGATAAAGGGAAGGGAATTTTGTAGAAGGAGACAAGAAAAGCATCAAGCCAACTTGAATTGCAAAGAGCTATGTCAATCCGAGAGTGTATAGAATTGTTGATTTGTTGATTGGACCAGGAAAAAGAGAGGCCAGTACTGAGAAGATCCATGTGTTCATAATCTTGAACACATTCCACTGAAATCCAGAGTTCTTGAGAAGGGAATGGGGTTCCCCCTGAGCTTTTCCTTGATGTATAAAACATAATTGAAGTCTCTCATGAGAATCCATGGGTAAGTCATAGTAGCTGCAATATTATGAAGAGAACTCCAAAGAGATGATCGTTCATGAGCATCATTATGACCATAAATTTATGTGAGAAAAAAGGAACTAAAATTAATAGCAGAGACAAACCCATGGATCAACTAAGATGTCTTAAGAACATGGCTATAAGTAACCTGACTGAGATTTCATTTGATCCAAATACGCCCCGTAGACATTAATCAAAGTTATTAACACTGTCTTGATAGAAAATATTAAGCTTGCTGAGAAGGGGTTGGTTAGCAAAGGAATCCAAGGATAGTTTAACTTCAAGTAGGAAAAGAACATCAAATTTATGTTCTCTAGTGATTTACACAGTCATTGAATCGCCGGACCAGGCCTCGAACATTCCTGGCGGTGAGGGAAGGAGGAGGTGAGTGTGGTGAAATTTTTTTGAGAATTTCTAAAATATAGAAATATTCTTCCATCTTCACTCAATGCGGGATAAAATGAAGATCAAAATATACTTCTTTTCATTTTATGCAATTTTTAACACCACGTAGATCCATAGATATTCTTATTGATGGTGATTGGGTACAACATTGAGAAAAGGTGTACTATCTCTAAAGATAGAAACCACCATCCTACAATAGACCTAATCATCTCATCAAGGACTCCTGAGGATAATGGGTCTACATGTGTACCAAAAATTCATCTCTTACTTTACATGAAAAAGTAAAATAGGCTTTATTTTAAATCGGATTTGTTAAGTTCCATACAAAGGCAAGCCCCTATAGTTAATTACATCATAAGAAATGAGATCCCTTAAGAATACTCTCGATTAAGATAAATGATCATTGTCTCCAAAGATTTCAATAGGTATGACTATAAATCAATTAGTTTATTTCAGAAGATCAAATGAGATTTATTAAAGAGGGGGAGTTATTATCGAAGCCAAAGGAAGATAAGTAGGAGATGTTCACGATGCTAGGAAATCTAGCCAGCATCTCAAACTATCTTATGGTTGGGCTTTATATTTTTAAAGTTAAATTATTCATTTGTGTTGACTTTTTATTTGAAATTTAGGACTTATGATTCCATAACATAATATTATGAATTTGCATAAGAGGTGATGATTTATACTTATGGCTCATGGAAGGGAGAAGTAACCTCAGAACCTAAATTTAGGGAGCTTTGACAAGGGCCGAAAGCCCGACCTAAATCTAAGGAGACAATGAGTATTTGGTTTGCCTCCACAAGAGAGGACAAACCATTCGACTGCTTGGACTTACAACCACCTAGGAGTGGCCTCCAACTAACTCCTCTACGATTTTAAATTCATGTAGGCAAGTCATATGATTTATGCGAGATAGCTACGCTTTAATTTATTTAGAAAGAGACTAAGTCCTTAAACTCACTCCATAAAGAGACTAGATCATGTATGCTTGACCTAAATCTAATGCAAATCATATTACATGTTATTTTTATTGTTGGACAATCATTTGACTCAGGATTATAGAATTCATATGCCTAATGCATGAAAAGTAAGATTATTGGCCAAAATTAGTGAGAAGGGAGGAGGTGTATTTCCACCATGGCTCTCAAAGGTCAAGTCATGTTTCTCTGGAAAAGGTGGAAGCCCTCCAATCAAGAGTGAAAATAATATGCATTTGTGCATGGTGTTATAAAAGAAATACTCATCCAACCAAGGGGTTGCTAACTTTTTTATCTTGATTTTTAACCTAAGCTTTAAGTGAGCTTATGAGTTTTTTATTTTAATTTTAAATTGCTAGATTTAGTAGAAGATTTATTTTTTTCATAAGAGCCTAATCAAAATCAAGGTCATACATCAAGCAAGGAAGAAATTAGAAAAAGGGTGCTATCTTAATACATAAGCTAAGCAAATCATCAATCAATTTATAAAACTAACATAAAAGAATAAAGGTCATTTGCGGTTGGGCACCACTGCACAAACCCTAAAACAAATTGGGAAGCTGAGCTCTCCCTTATACAACCCGGATTACAAATGAATTAAGTACAATTAAGCAAAGAAACTCATTATTATGGGGGTCTTCAAGCTTCATTTCTTCATTCTTCTTTTCCTCTTTCTTCTTCTTTTCTTCTTTCTTCTTTGGTTCCTTCTTTTGAATGGTTGGAAGGTGGTTGCTCTAAAGGTTTCACATGGTACATAATATAATATTATGACCAATGCTCATCATAATCCCCATAATAATCATTCCAAAATTTTAATTATAAAAATTACATGAAAATGAAAAGTAAATCTAGCTAACACTTGCAAAATAGAGATTAGCTAAATAAATCACACAAATCCCAAGCATGTATATTGGACTTATCACCCCCACATGGGTAACCAAGTCCACCTATCCTATTGGATCATGCTTAGGGGTATAAGCACATGCACAATAAAAGTATTCATATTTTTATTTATTACAACACCCCTTAAGCACAATCCCATGTAGAAAATAATGATTAGACTAAATCATCCTATCATTCATTCTACGCACATTCACCGTAATATCCAGACTAAAATATATACCACAAAATAAAAGCAACTAACCTAAAGCTAGAAGTGGTGACTTAGTTTAAATATGTGTGCTTTAGAAGGTTTGTGTGGTATGCTTAACTATGACTTTAGAGTTTATATTTTTAAATGTGGAAATGTTCAACTTAGAGGATGGTTTCATTTAAGTTATTTTACTGATTTGGGTTAATTTTATTTTGTATTTTTATTTGGTTTGAATGAATCCTATAATTAATTACTAAGTTTTATAGAGAGAGAAGAGAGGAGAACTTCTCTTTCCTTCCTTACCTTAAGTAATTTCTAAAGTGGATTTATATTTAATTTTATTTAGTGAATGTTTTATTATGTTTTTTAATTAATCCTAAGTTATGATCAATTCTAAACAAACTTATTCAAAAAATAAAGGTATTTTAAGATTATGTAAAGTAAACTAAATTCACAAAACACACATCACTTCATTTCCTTGACATATATAACATGCATATGGATGAATCCTAAGCATATCTATACATGCAAATGAGAATGTTTAGCTCACCTTTTAATGAATGCTAAGTAGTTTTACTTAAGGAAAATTTGAATGCTTATGATGCATGATTTTTATTAAGTAGAAAAAGGGTTTCTTATCCAATTTTCACATGCACACATGAATGTATAAAAGGCATAAGTGAGTGCCTATTGTTAACCGGGGTGTAAGGTACAAGACCCTTCCTTAAACATTCCTTTTTTGTTGCCTGTCCTTAAAGTATACACTTATGTAATGATATAGGAATGAATATGAGATGGAATTAGGCAAGTGATAGGTTCTTTTCAAATGAACTAAACATTTTACCAAATCCTATTCAAAATTATACTAAAAGAGGGGAGAAGGAAAACTATACTAAGCACGTCCTTATATTTTACTCACATGCAAGCTCATAAATAAAATAAAAGCAACACACTTTCAATTTTGATAATTGATTCTTATATATATATATATATATATATTTAAAAAATTTAAATTTAATAGTGATAATAGTGTGGTGAATAAATTCCTATAGAGGAGTCGTCTTCAAATCTGTGGGAAGAAATGAAAGAGGCAACACCTATATAAAAATTCATCTTTTTAGGACGTCATGCAGATCTGCAGATATACTTATTCAGGTGATCATGTACATCATCAAGGAAATAGTGTGCTATCTTGAGAGATAGAAATCACTATCCTTTAATGGAACAAATAACCTCAATAAGGACTCCTAAGGATGATGAGTCTGCATATGTGCCAAAGATTCTTCCCCTATTTTACATAAAAAAAATAAAGCAAGATTTATTTTAAATCGGGTTCATTAAGTTCCCTACAGGGGAAGGCCCCTATAGTTTATTACATCCTAAAGGACGGGATCCCTTAGGAAAACTCTCAATTAAGGTAAATGATTGTTGTCTTTGAAAATTTTAATAGGAAAAGGACAATCAATCGATTGGTTTATTTTTGCAAGATCAAATGGGATTGATCAGAAGATGGAGTTATTATTGAAGCCAAAATTAAAGATAAGTAGGAGATGCCCATGATACTAAGAAACCTAGCGAGCATCTCAAACTCTCATATAGTTGGGCTTTACATTTTAAAAATTGATTTAGTTTGTTTGAGTTGTATTTTTCATTAGAAGTTTATGACTTAAGATTCCTTAACACATTAAGAAAATGCCTAAGAGGTGAGAAATTATGCTTATGTCCCACAAAGGGGAGAAGTAACCTCAGAACCTAAATCTAAGGAGCTTCGGCGAGGGCCGAAAGCACAACCTAAATCTAAGGCAAAAAATGGGTAATTGGTTTGCCTCCACAAGAGAGGACAAACCACCAAATAGTTTGGACTTACAACCGCCTAGGGGTGGTTCGCTAACTAACTCCTCCTACGATTTTAAATACATGTAGGCAAGTCTTTATGCTTGTGCAAGATAGCTAGGATGTTATTATTTAGAAAGAGACTAAGTCCTTAAATTCACTCCCTAAAGAGACTAGATCATGTAAAGGGACATGCTTCAAATGACCTAAATCTAATGCAATTCAAATTTCATTTTATTTTTATTTTTGGATAATCATTTTAACTCAGGATAATAGGATTTTTATGACTAATGCATTAGAAATAAGGTTATTGGCCAAAATCAGCGAGAAGGGAGGAGGTGAGTTTCCACCATAACTCTCAAAGGTCAAGTCGGGTTCTCTAGCAAAGGTGGAAGCCCTCCAATCAATAGTAAAATAAGATGCATTTGTGCATGATATTATAAAGAAATGCTCATCCAGCTAAGGGGTTGTTAATTCTTTTATCTTGATTTTAAACATAAGCTTTAGGTGAGGTTATAAGTTGTTTAATTTGAATTTGAATTGTTAAGTTGGGTAAAAGATTTATTTTATCCTAAAGAGCCTAATCCACATCCAGGTCATACATAAAGCAAGGAAGAAACTAGGAAAAGTATGCCACTTAATGCAAAAGCTAAATAAATCATCAATCAATTTATAAAGCTAATCATGAAAAGAATAAATGGTCGTTCTGGTCAGGCACCACCGCACAAACCTGAAAATATCAAATTGGGTAGCCGAGCTCTACCCTTATACAACCCGTATTACAAATGAATTAAATTATAATTAAGCAAGAATTCATTGTTATGGGGGTCTTCAAGCTTTATTGTTCTTTCTTTTTTCTTCTCTTTCTTCTTTTCTTTTCTTCTTTCTTCTTTTGGTTCCTTCTTTTGGATGGTTGGAAGGTGGATGCTCCAAGGCTTTACATGATGCATAAGATAGGATCTTATGACCAATGCTCATCCTAATCCCATAATAATCATTCCAAAAATCCTTATTATACAAATTTTACATGAAAAGGAAAATTGGAAATCTAACTTACACCTGCAAAATAAAAGTTAGCTAAAACACACTACTAAATCCCAAGCATGTATATTGGACTTATCACCCCACACATGGGTGACTAAGTTCACCTGGCCTATGTATTATGCTTTGGGGTATAAAGCATCTGCAAGCAAAAGTATTTATATTTTTATTTATGATAAGCCCTTAAGCACAATCCCCTGAAAAAGAATAGTTAGACTAAGCATGTCATACCATTCATTCTATGAGCATACACCCTAACATCCAGTCTAAAATATATATCACAAAATAAAATACAACATCAAATCATGCACCGACTTAACTGAAATTTAGAAGGGTGACTTAGCTAATGTGTGTGCTTTGAAGGCTTGTGTGGTATGCTTAGCTAGGACTTTAGGCTCAAATTTTCTAAGTGTGAAGGACATGTTCAACTTAGAGGAGGGTTTCATTTAAATTGTTTAATTACTTTGGGTTGATTTTATTTCATATTTTGATTTGGTTTAAGTGAAACCTATAATTAACTACTAAGTTATGAAGAGAGAGAAAGAGAAGAGAACTTATCTTTCCTTCCCTAACCTAAGCAATTTCTAAAGTAGATTCACAATTTAGTTTTATTTAGGTGAATATTTTGATTAGATCTTTTAATTAATACTAAGTTTAGATAAACTCTAAACAAACCTATTCAAAAAGAAAGGCACTTTAAGATTAAATAAAATGAATCAAAAATTCACATAATACACATTACTTCATTTCTTTCCCAATATATATAACATGCATATGGGTGGACCCTAAGCATATCTATACATGTAAATGAGAGTGGTTAACACACTTTCTAATGCATGCTAAGTAATCCATTTAAGAAAATTTAGAAGTTGAATATGCATGATTTTTCTTAAGAAGAAAGAGTTTTCCTTATCTAAATTTTCACATACATACATGAAAGTAAGAAAGGCATAAGTGAGTACAACGCCATTGTTAACCAGAGATGTAAGGTACAAGACCTACTTAGGGCTACTTAAAGCCTCACAACCTTGGGGTTGTCTAGACTAATATACCACTTTCCTTAAATACAAACATGTATGTAAAAAAAATAAAATAGAAAAGGAAAATGCAAAAATTGTTTAATGGATTCATTTTTGTTTATGCAATTTACACATGCAAGTATAGGTAAATTTTCTTAAGTGATAACATAGGGATGAATAAAGTATGGAATTAAGTAAGTGTTGGGTTCTTTTCAAATGAACCCTACACCTTACTAACTCCTATTCAAAACTATACCAACATAAGAAAGAAAGGAAACCTGTACTAAATATGCCCTTATAATCTATCACATGTAATCTTATAATTAAAATATAAGTAGCACACCTTCAGATTTGGCATTTTATTTGTGTAATTTAAAAATAATTTGGATTTAGTAGTGATAATAGCCACTCATATTTCTACTTTAGCCAACACATGCACATTTGACATAAAATAAACAATATCATTTTAAAATTTGAAACATGAAATTATGAATGTATGAAATCACATGACATACAACTTAATAATGTTGAGAAAGATCCAAAGTAATGAAAGCATGTAAACAAACTCACTTCACTTAAATCCTAAAGACATTCTTAAGGAATAAGAAAATTTAGAATAAATCAAAGTGAATTTCAAAGTAATTTTTGTTTAGTTTGAAGTTTGATTTAGTTTTGAAAAAGTGAGATGAGTTTATTGTTCCTAACTCATTCCACATATGTTTGATATTTTGTTTTTAATTTTAGGTAATTAAATCCATTTTATGTGTTGATTAGGTATGAATGAATTATGGCTTAATTAACCCTCACCTACACCACCTTAGAAGAATTAACTAAGTAATTATGAGCCAATGAGATGACATAAAACACTTAAGGAATTTAAATTTGAAATGCACCTAATAATCAAAAGGTCTAATGCAATTTGGCTCACAATTAAAAGTTAATTATGCTAAGAGATTAGCTTAAGTAATTTCAAAACACCCCTTCATACTTATGAATGGGATTTTGATTTCCTTAATCAAACTTAAGCTATTAAACACCTAAGCATCTACCCAAGGTAGATTAATTAAGTTCTAGAACTTTTTATAATTTTTAAGAAATTGATTAAGGGGATAATTAATGAATTAACTCTTAATTAAGAGGAGATTAAGGAGAGAAGAGGGGGTTTAGGGAATAACTTAGGAAATGCCCTAAAATTATTTCATAAACCTCTATTTACTATATCTAACCTTAATCAACCCTAATTATAGGGTAAAATCACTAATCATACACTAATTATGCTTAATTACATGAGAAGGATAATTAAGAAAACCATATGCAATTACTCTAATAAAGCCTTAATAAATCCCAAGAAAATTAAGGAAGGCAGAGGTCATCCCCAAAATCTTACCCAAGAAATTTGGGATTAATCAGAGGCTTAATCAAAGAGTAATTAGAAAAATATATTTTCTAATAAAATCCAAATTCAGAGAAAATCATAATTCAAAACTCATCAAAATTAATTTTAAATGCTCTAGGTTTAATTATCTATCCATGGGTTTTTATTTTATATTTTTTGAATTTTCTATGAAGAGTTATGCATTTTTGAAGATCCACAGATTAATCAAAAATTAATTAAGCATTTTAAATAATCCTAATCCAGCTCACGCGATGTGTGGTGGCGGTCAGCTTTACTCGTTGTAAATGAGGGACAACTTAAGTTGTCATCTCACAAAAGGTGGCGGCGGCGCACATGCTTATATTTTTGACCATCTGATCAAAGATCAGATGGCTAAGGATTCCCCTGCATTTTATAAAGGATAAAATGATATCTAAACGTGTTAAATAATCTCAGTCATTCATCTAAAATGCGGGCATGGATACTAGATCGAGTTCTTCCCCTTGATCAACAGAGACCATCCATGATCAAGGGAAAGATCCAAGCTCGATCTAGCATGGAATCATATCAAAATCAACCCACACCATCTAAAGATAGAGAGCAGCAAATCCAACGGTCAAAATTCGATGAGGTGAAAATTTATTTCACAAAGCTCCACACCACATTGAGTTTAGTGATCGAAAAATTCCATACCTCGTCGAAGGTGATCACCGGCGCTTGATATCAATGAGGTTGCTTCGTTAGGTGGAGATGAAGCCCTGTTGAAATTCCTAGGCCTTGGGATTGAGTGGCTTGAATTGATCCTCTCCTTGCTATGGGAACTCCAATGGAAGCTTGAGTGAGCTCGGATTGGTCCTTAGAAGAAGTGTGTAGGAGGAATTGAGGTGGTTTTCAATGTGGAGGAAATTCAAGAGGATTGAGCTCTCTTATATTTGCACTGTGCAGAATTGAGAAAGGGGGAATTATAATCCTCTCTAAGAAGCTTGGGAGTGCTCTTTGATGATTGCTCTAGATTCCTAGGCTTCAATTGATAGAAGGCAAGTGAATTTTAAATTGAATTAGGGGGAGTATATCTCCCCCTTGAAGGATCGGCCGACCGGCAATGTCCATGCCATTTTGATCCAATTGATGAGATTGGAGAGTTTATTTTGACTGTTTTGAGTGTGCACATGGTCAGTTTGATCCAAGGAATGGATTGCCAACTTCCCATGTGCTTGAATTGAGCTTGAGAGGGAATTTGAAATTTCAATTTTAGGCTAAAGGGTCGGGTTTGGTCTAGGGACCAAATGGGCTAACCCAAACTATTGGGTTAGGTGCACCACTCATCGCTAAGTCCACTTGAGATTTTATGAAAGCCTCAAGTGATTGTGAAGAGGGTATGATCAAATTACCCATGGGATAAGCCAAAATTTGATCTATGGATTAGGGATAGGATGGTCATTTTGCTATTTTTCTATTTTGGATATATTGGGTATGTAGAGAAACTAAGTTTGGTCAAGTTTCATTGGATTTGGAATCCATTTGATAGGGTTTGGCTCATGTTGACGCATTTAGGTCAA
Organism: Cymbidium sinense; assembly: GCA_021442155.1. Classification (NCBI taxonomy): domain Eukaryota; kingdom Viridiplantae; phylum Streptophyta; class Magnoliopsida; order Asparagales; family Orchidaceae; genus Cymbidium; species Cymbidium sinense. Next base: position 177,802,008 of record CM038218.1, read on the forward strand.
AATAGGCCAACTTGGTCAAGTTGACCAATAGGTCAAATTAGGTTAAACTAAGCATTGGGTCAAGTTCATATGACCATTTGAAATATTTTGGTGGCTTTGGTTTGATTCAATTTGGTATATATTTGGTTTTGGCTCATATGACTTCACTTAGGTCAAATGGGTCAAGTTGACCTATGTGAGGTAGGTCGAGGGTAGGTTTAGGTCAGGTTAGTCATATGGAGTGGATTGGTATATTTGTTTTCAATCAATTTGGGTTAAGTTCAATTTTGGCTCAACATGACCCCTTTAGGTCATGTTGGGTCTAAGGTCAATTGGGTTGGGTCTAGTGGCCAATTGAGGCTTTGGTCAAGTTCCACAAGTGATTTGGGATGGACTTGACTTGACATTGGCAATTTGGCTTAGATCAAGTTTTGACACATTTTAACCCTTTAGGTCAAAATGGGTCAACTTGGGTCAAGTGGGCCAATTGGGCTAGGTTAGGCTCAAATGTTGGCTTGGTCAAGTTCAAACATAGGTCATGAGTAAACTTAGATCAATTGTTTCAATTAATTTGGCCTATGGTGGAATTTGGCTATGTAATATTTCATTTTAGGTTAAGTGTTGACTTGGTCAACCCTTAGGTTTGACTTGGTTTGACTCATTTGATTGATTGATCATCTCATGATGATTGTTGATTTTGATTAGAGGGAAATATGAGTTTGGTTCAATCCAATTTGGTTAGGATCAAAAGTTAGCTCATAAGGGTACTTTAGGTCACTTTGGGTCAAGTGAGCCTAAGTGGGTCAAATGGCTTGGTCAAAGCTTGATTTGAAGTTGATTGATCTTGTATATGGACTTATGATTGAAATATAAATCCATTTACAAGTGGTTTGAAGTCAAATGAATTTTGATCCATTTGAAAATTTCATATTCAAAGGAAGAATATGAAAGGGTTTTGGGTTTGATTTTTGATTTGGGTTTTGATTGTTTGATTGAGATTTGGATATATATACGAGCTTATGATTGTAGGGTTGATTGAATCATAAGAAAAATCAAGAGTTGGGCTTGATTTGAAATTAATTTGGCTAACTTCAAGATTTTGACTTGAAAGGCTTAGATTAGATTTTGAGTTGATTTGAGTTTGATTTTTGGAATTGGTTTTGATTGTTTGAATTTATATTTCATTTATATATGTGAATATAAATGAGAATATAAATTGATCATGAGAAAATTTTAGGGATTTGAAGTGGTTTAATCATGATTTAGGGTTAAATCCATTAAAGGGATTTTAGAGGATTTAAAGAAATTTTAAATCAAATTTAATTTTTGAATGGATTTGAACATAAATAAGTTTTGAGAAAATCCCAAGGGTTTGAATAGGTTTGATCAAGATTTAGGTTTGATTTTGGCTAAGTCCTTTAATGGAAAATTAAAGGAACTTAAGAAAATTTTCATGAATTGATTTGGAATTTTGAGTTTAGTTAGATTGATTTGAATTTATATTTCATTTATATATGTGAATATAAATGAAAATATAAATGGATTATGAGAAAATATCAAATTGAATTGGTTTTGATTGTATTGGTTAAGTCCTATAAAATTGGACTAGAATTTTGATGGATTTTGATCATGGGTTTTCAATCATGGATTTTAATCATATGGAGTTGATTTGAGTCATGAGAAAATCAAGTAGAATTGATTTGGAGTTTGGCTTGAAGGAAGAAAAGTGAGGAATGGTTTAAGCTAAGGGTACAAAGTTTTCCTAACACCCCTAAGGTATGACATATTCCTATGGCTAACTCTTCTAATTCTTCTAGGATGTTCACCTAATCACTAGATGTGTCTTAAGACTAAGGAACTCTTAAAGTCTAAGAGAAGTCCTAAGCCTAAGATGAGGGGTTGAGAGCTCATTCTAAAAATGAGGTCAACAAATAGCCACTCATATTTCTATTTTAGCCAAAGCATGCAATTTGACATAAAAGAAACATTTCACTTTTATTTTGATTTTTAAAAATAATGAATGCATGAAATTCATATGACATACACATTTAGCATGTTGGGAAGGAACTAAAATGATGAAAGCATGTAAACATATTCACCCTAATTAATTCCTAAAGATAATCTTATGAAATAGGAAAGCTTAAAGCAAATCAAATTATTTTTAAAGAAGGTTTGGTTTTGTTTTGAGTTTGATTTAATTTGAGAAATGTGAGGTGAGTTTGCTGTTCTTAACCTATTCTCACATGTGTATGATATTTAAGTTCAATTTTTAGATGATTAGATCCATTTTATATTTTGATTAGGTTAAGGTGTGAATTAAGTGCATTAATTACCCCTTACCTATATCACCTTAGTATATTTAATAAAATAATTATGAGCCAATAAGTTGACATAAAACCTCACAAGAAATTTAAATTTGTAATGCACCTAGGAAGAAAAGGCCTAATGTAATTTGGCTCATGATTAATGATTAATTAAACTAAGGATTTTAACTTAAGTAATTTCATAACCCCTCTCACACATTTGAGTTGGGTTTTGATTTCCTTAATGTACTTAGGCTCTTGAACACCTAAGCATCTTCCAAGATAGATTAATTAAGTTTCAAAAGGTTTTAGAATTTTATGAAATTAATTAAAAAGGTAATTAGTGAATTATCCCTTAATTAAGGATGGATTAAGGAAGAAAAGGGGGTTTAGGGAATATCTCAAAGAAAGTATCCTAAAATTATTCCCTAAACCTCACATCTACTTAATCAAAACTTAATTGACTTAATCAGAGGATTAAACCACTAATTATACCCTTAATTAAGCTTAATTGCATTAAGGGAGTAATTAAGGAACGAACTAACAATTCCTCTTATTAAGCCACCAATAAATCTCAAGAAAATTAGGCGAGATAGGAGTCATCCCACTAATTAAGCACAAAAAGTTTGGGATTAATCAGAGGAGTAATTAAAGGGTAATTAGCAATTAATATTCTAATAAAACCCAAATTCAGAGAAAATTAACATTTAAAATCCATTGAAATTAATTCTAGAATATTCTATGTTCAATTATCTTTCATATGCAATTTATTTCATATTTATTTTATTTTTCTACACTTAGATATAAATTTAGAAGGTTTGGTGATTAATTAGAATTATTTAAAGCTTAATTATATTATTAATCCCGTCGACGTCGGCGTAAGCATGCTTACATGGCATGAAGGATTGGGTATTTAACCCATCATATCAAGCCGACGGCGCATGCTCGCTTTGCTCGATAAGGATCCCCGATTAAAGACGGATCGAGGGTAAATCCATGAGCACTATGTGTTTTAATCTCGACAGTCCATCCAAAATGCATGAATGGACGGCCAGAGATTCATCCCTGCAATTCCGTGCTGGAAAGAGGATTCGTCCATGTTCTAAGCCATGATCCGAGCTCGATTGAGCTTGATTGGGCTAGAATTTGGCCCACACCTTCATCGTGCAACCTAGATCACATCTAATAGCCAAAATCCTATGAGATTAACATTCACTTCACAAAGCTCCAAACCATACTAGACTAAGCTCAAAAATAAGCAACCGGAGGTGATCACATGCCGATTCTGGAGAAGCTTCTGCGGTTGAGACAAGCTTTCAAGGTTTGAGATCTTAAGATTTAGTGGATGCTTCTATGGACCAACTCCTCTTTGCCTTGAGCTTGGTCTTGATCTAGATGGATCTTCCCTTACCTTAAGAAGTTAGGAAAGAATTTGGGTGAGCTCGATTGAGGTCCCTAAGGGAGTGTGCAAAAGGAATTGCACTGGTTTTGACTGTGGAGTGAATTGGCTCTTCAATGGAGGTCCCTTGTTTTCAAGCTCTGAAAATCAGAAATGAAGTTTTGAAATCCCTTTAGGAAGCTTGGAGAGGCTGAGGAATTGCTTCTCTGGCTTCCCTAAGTTTAATCAAATTGAGAAATGTTAAGTTTGAAATGAATTAGGGGGAGTATATCTCCTCAAGATAGGCTTTCCATGCCATTTTTGATCAATTGCTCTGATTTAGTGAGTTTGTTAAGCTGTTAGATGAGTCATTGAGCTCGATTTGGCCAGAGGAGTGAGAAGGTGAACTCCCCATGTGCTCAAAATAAGTGGACGCATGATTCTCATGATTTCAAGGATGGTCGTTTGATCATTGGGCTAGTTGCACCACCCTAGTGTTCACTAGATCTACTAGGAGACTGCCAAGTGGGTATGAAGAGGATTTAACCAAATTCTAAGTAAAATTGGCCAAATTTATCCTTTGGCCTATGGGTAAAATGGTCATTTGACTTGATTTCAATTTGGGTATGTTTGATATGATGAGAAAATAGGTTTGGTCAAGTTTCATTGAATTTGGAGTTGGTTTGATATGATTTGGCTCATGTTGACTCATTTAGGTCAAAATGGGTCAACTTTGGTCAAGTTGACCAAGTAGTCAAATTAGGTCAAACCAAGGGTTGGATCAAGTTCATATGACCCTTTGAAATATTTTGGTGGCTTTGATTTGATTCAATTTGTTTTAGATTTGAATTTGGTTCATATGACTTCATTTAGGTCAAAAGTTGACCAATTTGACCCATTTGACCTATTTGAGCTAGGTCATGAGTAGGTTTATGAAGCAGATTGGTATCTTTGTTTCCAATCAATTTTGGTTAAGTTTGAATTTGGCTCAATATGACCCTTTACCAAGTCAGTTCAAGATCAATTGGGCTAGTTAGGTCTAGTTGGTCAATTTAGCTTTGGTCAATTTCAACAAGTGATTTAGAATGAACTAATCATTGGTTTCAATCATTTAGATCAAGTTTAATTTTTGACTTTTAGATCAAGTTGGGTCAAGTGGCCAATTAGACTAGGTTAGGCTCAAATGTTGACTTGGTTAAGTTCAAATATTGATCATGAATGAACTTAGATCAATGGTTTCAATCAATTTGGCCTATGATGGATTTTGGCTATGTTGGGTTTTATTTTTGGCTAAGTGTCTTGGTCAACCCATGTTTGACTTGGTTTTACCCAATTTGAGTGATTGATCATCTCATGATGATTGTTGATCATGATGAGAGGCTTAGGTGAGTTTGATTCAATCTAATTTGGTTAGGATTAGAATTTGGCTCAATAAGGGTACTTTAGGTCACATTGGGTCAAGTGAACCTAAGTGGGTCAAATAGCTTGGTCAAAGTTTGATTGAACTTACATATGAACTTATGATTGAAATATAAATCCATTTGCAAGTGGTTTGAGGTCAAATGAGTTTTGATTCATTTAACAATTTCAAGTTCAAAGGTGACCATGAAATGAATTTTGGCTTGATTTTGAATTGAGTTTGTGAAAAGTTTGTATTTATATTTGGATTCATGATTCAAGGATTGATTGAATCGTGAAAGAAAATCAAGAGTTTGCTTGATTTGAAGTTGATTTGGCTAAGTTCAAGAATTTGACTTGAAATGCTTAGGTTAGATTTTGATTGAATTTGAACTTGAATTTTGGAGTTGGTTTTGGTTGTTTGAATTTATATTTCATTTATATATGTGAATATAAATGAAAATATAAATGGGTCATGAGAAAATTTCATGACTTTGAAGTGATTTAAATATGATTTAGGCTAAGTCCTTAAGAGAAATTCAAGGTGACTTAAGAAAGATTTGTGAATTGATCTTGGATTTTGGATTTAGTTTGATTGATTTAAATTTATATTTCATTTATATATGTGAATATAAATGAGAATATAAATGAGTTGTGAGAAAAGTTTATGAATTTGAATTGATTTGAATATGATTTTTAGGTTAAGTCCTTAAGAGAGGATTAAGGACTTAAGAAGGAAATTTGAATTTGAATTTTGGATTTGATTGATTTGAATTTATATTTCATTTATATATGTGAATATAAATGAGAATATAAATGAGTTATGAGAAAATTTCATGAATTTGGATTGATTTGAAGATGATTTTTAGGCTAAGTCCTTGAAGGAAAATCAAAGGACTTATGCAAGGTTTAGAATTTGGAATTTCAACTTAGAATTTGATTTGAATTTATATTTTATTTATATATGTGAATATAAATGAGATATAAATGAAAAATTCATGAATTTGAATTGATTTGAAGATGATTTTTAAGCTAAGTCCTTGAAGGGAAATTAAGGACAAGGAAATATTTGGAATTTGGAATTTCAATCATTGGTTTCAATCATGAATTTTAATCATGGGTTTCAATCATGGGTTTCAATCCTATGGCATTGATTTGAGTTTGGAGAAAATCAATTAGGTTAAAATTGATTTAGGTTTCATGTTGATTTGATTTGGAATTTGGCTTGAAGGAAGGAAATAAGGAAAGTGGTTCAAGCTATAGGGTAGACAGATTTTTCTAACACCCCTAAGACATGACCTACTCCTATGGCTAACTCTTCTAAGTCTCTAGGGTTAGGTTGAGTGTCCACCTAATCACCAGATGTGTCTTAAGACTTAGGATCTCTTAAAGTCTAAGAGGAGTCCTATGTCTAAGATGGAGGGGTTGAGAACTCATTCTAAAAATGAGGTCAATAGTGAGGTAAGGGATTACTTACACTCTTTTTTCTTGTTATGAGTCTTCTGTCTAGTGAAGGACTAGGCAGTAGTGGTCTTATTGGCTTTAGATTCAAGAAAGAGAAGGTGAGGTAAGGGGTTACTTACCCCATTTTTTCTTGTTATGAGTCTTCTGTCTAGTGAAAGACTGGGCAGCAGTGGTCTTTTAGCTTCAGATTCGAGAGAGCCCTTCCTAGAGGTCTTAGAAAAAAAAACTCTTGAACCTTATTAGACGTAGAGCGAGATGAGGAAATAGTTTTGAACGGGTGAGAACACCAAAGGAGGGATTAGAGGTTTGAGGATTGGAAGGGTTGTGATCAAAATTGAGTCCAGAGCCTTCAATATCATTTTAAAATTCCTCAAGCGATGGAGATAGGATTGGGGGATGATTAAGGTCATAATTGAGATAGAAAAAAGTGCCCCACCATCCTTAGCCTGTTAGAGAAGGTTCCCCGAGGGAACCAGTGGATCCTGAGGGAGATTAGCATCAGGATGAGAGTTAACAGTTTTGATGGCCTCATTGCCCACAGATTGAGGTTGGAATATGAGGAGGTTGTCTGCTTTGGCTGTAACCCCTCGACTTAAGTCTCTTAGTAGAATTCAGAGGACATGAGGAATGATCATGGGTAAAAGAAGAGCAAGCTAGGCACACATTAGGTTTCCAATCATATAAGATTTCCTGCTGGAATTTAACCCCATTAAGATTGATTGGTACTAGTCCGGAAGCAAGGAGGACAAATTGATCTAGACATAAATTCTGGCAAAGATTATTCTAGACTTAAGGCTGTTGATAGCAAGTAGAACCCCAACAATACTAGCAACTTTGGAGAATCCTGATTCATTTCAGTAGCACAGCGAGAAGTTAGGGAGTTTGATCTAGATCAGGATTTTTGAAATGTTCTTCTTAGAGGGATGGAAATTCCAAGTCCACTTCTAGAAGAAGAAAGACCTACTATTGAGAAAGTAGGAGTCATTGTCTCATACAAAATCATAATCCTCCTGACAGAAAAACCTAAAAAAAAAGAAGTCCACTTCTAGCGAGAGAAGCTCTAAACTGCCCTTAAGCTTCGCTTGACATGAGGAGGCTTTTCCAGCACGCGTCTGATAAAGGATAGGTCATTCTTTTGGCCTTCGGACAAATCTTCTTTAGAGAAAATGACTTCATCGGAGGAAGGAGGGACGAAGGAAAGCTACAGAGATTTGCTATTCTTGCTATTAGAGAAGAGCAAATCTTTCCAACTATGAGAAAGGGAAGAGGGGGAGGGAAAAGGGGCTTTGTAGGTAAACAAGTGCTCGACGGAATGGCCCATAATAGAAATAGAAGAAGGGGGAGGAGAGGAATGTAGTTGGGGAAAATCAAAGTCGGAGGAGGAACTGAGGTTCATTATGGAGAGAGCAGAGGAAGAAGGGGAGAGAGCATACCAAAACCCCAAACTGCCTAGGCAGGAAACTAGGAGGAAGAGTTTAACCAGGAGAAGGAGGGCACCACAATACTTGAAGCAGTGAAGGAAGAAGAAAATCACCACTGGGGAGGAGAGGAGCTCAGGAGCATGCCCTAGTTTGCGACTTTTTACCACAATATTGATGTCCACTTTCCATCATCACTCATCATTGAATGACACCAAATTAAAATATTTTGCTCTTGGTTGGTTGACAAGAATGGCTATCAAGCCATCTTATCGTGTAATATTATATCCACTAACGACATAGAAGGGCAAGATTTTTGTAGCTTTCAACCTATGTAGTAAAATTATTACAAGTGAGTTTAACCATGATTTTTTTTCTTTGATTTTTATAAAAATTCTTGTACATTTTGTAAGAAATAGTCTTCTTATATCTGTGTGCGTCAGATTTTTTGTTAAACAACTAAGTTTAGAATATCATTATGGGCAATCATAAATATACCATGATGCAACACCAAAGATCTATTAAGAACTATGCTCTAATTACTAATGTTACACTCCAAAGCTAGAATTGTTTCTCGAATGATCTTATAACTAAGCCAAGCTAATTTACGAGTTTGCTCATACTCAGCAGGATAAATAGCTCATATGTCAAGCACAACATGCTATTGAGCAAAGCTTAAAAAGGCTAAAGAATTATTTCAAGAAGAATTGATAGATCAGTGCCCAGTAAATGCAAGTTGATGGAATGTAAACCTTCATCAATGTAGCGACACAACAACAACAACAACAACAAGCCTTTATCCCACTAAGTGGGGTCGGCTATATGAATCCTTCATCTCCATTGTGTCCTATTATGTGTCAAATTCTCATTTAATTCAAGTATACTAAAGTCATTTTTTATACATCTTAACCAAGTCTTTTAGTTCTACCTCTACTTTCTTAATATAAGGAAAATCTAATGCATCTACTCTAAGGGTCATGGATGGCCAACGCTTTATGTGGCCAAACCATCTAGATTCTCTAATCTTATCTACCAGAGCTACTCCAACTTTTTCTCGAACATACTCATTTCACATTTTATCTCTAAGAGTAAAGCCACTCATCCACCCAAGCATCCTCATCTCGTAACTTAACTTAGTCTTATGCTTTATTTTATTGGCCAACATTCGCACCATAAGTCATTGTGTCTTACCACCATCTTATAAAATTTTCTCTTAAGTTTAAGTGGAACTTTTCTATCACACAACAAAGCCGATGCATTCCTCCACTTCAACCATCCAACTTGAATTCTACTAATGACATCTCCATCTATTTCACCATCATTTTGAACAATAGAGCCTAAATATATGAATCGCTCACTGTTATTAATGACTTGTTCACCTAATGTCACAACACTACTACTAGAACTTCTACAACTAAAATTACACTCTATATATTCAATTTTAGATCTACTTAAATGAAAACCTTTAGACTCTAATGTTGACCTCCATAATTCAAGTTTCTCTTGGACTCCCTCTCTAGTCTTATCAACAAGAAGAATGTCATCAAAAAAAAGCATACACCAAGGTACATCTTCCTGTAAATGCCTAGTAAGAACATCCATAACTAAAGCAAAAAAAGATAAGGGCTTAAAGATGATCCTTGATGTAATCCAATTGAAATGGGAAAATATTTTGTCAATCCTCCTTGTGTGTTTGGACACAAGTAACATCTAGTATACATATCCTTAATGACTTGAATATAACCAATATTAACTCCTTTCTATTCTTGAACTTTCCAAAGAACATCTCTTGAAACTTTATCATAAGCTTTCTCTAAATCAATAAATATCATATGTAAATCCTTCTTACTTTCTCTTTACTTCTCCATCAAACCTCTTAACAAATGTATAACATCCATAGTAGATCTACCTGGCATGAAACCAAACTGATTGTGAGAAACTTTTATCACATCGTAACCTATGCTCAATTACTATCTCCCATAATTTTAATGTATGACACATTAACATAATTCCTCTATAATTTGCACACTCTTGTGCATCACCTTTATTCTTAAATATAGGAACCAACAAACTCTTTCTCCACTCATCTAGTATCTTTTTAGTCTTTAAAATAACATTAAAAAGATTTGTAAGCCAAGAAATTCCTTGATCTCCTAAATATTTTCACTATTGGAATATCATCGTCCTACGCTTTTCCATATTTCATTTTCTTTAAAGCTTCTAACTTCGATTACTAATACGATGATAAAATAAAATTCTATATTTTATTTAGGTATTAAGATTGCTAAAATCAATCGTATTCTGATCCTTCATTAAAAGTTTATCAAAATATCTCATCCACCTATTTTCAATATCATTTTTAAGAAAAGACTTTATTATCTTCATCCTTAATACACCTCACTTGAACTGGTCTTTACTTCTCCTGTCTTTGGTTGGCTAACTTATACATACATCTTTCACCTTCTTTGGTATCTAATTGTATATAAATCACTAAAAGTTAAGTTTTTTGCATCATATTGCTTTCTTAGAATCTCTACGCTACTTTATATCTTTCCCAATTCTCCAAGTTTTACATCTAAACCAAATTTTATAATATGTTTTATTTCTATCTTTTCTTGCACTCGACTCCACCACCAACTATTTTATTAAAAAAGCTTTTCTTTTGATTCTCCAAGCACAATTTTATTAACTTGTTTAATTTCACTTACTTTTTTCCCACATAATATTACCTTTATGAACATCCCAAATTCTAAGCTCTTGTAGCTTGCTCTTTAAAATATTTTTATTTGTGTTCTTTAAGTGTCGCCATCTAATCTTAGGACAATAATTTGATTTATTTTTTCTCTTACAATCTTTCATCTTAAAATCTAAAGCTAACAATTGATGTTGGATATTTAAACTTTCACTTAGAATGACCTTACAATCTTTACAATCTAAACGATCTATTTTTCTCATTAGAAAATAATCAATCTATGTTTTACTAGATTCATTTTTATAAGTAATAATATGTTCATCTCCTTTCTTAAATAAAGTATTAGCAATTATAAAATCATAAGCTAAGGCAAAATCTAATATAATCTCACCTTCTTCATTAGTCACTCCAAATCCATAACCACCATGAATACTTTTAAAATCTTCTACCACTCTACCAACATGTCCATTTAAATCTTCTAATAAATACTTTTCTTGAAGAGGTATCTTTTGTATTAATCCTCTAATTCATTCCAAAATTTTCTTTTGAGCTTACATCCAAACCAACTTGGGGAGCATAAACACTTATAACATTGATAATTTTAGTATCAATAATAATCTTTAAAGCTATAATTCTATCTCCACATCTATTAATATTTATAACATTATCCTTCAAATTTTTATCTATAATCACACTTATATCATTTATAGTTCGACTTCTACCTGAATACCAAAGTTTAAAACCTAAACTATCAATCTCCTTGACCTTCTCCCCAACCCATTTAGTTTCTTGAACACATAAAATATTTATTTTTCTAACCATCTATTAATATTAATTATTAATTTACCTGTAAGAGTACCATATTTCAAGATCCTAACCTAATTCTAGTTTCATGGACTAACTTTTTTGCCCGCGTCATCATAATGTGGGAACCCTTGCTTATTTAACATCGCATGACGACGGCTACACATTTTCATCAGTATTCAAGCCATACAACGCATTACTTCCAGGAGGTGCCCTAGCATTAACACAATGATTTAAAGGATTCATGTCATGATTATTTCGACAAGTTTTGCACTGGCTGTCGACTACCTATCGCAACCCTCCACTTTTCACATCCGGACTTGGGACCGGCAGACACTGAATAAAAAAATTATTCCACAGAGATTTAGGAGGCACATAAGGCATAAATGTGCAATAAGTATATTATAAAAAATTTAAAATAACAATGGCAGTCAATTTCTGTTATTGAGACTATCTTATCTTCTTCATTTAAATCCGAATAGCCTTTACGTTTTATCTTGCTTTCTTACCGTAGACTAGTGTTAGCGTTTCATTACCCTCGCTAGTAAGTGCTTTATGAGATATAATTGGGAAGAGTTAACAAACCAGAAATATACATAATAAATTTGGCCCAAAATTACAATTTCAGGTCTTATAGTCATAATTCACAGAACAAAAAAAAAGAAGAAAAAAAGAAAAAAAAGACTTCCATTGTAATCCAAAGTTTGAATCTTCTCACTTTAGCAGAAGAGATGGAAGGAATTTCACCTGTCATATTTAAAGAACAACTCAGCTTTTGGTAAAAAAACAAAGAACTGATGCTATGGTTAATCAATGATTACACTTTCTTTGAATCTAATTGGCTCCAAGGAAAAAATATGGATAGGTAAGATAAGTAAAAAAGAAAAGAATAGAAGGGAAATCCCTATGAAACTAGAGATTTCTTCTTGTAATTTTATAACTTTTAGTAAACTATATGAGCCTTATCTTGCACTCATAATAATAATGATTCGGAAAAGAAAAAACAAAACAAAAAAAATCTAAATAATGCCCGGTTCTATTCCTGGGATAAGATTCTGACAAGTGTGATCACAAGGATAAGGGCAGTCAACTTCTTTGATAATTCCTCTCCCAAAGTACCAATCGCCAACAGCCTCTGCAATAGTCTGAACAAAAAAAATCAATGAAATAAGATTTGGGTTATTAACACTCATGAAAGCATAATCTGATGATATTCTCTGAAGTCTTCAATGAGCTGAGTAGTTATGTTCATGTAATGTTGCATCTCAAAGAAATATGAAGAAAGTTTTAGAAAATAGATTTTGGCTATAGCTTCGATTTCATAGTAAAATTTTCAGTTTTGATGGTTTTTTTAGTTTCAAGATTCAATTTTGATTCATCTTTTGGATATTTTTTGGGGCATTTTTATATACATTACATACAATTCTTAAATATTTAAGTATTTAACACCTACACTTCAATATTAGTTTCTTAAAATAAAATACACTTTTAAGACATAGGAAAAGTATCATACATATAAATATCAAACTTCTGGTATTTGATATGTAAATGTATAAGAATTTTGTGTTTGGTATGTAAATCTTTCTATCTTTTATAATGTGAGATTTTATAGAAGGTACATATAAGTCATGAAACAGAAAGGATTGTCTAATAGGACCTCAACTTAAAATAAACAGAAAGGATTGTCTAATCCGACAGTTTTAGCGAAATTTCATTCTCTGAGTCTTGATTGAAACTTTCGAGATTAAGCTGAAAAACTCAAAATCAGACGAAGCAGAGTCGAAATCACCAAAATATAAACCATGGTATGAAGGCCTAATTGTATACCTTATTATGTATTGTTGGAGAATCATCAGCATACCATGTGTCCTGCAATTCGCTCTGGCAATGAGCAAAGCACGAGCTTATAAACATTCCTTCAATCCTTGAATTTTCAAATGTTGTTAGTGCTGTGAGCATTTGAATCCTGAATCCTGCAAGAATGGCAGTTTGATCTATAAGAACAGCAATGTTGTGATCGTATGAGGATTTACTATAATCTGGAAGCAATTCTTAAACAGAACGTTTACCTTATTATGAGTTTGTTATTGAAGTCAATAGTAATTATAGAAAGTAATATCAAGACTTGATGATTCATAGTTGAGCTGAAGTTTTCTTATTTCATTTCATCTAATAAACTTTCCTGTGATGCAAACACAGGAAAAGAAGACAAGCAAGTAGAATATAAGCACAAAAGATTTATTCACCTTGAAGAATACTAATTTGGCTCAGGTACATGATGGTGGATCTGACTTGCAAGGATTCCAATGTCCCAATGGATCGGCCGAAGGCGGCACAAATATATGGTGAAACTGATTAACATGAAGAGTTCATTAAAATCGTAGACCATCAAATGTTTGAAATACAGAATTTTTTAACTCTTCACCTGATACACATCATAAGCAGAGTTCAAAATGAAGAAAGGATTTCTGATGAATGGCAGATTGTGTTGAGGAAAGAAACACTGCATGAACAAATAAGCAATATCAGTCAATAGGATATTTACTAGTTTTAACTGTCGTCTACTTGAAGCAGTAAAGAGAAATCAACCTGACTGGGGAAGTAATGAGAAGCCAAGCAAGCCTTGTTCAAGTTCTTCTGCACTCCCTACAACATTGGCATCTTGTTGGTAGAACAGTGAAGGTATGATATAAATGGAAGACAGAAACTGACCTGTAGGTTAACGATCCCATTGAAAAGGTTCTTATGGTGTTATTGCCACTAATGTCTTTGCTGAAAAAATTAAGAGTAAAGGTTAAGAAAGTCTTATTGATATGAAATAATGACATAATGAAGCAGTAAGATGATTACACATCAAGGAAGAAGCCGGCATCACTCATGCATTTTACCATGACCGAATCTGGGAGCATCTGAGAGAGATCATCACAGTGTAGAAAGACCGCAAGTCCACCTGCTGAGCACCCAGAAAGCAAAACCTGAAGCCATGGAAGATAATTTACAGAAACACAATTAGAATTTATGATAAAGAGAAATGCTCCTGGCAAACACAGAACAGGTAGGAGAAACAGGAATCAATTATGAATATGAAATCACAGCAAGATAGAAATAAGTTGCATTTTTTTATTAAGCTACCAAAAAAGATTGCAGAATATGTATGGTCATAAACATTGCATGTGCTTTTGCATGTGGGTGTGGGGTGGGAGTGATTGGCCCTTTTGCCTAGTTGCAGCACTCAATTTAGCTTTTGGATTTCTTTCATATGAGATGCTTACTTTCACCTTTGAAACTTCATAATTCATCGGGGAGGGAGCAGGCTATTGAAAAAGATATTCATCAAAGGCGTAGACGCTTTTGAGTTTCATAATTTTTAGGAATTTATCGTAAATTGTATAGCTTCAACCTATAAGCTTAAAGACAAGAGTCTATCATGAATTTTAATTATCGACTCATCGCTTAATGACAAAAGATGAATGAGGTTAAAGTAAAATTCCGACTGTTTGTTTTGAACATTGATAATGCAATTAGCAATATGATATGATCCTAATTCTTGGCTGAGTCTAGTTGGTGAGAATGGTTCTGGTTCTGTGCCAATTATGGTCCGGTTAGGCTTGAGTTTGGTTCAGTGAGTTGACTCGCTGAGTGGTCTGAACCCGGCTGAGTTAATTGATAATTGGGGAAGGTTTATCGGGTGCTTTCTGAACTGTTGGATTAGCGCCTTTGCTCTTGGCCGTTGGATCTAATCACTTGGATTGAGTTTTCTTGCGAGTCTTAAAGCTGGATTGATTGGTTTCTTATCTTATCTTGGATTTGTGTTTTTGATCAAGCGGTTCTTGATTCCTAAGGAGTTAGTGGATTACCTTGTTGTCTTGGCGGCTTGATCTCTTGCCTGGTTTTGTGTTCCTTGGAATTGATCTGAGCCCTTGATAGAGGCTTATGCGGCTGCTTCTTGGCCGTGGGATGGAACTTCTGAGGGAAACTTGTTTTAACCCTTACTTTGTTTTGTTTCTTTTCATTGAAGTCGTCGATTCCTCGAGAAGAAGGAAAGGGTGCGGAGGATGGGAGGAAAAATCTAGGTTCTCCAGATGAAGCGGCGTTCAGGAAAATGAGGAAAGATGGGAGAAAGAAGGAGGCTGAAGATGAGTTTCTTTCTTAAAATCTTAATTCCCTCTCTTTTCTTTTTCTCCTATTTATACTATCTATCTAACCTAGATCTATGCTTTCTCTTGATGAGTAACTACTTTCATTCTGATGGATCGTTTATTCACTATGTCTTACTCCTGAATGTTGGTTAGTTGTTGTTAATTCGATCTGATTTGATATATTACATTTGTCTCATCCATTCTGTTACAAAATAATAGAAAACTGTTATTTTGTTAGTTTATTCTTGATTGATTTGATCTACGTTATTGTGATCTGCTGCAGGTTTTGTTTTTAATGATCTGGAACTATTTGTCCTTCAGTGGTGTTACTTAGGAATTATTATCTTTGTTGCATTTTTTATTCTCATTAGCGTCTTTGGTTCAAGTGTTATTCGGACATGTTGTATTTGTACTCGTAATATTTGTTTTTATTTTATGCTCTCTGTTGTTGTAAAAGGCGGTATATTTGTCTTGTATAATTGTAATCTTTACTCTCTCGGTCAGAGCATGTAACTTACTCTGATGTTATATTTTGTTATTTGTGAAGTCTTTTGAACTTTATCTCTTTTGTTTGTTGATTTGGGGATATGGACTCATATCACAATGCTTGTCAAATTATGATATTAACGTATGTAAAGTGAATGTTTTAGATATTAAAAAAAAGATAGGCGAGAAATAATTCTATAAGAAGGATTATAGGTGTAATCTATTAAGGATTGTTGACATATATATATATATATATATATATATATATATATATATATATCTCAAAATTGAGGGATATGCCTTTATGTATATTTGGATAATATTTGATTAGAGGGATATGCCTTTATGATTTGAGTTTCTTATTTCATTGGCAACTCTATCCCTCTCCCTCTAGATTGTCATGGGCATTTGACCTCCATGCATGCGCATGATCATCGAGCTCACAAGCCATCGAATGACTTCTGGATACATGCAAATTGGAGTTGAAATGCACGTCACATCAAACTAGAAAATGACCTTCGATGACGAACTGACCGCCATCGCATTGAGTGTCTAAATACATATCACACAATTCGATTCGGCCGTCTATCAAGAAAGAAGTCAGTCGCGTTGACCGATATCGAGTCGAGAGGCTGCGGCGATGCTCAAACGGCATTCGTAACAAAATTGATTAGTCGAAGCTAAAAACCTATCAAATCGTTTCACTCAAAGATAATATCGGCGTCGGAAGAGACGACGCAAATTTGAAAATCGATTCACGCCGACGAATCAAGCATCCGAACGAATTGGTCCGAAGCGTTGAAATAACCAAGATCGTATATTAATTATATGATTATATCCGCAAAATTTCAAATTATAATTAATTAATCACTTAAATAAAAAAAACCCTTATAAATACTCTTTATATCTATCCCTAAAACCATATAACACTCCCGCATCCCTATTCACAGCCCTGACTCCATTTCGAGTGCCAACACCCCCATTTTCTTCTCCCTCCTATCTCCCTTCCGCTCTTGTTTTTTTTTTCCCTTAAACGAGAAATCGAGCCAGCCAACTGGCTCGACTCCTCCCTCTCGGTCGACCAGTAAGCCGCACGCACCGACCAGCCACAACCACTCGGCCTCCTCTCCATTTGGAAGGCCCTCTCTCACCAGCCGAAAGTTGAACTCTCGATCTAGCTCCAGCTCTCGGTTCGAACTTCGTATCCCGTCAGTCGAACCCCCAGCCGCAGTCACGTCTCTCCCGTCCTATGCCGCACGCGAGCCGCAAGCCTCCACCCCGTGGTCTCCTCGTCCTTCCCGATACAGCTCCAGGTCGGTGTGCTGTGAGGCTGCAAGAGAGGGATCATCGGAAAGCTTTGATGGAATTGTATACAAGGGAGTCTATGGTCCGTGGACAATCGAGCCTTCGGACGTCATAGAGGTGAGCTTGTATAGGGCAGGGCGTTATGGGCTATTGGTGCTTTTGGATCTGCTGCAACATATCAGTGTTTGGTCGATCCACTATATGCGGGCTTGATATAATATGTCAAGGAAAATCCATCTGTTACATGGTTTGTTGGACCCCTCTTTGCAGCTCTTACTGGTCTTGTTTTCAAAGAGGGTCTTTACTATGTGAAGCTGGAAGATAGAAGCTGATGTGCTGATATTCATCATTCCTGCTTTGCATCTTGATCATCTGATAGGTTTGATGGTGTTGATTTTCCTGTATGCGTAAGAGTCGCTCACAAAGTCAAATTCGATGAACTTGTTGAGAAATAATATATAATATCAGACAACCGACATCAACCATCGCGATCGATCATCAACGCGTCGCGTGCAGCGCCGAGAGATCAACGCAAACCAAACGATTCTCGAAATTGATCGCTGCCGGCAAAACATCAAAATCAATAAGGCATCGTCGACTTAATTCACACACCGCATGAATATCGATGAAAGGCCGATTTTGAGTTGAAATTTACTCAATTTGACACCGACTTGAACCAAACGGCCTCCGATTGCGAAATAGATTATGCCGTTATGTCCAGAACACCAGAATAAGTTAAAATTGATATATATATATCAGCTATATAATTTTATCGGCATGAAATTTTTTTTAAATGCAATTAAGTGCTTAAAGGAATTAAATAAACCTAAATTTAACCTAAATCCTCCTAACTCCGCTCTAATGAATCCGAACCGGGCCGCCTCGGTTCAAGTGAGCCATTCCTGCCCTATTCCTTAAGCGCACGGACCGTCCCTCTTCACGATCGAAGAAGCACGCAGACCTTCGGCTCACGATCCCTCCTTCTCCCGCTCTCTGTTCGTTGCTCTCCCTCCACGCAACCGCAAGCCACACCGATAAGCCGCTCCCTTCCTCTTTGCACACAACCACTCCCGCTCTCGGCTTGGCCAACCGTTCCCTCCTCCTTAAGCAAACGGGTAACTTGATGGTACAGCAGTGCTCGTAAGGGTTCCCTAGGAATTTTTTTTTTTTAGGGGAGAGAAATTGGAAATGCAGATATGCTACGGAGTTCTTTGAGTGTTACAGATCTTCTATGGAAGCGTTAGAGAGCAGAACGTTAAGTTTACGGGCTTAGCTTTCTTCTAATGATGGATCTTGAGCAAGGAAAGAGCTTTAACTCCTCCCAAGAAGCATTCATGGAAATCTACATTGATTTTAACGTATCAGAGCTTGGGCGTGGTTTATGGAGATTTGAGCATTTCCCCTTTGTATGTTTTCAAGAGCACATTTGCAGAGGATATTAAGTACTCGGAGACTAATGAAGAGATTTTTGGAGTTCTTTCATTTGTATTCTGGACTCTTAGACTTGTGCCACTTCTTAAGTATGTTTTCATTGTTCTTAGAGCTGATGACAATGGTGAAGGTGGCACTTTTGCTCTTTACTCTTCTATATGCAGGCACGCTAATGTATGCTTCCTGCCTAACAGACAAGTTGCAGATGAAGAAGTCTCCACATACAAACTGCCCCTCCAGAAACAAATAATGGATCCTGGGTAAAGATTTGGCTTGAAAAGTACAAGAAGCTGCATACAGCTCTTCTTGTAGTTGTCATGCTTGGAACATGCATGGTGATTGGGGATGGTGTTCTTACTCCAGCGATATCAGTTTTCTCTGCAATTTTAGGGCTTGAGTTATCCATGTCCAAAGGTCACCATGAATATGCTGTGGTTCCCATCACTTGCTTCATTATCATTTGTTTATTTGCCCTTCAACACTTCGGCACTCATCGGGTCGGATTCCTGTTTGCTCCAGTTGTATTGGCTTGGCTACCCTGCATAAGTGCACTTGGCATATACAACATTGTACATTGGAACCCACATGTATACCAAGCACTCTCTCCATATTATATGCTGAGATTTTTGAAAAAGACTAAGAAGGGTGGTTGGATGTCCTTAGGTGGAATTTTACTGTGTATTACAAGATCAGAGGCAATGTCTGCAGATCTGGGCCACTTCTCATATGCTGCTATTTAGATTGCTTTCATAATTGTGGTTTATCCAGCTCTCATATTGGCATATATGGGTCAAGCTTCTTATCTGTCGAGACACCATGAAATATACATAAGTTACCAGATTCGCTTTTACGCATCAGTTCCAGAAAGTGTGAGGTGGGCTGTTCTTATGGTAGCTATATTAGCATCAGTGGTCGGAAGCCAAGCAATCATCAGTGGCACATTCTCCATCATAAACTAAAGCCAATCACTTGGTTCCCAAGGGTAAAGATTGTTCACATGTCTGACAAAATACATGACCAGATCTATATCCCAGAAATCAACTGGATGCTTATGAGGCAATTTTTTTAAATTGAGTACAGTTAAAATGTGAATTAACTAATTAAGTATTAAAAAAAAATTTAGGAATAGATACGCATTAATGGGCGATCACGCCACGCGTCTCGACGATGTGGCGCGTACGCGGAAGAGCGGCCGCCCACTAATGACCAGATATTGGGCCGCCATTAGTGGGCGAGCTTCGATACGAGCCGCCACTAAGGGCGACGCCCATATCATTAGGGCCGACGGTCATTGGCTACCTCTCGCTTTTGCTCGATTTCTCCCCCCAAAACTCCGCTCTCCGCCCGTAGGAACTTCGACCAAAGTCCGACTGCCCACCGAAAGCACCGCCCCTCCGCCTCTGAACTTCCCGCCGTAGATCGACCGCCTACATTCGCTTTTTTTGTCTGCACACGACTTTCTAGGTATTTTTTACCTGCTATCACTGATCTCGCACACTAAGTATAATGATGTAATAAACTTTGAATAAAATCAAATGAAGAGAGAACATGTTAAAGATCTCAACACATAGCATAAGCTTATGTGATTTGATGAGATTCACTTATGTTCACATTCGCCAAAGATCAAATATTTCAACAAGATTGAAAGAGGGGTACATCAATGATATCTTTGCATATAAGTTGAAGATAAAGATAAAAATAACATTTCTATTGAATGATTAAGAAAGGACATAAGCAATTGCCACAAAATGTAGGCTGAATGTAGTAGAAGATATTAATGTTAATGGGATTACTCTTTTGTTTTTCTTTGTTATAAGAGCTTTTTTCTTTTTTCCTTTTAAGCTTTAGAGTCTCAATTTGTTATAGTTCAAGCTTTGAGCCTTCTTTCATCTAAAATCCCTTAACGCGTTGGTGGGATGATACACAACGTTGAATTATTCCCTTATTATAAAGCAACTTATGGAAGGTATGGATTGGTGTGCATATAATCTTGAGTTTTGATCTTAACTAAGATTAAATTCATCCAACTCTTATTTAACATTTTTGTGGATTTAAAATTTCCTTGAAATCAAACTTCAAAGATGAGAGAAATATGGGCACTTTTATTTATTTTGTCTTAAGATTGTTGATGCTTCTCATGTAGCCAAGTTATTCTTCAAAAAAAGCATTTGTCTATGTGGATTTCCCACTCATTATATGTGATAAGAATGTAAGGTTTGTCTTAAGATTTTTTCCCCACTTTTATTTAGTGCCGCCCATTATTTCTCATAATTTGCGATGTAGCGTTGACAAACCATAATCTTCTACTTTTCCTCGACAGTGCGATGGCAGGAGCACCGCCGGCCAAATGATCGCCGGCGATAGGCGTTAGGGAGGCCGCCCACCATTGGAGCAGCACCTTCGAGGTTCATCCTAAGTATTGCCTCACGTGCGCACCCCGATAATCGTAAGTGAATTTTTTTTTGCGAGTGTGTTACGGGGAGAATCGAGCAAAACCGGAGAGGGTCGGGACCGATCGCCCGATGATATAAATGGCCGCCTAATTAGTGGGCGACCGGCTCCCCGTAATCCGGTCCGCCCACTAATTGGGCGACTGCCGACTGAGAAGCCGACGCCACTTTCACGCGGCACGCCACACGCCGGAGACGACGTGGCGGCCGCTTCACTAATTGACGATTATTCTATTCTTAATTTTTTTTTATTAATACTTAATTAGCTAATTCACATTTTAACCGTACTCAATTTAAAAAAATTGCCTGCTTATGATCATTTGTGTGGTAGTAACCGTTGGATTCAGAGATACAAAGCACATGGGCAATGCATCAGGACTCACAGTGATTAGAGTGATGTTGGTCACCATATCCCTCACCTCTCTGGTTATGATCATCGGGCGCCACCGCCACCGCCTCTCGCCTTCTTCCTCTTCTTCTCTTCCTTCTTTCCTTTCCTTCTTCTTCCATTTTTTCTCTCCAAATCAAAATTTATAGATTTTCTTTCACCATCTCCTTCCCATGAGAAAATCGTGATTTTTTCGGTTTCCGTCGCCCTCTTACATTACCCTTCCAATTTTCTCTTGTAGAGGGAGAACAACGTATGTTCTTCTCCGGTTTTAGCATCGTCCCCAGACCATTATTTTCACCGTAATTGGAAGAATACCGTCATGGCGGGTTCTTCTCTTAGTTTCCATCACCCCGTTTCCTGTCGATCATTCGTGTAAAAGAAACGAGCGAACATGTGGGAGGGATATATACATGCTTATGTTTCTTTCAGGTTTCACCTCGTGCTCGTGAGTCGACAAGATGAAAATTAGTTATAAATAAAACCGTCGTTATCGTGAGACGTGCATAAAGAAGTCAACACGTTAGATGTGCCCTCCTGGTCAATATGTCTTGAATTAAATAAATCTGACTTAGAAAAATGAAATGAATACACATGCATTGTATTTCTTTTCGTTTCAAGATTAATCTTTGTAATTAATGAAAAGTTGTGTTTATGTGAGCAAATACCTCTTTCATTAAAGGCATGCAGAAACACTCGTCACGACCTGCAGCGGGATGACAAGGGTAAAATTATACGATTTTGGATTAAATTTGAGACTTAAGCAAATTTAAATGGAAATCATTTAAACTTAAATCAAATAAAAAATACATGATAAACATGAAAATAAATATTGAAACAAAGTGGAGAATGCTTAAAAGAAACTAAACAAAATAAAGAGGAAACATAATAATGAAGTAAAATACTTACTTTAAAAGCAAGCAAATTCTCTTCTTTTCTTCAAAATCTTTAAAGGCTATGGAGTGTTTTTCAAGCAAATGGTATGAAAGGTAACTTCCCCTCTTATCCTTATTTATAGGAAAGGAAAATCACTTTTGTGGGACCTATTTATAATTAAACTAACAACATATGTAAAACATATCACAACAATCTTGTTTCATGTTTGTTATCAAAATGAATGCAAGTGAAACTTAAGGAAGTTAATACTAAACTCATATGATTTATAATAAACTTAACATCTAATTTTTAAATAAACATGGAGCTTGTAGAGTTAAGGATGAATCTAAATTAGGTTTAATAACTCTTATATGAATATGAAGATGATTATAATCGACGAATAAGCATGGTAGGGTTAAAATAAATCTGAAATTAATTTGCTTATTAAAAGTGGTTTAAATTGAACATGTAAGTTGGAGAATTAAAAATTTAACAAAAAGCGAGTGTAATATTTTAAACTACGATCTAAATCAAAATGCATTACGTCCTTTGGATTCATAACACATCGTCATGACAAAATATGTTAATTAAGACATTCTCAAAATCTCATTAATAATATCTTTGAATGTTTATATTAGTGTCGGCGATGTTGTAGGTTACTGCTTTAGTCTTAGTGCAGGTTAATAAAAACCTAAAAATCTATTATAAAAATTTAAAATCGGTGAGATATCGGCGATTCTATCGTGAGTAGATCAAACCTATATTAGCATTAAATAGAGTTGACGATCTAAAATCTTAAAATATTCAAATTAATCAATTTTTAAATCAAATCATTAGGTGTCAATCTAAAATTGCTTAAATGAAATCTATTATTAAAACTTAAAGCAAAACTAAATTTATCCACCGCCATGATTATTTTTTGAGGGTGACAAATTAAAAAACTTTAGCTTATAAATGAGTAATGTCAAATCAAGTGTTACGTTATATTCTCTCAATCAATCTAAATGCTGATAGGGCGTGGCGTGTACTGGCGTGGGCTGGGTAATCACGAATGCACGATTCTAGAGTCCTCCGATCAGTGACAGGATATGCTCCATTATATTACGATTCTTGTCGTAGCAGTATGCTCCCCAATGTTCGCCGCAGTTGTATGATAAACGATAGCAAAAATCCTCCTTAAGGTAGACTTAAGCTATCTCCTGACAAACACCAGCGTCTATAAGAATTTCTTGGACGGCGTAACTGTGTTGTTGATAAGAATCTTTCGGTCGGGTTGAATTATCTCCTCACTAAGTAGACTAGAAGCGGCGACCCAGGATGATATATATGGGAAAGCGTCATCATTCCCCAACCATCGGTTTAAGTTGAAATGATAAATTTCATAAATCTAAAATTCTTAAAACTCCATATCTTTACTTATCGTTATGCATTTAACGATTTAACATAGCCTTGTCGAAAGTTCTCTCACTTATTGAGAGGGGTAATTAACTATAAGTATAGAAACACGGAACCAGATCTAAGTCACCAAATGAGGATGAAATCTTTGTGTATTGTATCTTATTGTCTCGAAAATTACAACTTAAATAACATTCTCTTCAATTCAATTTGTCGAGAGGTCGGTGGCGAATTTTTGGAGCCTGCAGATGGATAATGGAATGAAGTTGAATTTATTGGGCTTGTGGATGGCTCTCTTCCTAATATTTACGGGTAGAAAGTTTCAGCAACCAATCAAGGATGATAATGGTGACAAATATGTATTCATCTTCAACGCTTTGCTTGAAGGAGATAAAGAAGTCTTACTCAAGAAATTCCAAGAAAAGAATGATAGCTTACTTGATTAATGCAAAACTAGCTGATCACGTTTCAGCCAATAGAAGATATGAAGTAAAGATTCGATAAGTGAATGATGTTATTTGTGATCTATTAGATTGCCGCACTTCGATGTGTACATGAGAGTGAAATTGTAAGAAATGTTGTGCGAGATCATAAGTACATGTTCATTGCTCAAGCATAGCGGAATTTTGCTAGACCTAAGTACTTGTGCATGCTGCTTGAACATGTCGAAAATTAGGATGCTCTTTATAGGTTTGAAGGCCATCGATGCTTTATCTCGGTAGGTGTAAGAAAATCACTTGTGGTATCGCAAGACCTTTCTGACGTTTTTTAATAAGCGTGGTGAGAACACTCGGCACTGCGGGGATGATGTCGGCAAATTTTATTTCAAATGCCGCATATGCTTTTAAAATTCATGTACTTCTTGTTTCATGTAATTGAAAATATTTGCTAGATATAAGTACTCGTGCATGTTGCTTCAACATATCGAGAAAATCAGGATGGCTTTTATACAGGTTTGAAGGCCTATGCGACACTTTTCTTAAACGTGGTAGGTGCAAGAAAATCACTTAGTCGTGGTGTCACAAGACACCTATCATGCACGTTTTCCATAAGCATGGTGAATGACTCAGTACTCCCGAGCCACCTACACGGGGATGACGCCGGGAGGTTATCGAATTTCATTTCAAACATAAATATTAGAAGCCTATGCACGCTTTATTAAGAGTGGTGGGTTTAGAAATCACTTCAGCGGTGTCATGACATGTTATCATCTTCTTAAGCGTGGTAGGAAGCTAGCTCCGTCTACCTGAAAGGCGGAGGTTGTCAAATTGATTGATAAATGACTTAATCAATTTAACATAAAATGAACTTTAAGCTAAAAAAAAATCAATTGAAATCAAGTATTTGAAGGCTACTGCTTTCTTAAACATGGTAGGTTTGGAAGACTCTTTAAGCGTGTGCATGAAGACCATTATCATCTTTCTTAAGTATGGTAGGAAGGCTCTAACTCAGTAGTTATGTGGGGCGATGTCGGGAGAAATTTAAAAGCATCAAAATAGAGATTAATAATTAATGAAAATGAAATAGTTAAGAAATAATATTTGAATCTTAAATGAGTAATAAGGTCAATAATTGAACTAAATACAATGCTAAGCTGTTGAGATAAAATTGAGCTTTTAATTATTTAACTAACAATAGTCTACAATAAGTTAGATGTATATTTAATGCAAACAAATGAATATTAATCTAAGTAATTGAACATGAGTTAAAATACTTTATGGTACTAGATTTGAAACACATCGTACAAGCGAATATAAGACGTTAATTAAGACTTCAATTGAACTCTTGCACACATTATAAAATAAAAACAAATTCAATACCTTAAAATTATACAAGAATTTTTAAAAAACACCCGCATCGGCCCCGACACTACGCTAATTGCTTAAACTTAGTGTTAAAGATGTTGTGCGAGTTAATTCGGTTGGGTCTTAGGGCCGAGGTTAACAAATCCTAAAATCGATAATGATATTATAATATTTTCAAAAAATATATAAGAAGCAATTACATCGTATGATAGTAGATCTCCATTTTATTATTAAATTAATAAATTGACAGGATCTATAAAAATATCAAACAAACTTATATACCCCGATGATGGTTGTGTTGAATGAAGATTTCAACTGGAGGGGATACTTTCATCAAAATGTGATTATTATTTCAAATCAAATTAATATAAGTTAAATATCAATCCATAAAATCGATGAATTATTAAGCTCAAAGAAATTTAATGAAAATCATTAAATTAAAAATTTAAAATTTAAAATTACCTTGTAATTGTTTGTGAGTTGATAAATTAAACATAGCTCAAAATAATGTTAAATTAAGTACACAATTATATTCACTCTCAATCAATCCCGAAGGGGCGTGGCGTGTCCTTTATTTGCGTGGCAGGACAATTAATCGCGTATATGATTCTGACAGTCCTCACGATTGTTCTTGCCATACCATTATATTATGGTAATGATTGTAGCGTATGCTCCCAAGTCCTTTGAGTTGTGGTATAGGGTGAAGATATGACAAAACTCTATTGCAGGTAGACTTAAAGCTCACAAACCCCCCAAGATTTTTTTGCAACCCCTGGCCGAGGATCCCGGTCGGGTTAGATTACTACCTCCATTAGTAGTAGGGACCACGACAACCCAGGATGATGGAACCATGAGATCTAGATAGGGCTCGTCATCGTTGCCCCAACCATCCGCTTTAAGTTAATATGATGACTTTCATAATTCTAAATTCTAAAACTCCATATCTTACTTTGCTATGCTTTTAAGCGACTAACGACTTAATCAAAAGTTCTCTCGGCATTAGGAGGATAATTATGTCTTGCTTTATAAAACTAAAATCGATCTAAAGTCCTCACAAAATGAGGCAAAATCTTTTGGGTGGTGTCTTATCTACTATTTCCTTCACGAAAATTTCACCCTTTAAATCACTCTCTTAATTGAGAGGTTAGTGGTGAATTTTTGGAGCCCACAATGGCCACAAAGACTCCTCTAAATGACTCTTATCCCACAATCAAGTTTAATGATATTGATTATCTCTTATGGTCTAATGCATTTCGCTTCTAAAGCCATTAGATTTTTTTTTCTTATAGATTGCAATTATGCTATTAAGTTTGATAGATGACAATCATTTAGCTATGTTTTTCTTACCTTGATGTTGAATACTCTTAATACCTTAAAATCATTCTTATTTAAATTATTTTTCTCATTATTTTTCTCATTATTCTTTTTCATTTATTTTTATCTTGTGCACTTATTTATAGTCTCTTAGAGTAGGTTATGACATGATACAAAAGTTTCTTAAAATCAGTTTGGTTTCATGCCGAGTTGGTCTACTATGATGCAATACATTTGTTGAGAAGTTTGATGGATGAGTATAGAAAGAGTAAAGAGGATCTACGCATGATATGTATTGATTTAGAGAAAACATATAATAAAATTTCAAGAGAAGTGCTTTTAAGAGTTCTAGAAAAGAAAGGAGTTAGCATTACTTATATTCAAATCATTAAGGATATATACAATAGAGTTGTTATTTGTGTTCAAATAAAAGAAGGATTGGCCAAGTATTTTTCTTATTTTAGTTGGACTATAATAAGGATTTGCTTTAGGCCCATATCTTTTTGTTTTAGTTATGGATGCTCTTAATAGATAGTTACAGGAGGAAGTGCCTGGGCGAATGTTCTTTGCTAATGATATTCTTCTTCTTAATAAGACTATAGAGGGAGTTTAAGAGAAACTTGAATTATGGAGGTCAACCTTAGAGTCTAAAGGCTTTTGATTGAACTAAAATTGAATACATGAAGTTTAGTTTTAGTTGTAGAAGATCTAGTGGTGGGGTCGTGGCATTAGGTGATCAAGTCATAAAAAAGTGAATGTTTTAGATAACTCGGGTTTATTGCTTGAAGTGATGGTGAAATAGATGGAGATGTTATTAGTAGAATTCAAGTTGAATGGTTGAAGTGAAGGAATGCATCGGGAATGTTGTGTGATAGAAAAGTACCGCTTAAACTTAGATTGTGTTTGGGGGAGTGGTGTGGCTGTAGTGCGGTGTGAAAATGCATTGATGTACCATTTGATAATTGCATTATGGCAACATTTTGAGTAATCTGTAGTGAAAAAGTTACAATTTTCAACCTGACTTGGCTACTTGCGATGGCATAAAAGTTGTGATTTGACATTTATAAATGAAAAAAAAATTATATACCCATCGCAGCTTCTTTATATAATAACTTCTTCTGCAATTGTTCTATCATTGCTTTTTTATACAACTGTAGCTATTCAAACAAACCCTTAAGAGAAATTTTTATAAAATGGTGGTGAGACCTATAGTGCTTTATGGTAGAGAATGTTGGCTAGTTAAAGAGATTCATAAAATTAAGTGATGCAAAGATGAGGATATTTAGGTGGATGAGTGGATTTATCATTAGAGAAGAAATGTGAAACTAATATGTATGTGAAAAGGTTGGGTAGCGCCAGTGGCAGATTAAATTAGTGAGAGTTGTCTTAGATGATTTGATCACATGAAATATTAGCTATTTGATGACCCAATTAGAAGAGTAGATGTTTTAGATTCGATATATATTAAGAAAGGTAGAAATAGATCTAAATAGACTAGATTAGATAGTATAAAAAAATGATCTTATTTTATTAGAAATAAATAAAAATTTGACAATTAATATGACACAATAGAGAAGAACGATTCATATAGCCAACCCCACATAGTGGGATAAAGGCTTGCTGCATAGTCCCCTACATTCTATTAATGAGAAGAAAGAGAACGATTTCCCTCACAAAGATCACGCAATAGAAACTATTATTAGTTTACTCAGTATCACACAATAGAGCAAAAGGGAGGGTGGAGTGCAAAAGGATTTGCATAAAATAAATTTGATATCTCAAATAACACTGAACTTGAATAAATGAAATAAAAAATCATGAAGTTAACTGAAATTATTGAGATAAAACTAATTGATTATGATGAAGATGGTAAGGTAATTTACATACCTTTTGTGCATTCATCAATCCCTTTGGAAGCAAATCATTTATGATAGCCTCCCATATTCTTTTCCCTCTGAAGCGAAGGACTTTTGTCTACGCACCAAAAGTGACGTTGATCAGAGATATTGCCACACAAGAAAGAGGATAACAGAAGAGAAAATCATAACTATACAAATATGAAGAGGGAGCTTACACCATTACTGTATTCTGAATCACCAGCGAAAGAAGCGCCATCGCAGTAGCGAAGCTTTACTCGATTCCAGTTATAGAAATCTGTTGCTTAAAAAGACAGTAAATTTGTTTAAAATTTGGTAATATTGTGGTGAGGCTATTTATAAATTTGGCGTAATTTAGCAACAAGAGAGATAGCTTCGTTATTTTCTGCTTAAATTATTAGATTGTCTGTTCCATAATCATTCCTTCAGTAGAATGAAAATCATTCTTCATTTTCCTTTAAATATTGTACTGTTAATCATCTTTTCTGAAGGTTTGTTTAATTTGAAGAGATATATGCATTATTTTATGATTAGCAACAATCAGTTATTTACTTAATCAAATTTAGAAGTTATAAAATTTAAATTATATTTTGGAGACATCTTAATATTAATCAAATTTATATGTCATAATATATGATAGCTAAAAAAATGAAAAAAAAATAAATCAAAATCACTATTAATCATTCTAATAATCATGCATTGTTTTAAATAAGTTAGCATAGAACCAAGTGCATTTTATGTTATTGATAACATATAAATCTGATTGGTATTATTAAATAGATAACACTGATATTCAAATAATATTGACCAAAATAAACCCATCTATGTATATGAATATATATAATCTAAAAAGCTTAATTTATTATTGTGCTTGATAGACATGTTACAACCACCATATATATATATATATATATAAAAGTTGTATGATCACAATCAAGTTGTATTTAAGTTAACATCTACAATAGAATATTATTTATCTACAATCATTGAATAGGATCACTTGTATTTATTTATTATTTTATTTAATGTATATCTTGATTTTAAATAAAAATATATTTGATGTCTTGATGTCTTAAAATCATATTATATTTCTTTTTATATGGAGATTACAATGATCTTCAATAAAATGGTGACAATGACAACAATATTGGTGGTCTACAGAAAGAGAAGACAACTGATAACAACAATGGTCGTCATTTGTCCTCAATGATGAAAGTGGTGGTATTAGTTGGCAATGAGTAGCAGCCATCACAATAATTATTTTTTAAAAAATACTTAAAATATCTAAAACATTATTTTGAGTGTTTTTAAAACAACTTGATTTATTTTTAAAAATAACAAATAAAATTACATAAAAAATATGCAAAACAAACTTATTTTAAAAATTAAATAAAAATGATTCAAAATAAGACCTTAACTATTATATCTTATTTGTTACTTAATTCAATGCACTTTACACTAGATATATTACATAAAATTTCAAAAGCTCTTACCATTTTATGAAAACTACCCACTAATTAGTATTAATTCTACAACTTACACATGCATATGCCCATCAAAGTGAAATAAAAATAATAATAATAAAGAAGAAGATAATGGTTAGAGGCAGTACATACCAGGATTCTTTGTGGGATCATCATCGAGGATGCCAGAAAAGATCTCTAACTTATTCATATATCGTGTAGATCCATGTCTTGTTTTAGACCGTTCTAGGCATGACAATAGATCATTACACCATCCACCACCCTGCCAATTCAACCAAAGTTGCAAATATTGAGTGATTAATCAAATAACTAATAATTAAAACATTTTTTTATTTCAAGAAAAATAATTTCTATAAAAAATTATTAATAAAAAGAAATCTTTTTTTTTTTCATTTTACTATCATATTACAAAAAGAAATGAAAAACTTACATCCATACCACACAATTATTAAATATTTACATATCTAATATCCAAATTTTAATATTTACATACATAGTATTTCTCCTATGCATAAAAAGATGCATTTCATTTAAAAAAAAATCTAATGATAGTGATAATTTTGATACGATATTAAAGATTTATGCAAATATTGAAGTTTAAGTGTTATAAGAATTATGTGCTATGTATATAAATGCTCTCAAATAAGTATAACATTCATCTATCATTTTGTTGCTCATCATACTACTCTTCATATGTAATTTATATCTAAACATGAATATTAAAAAATATATTAATTTATGGGTGTATAAATAAAAAAATTAATTTAAAAAACCTTCGTTTTGTTTCTATTTCATTTCTAAGAGAGAAAAATGACGGAAAAAAATAAAAATCATCCTCATCTAAAATGCATTTTTCTCATTTAAAACCTCTCGGAACCAATATATAATTAGCAAAATTGGGAAGGATGAAAGTGTATATTAGAAAGCCAAACGGAACAAGTTACCACGTCTTGCGGTCAGTGCGGACAATTTTTTACTTTTTTACAGAAGAAAAATAATTTTTAATTTTTACCTCAAACTGCAAAAGCCAATTGTTGATGCCGGCGCCGTATCCTCTATGAAGGTGGTATGCAGGTGGGGTCCCATCGAGACAAACTGTATCAATAATTTATTAAAAGATTTACATATATAACATATCATTTTTATATATTTATATATTTAATATTTAAAATTTTAACACCTAACCTAATTTATATTTTAAAAATATTATTATTTTTAAAAAATAATAATTCTTTTAATATGATGCTACAAATTTTAATACTATAATTTTAAATATTAAAATTTAAGTATTAAATATTTAAATATACTATTTATATGGAATGCATATTAGTATATAAGTGACCCTAATTTATTCGATTTGCATCGTTACCTATTTTTATTACAATATTTCTACTGCATTATATTCTACTCCTCCGACACTAGTCTCTCTTCCGACCCTATCGTCTTCCAGGCATAAAAAAATAATAATTTCCTAAGTTCACAGAGAGAGAGAGAGAGAGAGAGAACTTGCCTGCTCCCATAGACGAAGCACGAGGGATGAGAGTCATGTTAACGAATAGCCTCTGTTCCGTCTTCTTTCCCTCTGGTTGTCGCCGGAGAGATTCGACGATTCTCAAACTACCGCTCATTTGTACTACTATCGCCGCCCATATCGCCAATAATCTCAGTTTTCTCATCCACGAATGCTGATTTGATCCCAGATTCGGCAGGTAATAGAAACAGAGATGGAGGAAGAAGCAGAGAGAGAGAGAGAGAGAGAGAGAGAGCGATAACGTGTTCTATCAATTGGGGAAGAAAAACTTCAGTCTGTTTTTGTTTCAACCCGAATGAGATACTGACATCTGATCCAACAGCGAAGAAAATAATTCAGTTTAATTATTGCCTTCTAATGGACTCTTGCGGATCGGAAAAAGCAAAAATTGACTTGACTAAAACCCAAAGGAAACTAGAGATGAGAGAGAGAGAGAGAGAGAGAGAGAGAGAAAGTTTGAAAGAGAAATACATAACTGTTCTGATCGGTATACGTTTTCATGTGGGGAAGGGAGAGAATATATTAGGAATTTTTATTGTTTGGTGAGCTTATTATAGGAACATATTTTCTAGCAACTTATTATAGCAAGTGGTTTCCTTTCTTTTCCTTCATTAATTTTCTCACTCATACTCACCATTATTCTATCCGTACATCACCTCCAAAGCATTTTCCCTGTAATTAAGATTAGTGTTGAACGATTCAGGTTTCAAAACGATTTTAAAAAATTTGGTTTAAAGTCTCCTTATTTATCTTTGATTGAAAAGCTAAATGGATCTTGAGATATAAAACTCGAAAACATCTATTCAATATCAATTAAAATGTTTCAGTAAACACAAAAAACTCTATATCAAACGGCTTTTCGTTCAAATCATGATTAAACTTACGATTCTCTATTTAGTGTCATATATGTTGACACGAGACCAGAACTTTAGCGAGAACAATACATATATAATATTTTTTCATTAATGTTATCCAATTTTATTCAAGTATAGTAATATGACATCACTTTTACTTTCATACTATATGTCCCATATTTTGTTATTCATATCTTGATAAATAGAAAGTATATGTTGAGTTTGAGCATCAAACTCATTTATGATAAAACTTTTATATTAATGTATTCTACTAAGTTATTTGATAGATCATCAATGTATGAGCATATCTTTCAAAAATAATTATTTTATTAATTTAATAAGTGAGTTTAAGTTGTTGTTCTTTATTTAGATTTTTATTGGGTTTTAGGAAGTTGATGCTTATGTGATTGTTTATTTTATTTTTATTTTTCTTAAGGCTCATTTGAATAAATTTTTTAAACTTCTATAGGAGGGGTCTCTAAACATATTATTTATTCTGGACTTCACATGATGAGTTCGAGCCACATATTGATGTTGATAGTGTGCCTCAACTAGTCGTGCATGCCCTTCAGGTGAATATATTTTTAGCCGAACTTATGAAGAAATGATTTATGATGCTGCTGGAGTAGAGTACCCTGCGGAGGAGGAACCACCTAATAAAGAAGCTAAAAAATTCTATGATCTGCTAAGGGCAACACAAGGATCATTATGGAAAGGATGCAAGACCCACACAGAGCTATATGTGGATGTAAGAATGCTAAGTATTAAAATTAAATTTAATATGCTACATGAATGCCTTAACTAATTTGCAGGACTGCTAAAGAGACAATCCCATAGGAAAACTTAATTCTTAAAGAACTGTATAGAACAAAGAAGATGGTGTCAAAGTTAGGTCTAAGTTAATTGACTGTTGTGTTAATGATTGTGTGCTATATTACAAGTACAACACACATGATATTGAATGTAAATTTGGGCTCTAAAAATTCGCCACCGACCTCTCGATGAAGAGAGTTGATTAAAATGTCAAACTTCAGAAGATAGATAAAATAGTAGATAAGACACTACCCAGAGATTTCACCCTCATTTTGTGAGGACTTTAGATTTGGTTCCAAGTTTCTTATAGGCACAAGCACTTATAGTTAATTACCTCTCTCAATACTGGGAGAGAACTTTCGATTAAAGATAATCGTTAGATCGTTAAATACGTAGCGTATAGTAGCAGCATGTGAAGTTTAAAATTTAAGCTTATGAAATTCATCATCCTTTAACTTAAAGCGGATGGTTGGGGAAATGATGACACGCCCGATCAAGATCTCATGGTTCCGTCATCCGCTCTGGTCCCTATCTACTTAATTAGAGGTAGTCGACGTAGAAGGATCCTTATCAAGGTGGATTGCATCGTCCAAGAAAACCTTGTAGAACTGGGGTGTTTGTCTAAAGAGATAAATTTAAGTCCACCTTAGCTAACATATGACTTTTATCCTATCAAGTGCACCCTATAGTTTACAACTCATGGTATAGAGCCATTGGGAAACATATGGGCTACAGTCGTAATTGTAATATAATGGTGCAATTTGGTGGCAGCCACCCGATCAGAGAACTCTGGTCGTAATTGCATCATATATGGATCCTACTGGCCAAACCACGCGTGGATAGGACACAAGCTACGTCCTTACTGTCATGAGATTATGTTGACCTCCACATATGTGTCATAAGTCGAGTCAAGCCCACAAGTTGAATTCGACGGACTTCGGAAGTGACAATGCACAAATCAGAGCTCAAAATGAACTGGATGTCATCAAAAATGGTTGAAATGACCTCCAATCAATGAACGGACTTTGTCATCGCGTTCAAAATATTGAAATTGATCAGAATATAAATATTTCATAATTTAAAGATCAACCGCTCAAATGATCGAGCTATCAATATGTCGTATATCGAAGTCAAAAGCTACGATGATATCCGAACGACTCCGTTCATAAAATTGACTATGCCATTAGATTTGAAACATCAAAAACTATCAAATGAGACTATCCACGCTTAATTCGAACGAGTATGTGTAAATGTCAAATAATCAGAAGTGGCGTTGCGCAAATCGAGACTGAAATGCACTAGACATCACCAAAATCAACTCAAATGACCTTCGATCGATGAACGGACTTCACCTTCACGTTTAGAACATCGAAACTGGTTAGAATATAAATATTGTATAACTTGATTATCAGCCAATCAAGCGATCGAGTCGTTAATGCGCCTGCACATATATCGAGGTTAGAAGGCACCGACGTAAACCAAATGACCTTCGTTTATGAAATGGACTACATCGTTAGCTTCAAAACATCGAAATCTATCAAGTAAGACTATTTCTGGATGAGCATGAAATTGAGTGGAAAGCGGACATGCTTTGTCTTTGGCCGACATTGGCCCGACAAAACGGCCTTTGATTGTGAAGCAAGCGCGTTGTGTCTCGAATAATTTCAGATCGACATATTTATTAACCATATGATTTTTTCATCATAAAATTCAAATTAGGATTGATTAGATGCTTAATTAATATACATATATTAATTAACTTAAAGTTTAAAATAAAACTTAAAACCAAAGCTCAACCGATCCTGCCTTTCTTCCCTCTCTTCGTTCAGTTGAGGAACTGCAAGCACAACTCCCCCAAACCATTCTCTTAGAATCTCCACATACTCTCTCGTCTGTGGCCCCCTTCTCGGCTTTCCCCCTGCCAAAATGCTAACCCTCTCATAGAGGACGAGAGGGTAGTCCTGTTGAAATCGAAAATCGTATCCATGACCGCTCAATCGATCAGAGATCTTTACGATACGGCATCGCAACCAGACACTAGCTATGATGCATACACCTTCCTGGAGTTCAACACCCAGGGAGACGACTACAACTACGACTACCAAGAATTTTTAGAGCTGTCTCAGCCGAGCAGGTCACCGATGTGGCAGTCACCCGCTGTAGAAACCCTGATGGATCCCTCTAACGCCATTCTCCAGTCCTCCGATCTGAGCAGGTATATTCCTTCTTCATCCTCTGTGGGATTGGCGTCGTTCGGCAAGGTGAAGGCAGCGCCGGGTTCGACGGTCGTGGATTCACTAGTGGCGGGGATGAGCTGTGTCCACTTTAAGGAGACTGGCGAGGATGAGAGCCATGAGTTCGGGAAAGGGGATTTCACCGAGCATGCATGCAGGTGGCAACATGCGCAAAAAATATTGTATAGCCTCTTTAACATCACAGGCAACAACAAAACTGACTTTTCCCGTGGATGAGAGAGGTACGAAGAAGTCAGTGGTGCAATATTTTCAAGAGACTTATGGTTTTGCAATCTAGCATATAGATTGGCATTGTCTCCAAGCTGGCAATCAACGGAGGCCAAACTATCTTCCCATGGAGGTTTGTAAGATTGCCAAAGGACAAAAATGTTCTAAGAGGTTGAATCAAAAACAAATAAGTGTTCTTTTAAAGGCAACCTGCCTTCTTCCACATGAGCGTGAGCGTGATATTGTCCAGATGGTTCAACTTAATAAATATCATTTGGATCCATATGCTAAGGAGTTTGGAATTAAAATCAGTAATGAACCTGCTTCAATTAAAGCACGTATTCTGCCTCCGCCCTTGCTTAAATACAATGATACTGGTAAGGAGAATGATTGTTTGCCAATAACGGGCCAATGGAATATGATGAATAAGAAAATGGTAAATGGCGGGAGAGTCAACAACTAGACTTGCATTAATTTTGTTCGTAATATACAGGATAGTGTTACTTGTAGGTTCTATCACGAGCTTGCTTAGTTGTGTCAGACTTCTGGAATGGAATTTGCTTTGGAGCCTGTAATTCCACCATCATCTGCACGGCCTGATCAAGTTGAAAGAGCATTGAAAGCACACCATCATGATGCTATGGGAATCCTGCATCAGCAGCATAAAGAGCTGGATTTACTCATTGTAATATTGCCTAACAAGAATGGTTCTCTTTACGGGGATCTGAACCGCATATGCGAGACTGAACTCGGGTTGGAGGAAGGAACACTATGCTTGTAGATGCTAAATCTAGACAAATACCATTGGTCACTGACAAGCCCACCATTATATTTGGTGCAGATGTGACTCATCCTCAAGCTGGCGAGTATTTTAGCCCTTCAATTACTGCTGTTGTTGCTTCTCAAGACTGGCCAGAGATATCCAAATATGCCAAGCTGGTTTTTGCTCAGGCCCATCGTTAGGAGCTAATTGAACCTTATTTAAGCTTGAATCGGATCCACAACTTGGAAATGTTCCTGGTGGCATGATCAAAGAACTGCTTATTTCATTTAAAATAGCAAACGAGTACTCCCTCTCTTCCCTTCAATTTTCCCTCTGTCGCCCCTCTTTCCTTCCTTACAAATGACAGAAACCGAGAAGCAATACCATTATGAGGCGGGTTCTTCTCTAGGTTTCCGGCATTTCCACTACCCCTGCAGCCAAACAGACCCTCTTTCTTCCCTTGCAAACGACAGAATCCGAAAAGCAACACTACCATGAGGCGGGTTCTTCTTTAGGTTTTCGACGTTTTCACTACTCCTGCAACCAAATAGCTCCTCTTTCTTCCTTGCAAAAACGTAAAAGCAACATCATCACTAGTTCTTCGATTTCCGATCTCGCACTTTCGTCCCCTTTTCGACCTTTCTCTTAGCCAGGAGAAGCAACCTGAGTTAGTTCTTCTCTTGATTTTCAAGATATCTAACCCCATCTTTGATCATTGCGGCTAGAAAATGAGTCGAAACATGCGATGTGAATGTGGATATATACATGCTTTGCGTTCTTTCGCGACTTTAAAGGCTCGTCGTTACTTTCTGCCAGATGATGAAAAAAATGTGCAAAGAAGACACCACTACACTCATGAGGGTGTCGAGTAAATAACATCCGTTAGATGTCGCTCTCGAATTTTATCAAATTTCTAGACATAAAAAAGGGGAAATAAATATATATTGTATTGTATGTCTTCTTTCAAGTTTGAAGGCCTCGTTGTGCTCATGAGGGTGCGATGAGATGAAAAATTGGCTGCGGTATCATAAGACATCACTCGCTATGGTCATGAGGGCGTACCAAGAAAGCCAAAACACTCCCGATGTAGCCCCCTACACGGGGATGACGTCGGGAGGCTGTCGAAATTTAGATTAAAATTCAAGACTTAAAATAAATTCAAATGGAAATTATCTAAATTTAAGTCAAACAAAAGGATATATGATAAATATGAAGATAAATGTTAAATCAAAGATAAATAGGAGAAGAATAGTTAAAGAAAATTTTGGAAAGAATAAAACACTCATTTAAAATCCAAGTAAAATTTTGGAGGTAATATTAAACTCACAAACTCTAATTGTAATTCTACATGTTAAATTGAAGCGATAAAGTGAGTTCTCTTTTTAAAATTCTCAAAATTGAATAAGCCTTAATTGAAACTTGGGGAGACAAATGTCAAACTCATAAGAGACTTATAATAAATTTGGAGTTTAGTTTTCAAATAAATATATGTGATTTGATGTGGAGTTAAGGATGAATTTAAATTTGGCTTAATATCTCTTATATAT
Source organism: Cymbidium sinense (assembly GCA_021442155.1). Lineage (NCBI taxonomy): Eukaryota > Viridiplantae > Streptophyta > Magnoliopsida > Asparagales > Orchidaceae > Cymbidium > Cymbidium sinense. The sequence goes on from CM038218.1 coordinate 177,840,364, forward strand.
CAATAGAGAGATGATTACAATGCTAGTGAATAATAAGCATGAGGCTAAAACAATAAACACAATTTGTATAACTTATTAAATTGATAAAAAGAATTGCAAAAACTTAACAAGTAAACTAAGTGCAAGTAATATTTTAAACTACAATCTAAATCAAAATGCCTTCTTCGCCATCGGATCTGTAACTCTTTGTACAAGCAGAAAGAAGGTGATACTAAATTAAATTCTATAAATATTATGAAGCTTCCTTCAATAAAAAAAATAATAAAAGAAATTTTATTATAATTATGATTTTTAATCAATGAATTCATTAATTAGATGAAATTACCTAAGTTATAAAACACCCGCATGTGCTCAGACATAAAGATTTAAAGTGCAAATCTTAATGAGATGCTATCGTTAAATTGGAATCAATTAAATATTATTCTGGAAAATCTAATAAAATAATAGATCAATTTACAACGTCTTCTATGCTACCGAACCCACAATACTCAAATGCAAGCAGGCAGAAGGTACTATTTAAAAATTCAAAGTAAATTTATCATCGAATCTGCAATTCTTTGTACAAGCAGACATAAGGCGACACTAAACTAAATGCTGCACGAATGAAGGAGCTTTCCTTCAATATAAAAATTAAGGAACTTCATTCTAAATTATGATTTTCAAAATCAACGAAATCACTAATTTGGTGAAATTATCTAAGCTATAAACACGTGCATGTGCTCGGACATAGATATTTCAAGTACAAATTTTAATATCTAAAAAGACTGCGTAGGCTAAATTGAAATTAATTAAATATTAATCTAAAAAATTAATAAGATACTAGATCAATTTACAACATCTTCTTCGCCACTGGATTTATAATTTTTTATACAAGTAGACAGAAGGTGACACTAAACTAAATGCTGCACGAATGAAGTAGCTTTCTTTCAATACAAAAAAGTAACTTCATTCTAAATTATGATTTTAAAATCAATAAAATCACTAATTGGTGAAATTAGCTAAGCTATAAACAGTGTTTGACATAGATTTTAAGTGCAAATTTTAATGTCTGAAAAGGCTGCGCAGGCTAAGTTGGAATTAAATTAAAATCTGAAATTAATCTCATAATTTAGAAATAAAAACTACATAAAATCTTAAATACACTTGCATGGGCCCTGACACTATGCTGAATGTTTAGATTCAAGTGTTTGAGGATGCTACATAGGTTGCTACCCGATTTAGTCTTAGGACTGGGTCCGAGTTAACAAAATCTAAAAATCTATTATAAAAATTTCAAATCAGTGAAATATCTGAGAAACTAATTATGCCAAGTGATAGTAGATCTAATCCTCTATTAGCAGCTAAACAGAGTTGACAGAATCTAAAGCTCTTAAATACTTTCAAATTAATTAATTTTTTAAATCAAATCAACTCAAATTAAATATCAATCTAAAAAAATTATTTAGATGAAACTCTATCATTAAAAGCTTAAAGCCAACTCAATATATCCACCTTCGTAATAGTTTATCGGAGGTGACAGATTAAGAAAACTCTAGCTCACAAAGAAGTCAATATTAAATTAAGTGTTATACTATGTTCACTCTTCAATCTCTAAGGGGATGGCGTGTCCTTTGGTGACCAGTAAGCTCCACAGATGAAGTAATTATAACCAGAGTCTTCTGATCAGGTGGTTTGGCTAGTCAGGCTCCATTATATTATGATCACGACCGTAGCCCGTATGCTCTCCAATGGCTCTATCCTTTGAGTTTTGAATCATAGGGTATACTTGATAGGACAAACAACCCTCTGTCAGCTAATGTAGACTTAAGTCTGCCTCCTTAGACAAACACCACCCCAGGCCTACAAAGATTTCTTGGACGACGTAACCCATGTGATAAGTATTATTTGATCAGGTTGGGTTGACTATCTCCTCTGACTAAGTAGACTATAGACCACGATAACCCGAGATGACAGAACCATGAGATCTAGATCAGACACGTCATCATTCCCCCAACCATCCGGTTTAAGCTGAAATGATGAATTTCATAATCTAAATTCTGAAACTCCACATGCTGCTACTATATGCTACGCATTTAGCGATCTAACGACTAGCCTTAATCAAAAGTTCTCTCTCACTTATATTAGAGGTAATAAGCTTGTGCATAGAAACCTGGAACCGGATCTAAACTCACAAAATGAGGGCAAAATCTCTAGGTAGTGTCTTATCTACTATTCCATCTGCCTTCTAAAAATTACAATGACACTTTCAATCACTCTCTTCAATTCAATATTGTCGAGAGGTCGATGGCAAATTTTTGGAGCTCACAGATTATTTGAGAGTAAACATAGATGTGTACTTGACTTGACATTGACTTCTTTGTGAGCTAGAGTTTTTTTTATTTAAATTTATCACTTTTAACAAATAATTACGGAAGGTGGATGAATTAAATTTTAGCTTTAAATTTTGGATATTGAATTTAACCATTTAGAATTTAGTAGTTTATCTAATTTTTTATTTGTTTTGATACATTATTTTGATTAATTTGATTTTATCTTGCAAGCATATTTTAATGATAAATATCTTCTCCGGTTGAAATCTTCATTCAAAATAACCATCATCAGGGTAGACTTTATCGACTTTATTCATTTGTTAATAAAGGATCAGGTCTATGACTTGTATTCATGAATTTGGATTTGAGGTGATTTAAAAAAAATAATTTGAACACCTAAATAATAATAACCCATTTCGGTTAAATTCTACAATCAACACTGTCATCACTAGGGTAGATGTATTACTTTGCCGTTCTAGATCCTATCGACTCTATTAATTTAATAATAGGATCAGATCTACTATCATATGATAGAATTAGCTTCTCCGATATTTTACTAACTTGAAATTCTTATAATATTATCATTAGATTTTTAAGTTTTGTTAACCATCTAAGACCCAACTAGAATTAACCAGCATCCTTCATTAAGTTTAAGCATTCAGCGTAGTGTTGGGTCCCATGCGGGTTATTTAATTTAATATTGATTTAAGCTTAAGGGATTTGAATAGTGTTATTTATTTTGATTGAGTTTCATTGCAAGTTTGGATTTTAGATAAAATTTTGATAGTATTTTGGCAGCCTCCCGACATTGTCCTTGTATATGGGGCTACAACGAGGGGCTGGGCCTGCCCACCATGCCAAGAAAGGCATGTATGGATGGTGTAAACATAATGATTGAATGCGTCATCCCATAATACCAAGAGAGACATATATGAGTCTCTAAAGCACCTGTAATGTCAGTTTAAATGTCAATTTTATAATTATGGTTGCATTTATATTGAGTTATTGAGGCCTTCTATTTGTGTGAAAGTTTAATAAGATTTGGATCCAATAGGAGGTTGCCACATATATGTTGGGCTTTTTGCCATGTCAAGAAAGACATGTATGTGGTATAAATATCCCGTCGAATCATCATCAAGAAAAGAAAGGTATGTATGAGGCTCTAAAGTACTTGCATGAAACACAGATTTTCCTGCAATGCCAAGAAAAGTATGTACAAGTACTTATATACCTGTAAGAAACCTAAATTTCAAACACCCTTTTCTTATTGTTCCTAACACTCTGGATTCTGACAAAAGTTGGTAGTAACTCCCATAGCCAGAAGATTTCTACCGAAACTAGGCCTACCCACTCATCTAAAAAGACGTGCATGGGTAGTATTTTGCAACACCACAGTCATGAGTCTCCCAACCTACCCGTCTAGAATACGTGCATAGGCTCTTTAGATACTTATAAAAAAATTCAGATTTCTCCATCATACTAAGAAAGGCATGTACGGGTACTTATACATCCACAAACAAGCAATTTTATACCAGTGGGAAAGCAACGGGCACGCGAGCACCGACATAGGCGCTAGGGGGGCATCGTCTGGGTATGGGTGCTGACGCACATGTGGAGGACCTGCGCTGATGCGGACAGTGGATGGTTGTGTTCGGGTTTCACACGGTTCGTGCGTGCCGCGTAAATATCTGGCGAAGGAGATGGGAGGCTGAAGGGCTCCTCTGTGCGGCTATAAGGATGGGCCGAATGAGAAGGATTTGGGAGAGAGGAGGATTAGGGCCGGTTGTGGGTAGTGGGGGCTGTGTGTTAGGGTTAGATAAGGAGGGTATTTATAGGAATTTTTTTATTTAAGTGAAAATTAACCCTAATTAAGATTTTTACATCGACATTATTATATAAACGATATATATGTCGATCTTATGTTATTCTGATGTTCTGGACGTAATGGCATAGTCCGTTTCACGATCGGAGGCCATTTAGTTTGATTAAGCGTCAAATCGGGTCAATTTCAATTCAAAATTACACGTTATCACATCTGACCACTCGATATTCATGTAGGCTCATCCGAATTGAGCGCAGATAGTCTCATCTGAAAGGTTTAGATATTTCAAAGCTAAAGGCATGACCAATTTCATGAACAGAGATCATTTGGCCATTGTCCCACCCTCCCAACTTCGATATACACGTAGGCACGTCGAATTTTCTTCTTAATTGGTCGACCGTCGAATTATGAAAAATATATATTATGATTAATTTTGATGCTTTGAACATGATGGAAAGTACGTTCATTGATTGGAGATCATTTTGATTGATTTTCGGCAACGCCTAGTGCATTTTAACTCCGATTTGCACGCTGTTGTATACGAAGTCTGACCAATTTGGCTTGTGAGCTCAACTCGACTAATGTAACATGCATGGAGGTTTGCAGTAAATGTTGTAGAGTACATAAGTTCAAGCCACATAGTAGAAAACATCGCAAACAAAAAAAATGTACCACACAATCGTGTGTTCTATGTGTCGCTAACTCCACGTTTGCAGAGACTGCATGTTTTCATGTGTTCAACACAACACATGCGATTACATCATAACAGATCAAATGTATCACATATCTTGAGTAATCCATCGAATAGAGAAGCATGGAAGAATTTCAAATGTTGTTATATTGTAATTTGTATTATAATTTTTATTATTCATATTAAGTTCTTTAAGTAATCTTATTTATAATTGATCTAATCAATTTATTTTTTTATTACTTATAGATAACATCAGGTAGTGGTGATGATGCTCTACGACGATCATTTACGAGCATCTTCAAGTAGAAGAAGAATGTTGTGTCTCAACCCACTATTCAACTACTACCATAGTCACTACCTCGACCTCTATTTTGATATTGCTATCTCGGACTTTTTGGAGTAGACGGTATACATGCCTACCATTCTCCAGAGCTTACAGACACTATTATATTCTATTCATGTCAAGCACCCACAAGTTCCAATGAGCTCAGGTTTTAGCATAGACCTTATGATCTCAATAATACTTCTATGAATTAGATGACATACATTTTTATTAAGGCATAGGTTGACACATAAGCATATTTTTAAAATTTTACTTTTGTCATATTATGGTTCTAATCTTAATTATAATTTTTAGGTTCAATCCATATAGTGAAACTATTCATAAAATCATGAATATAGTAAGGAGTAAGTATGATACTTCATATATTTCATGGAAAAAGGACCTATTTGAGGCTCAAGACATGTGGTTTAAAGAGTTTGAGGTATTTCCTAAACTATTTATAGTTTTAAAAAATATTATTTACTTTTTAAAGCATTACTAATTATCATTCGTTTGTTTGAAATTACAGAAGGATTTCAGTTGGTTGTTGGAACATAGCCAAAAAATTAGAAAATATTTTGAGTCTAGAGGGGCTACTCGCCTACGTGATATATTTACAGGAATGCACAAATCTGGGTGAAGATTTCCTTGGATTGGAGAGGATGTGTGGAATAACTTTTGTAGAGTATAGATCTCCATAGATTATGTTCGTAAGAGGGAGTAGTAAAAGCAAAATTGATCTTCTGGTTGTGGGGGCATGAGCATCTATATGCATATTGAAGGTTCAGCATTGTACATTGAGTGCAAATGAAGAATGATAAGTCATTTATTATTTTTATTAATTGAATCTATAATCATTATTAATTAATTTCATTGGAATCTTTACAAACTAAAGTTCTTGGAGAGCCTACTACTGCTGAATTACATAGTAGAACACATCAGTAGTAGTGGATTGATGTTTGATCAGAGAGAGCATACATAAGTTAACTCTTAATTTTTTGAATTATAATTCAATTAACAATCTATTATGATTAACTCACATTCTAAATTACTCATAGGATGACTATTTCAGGTTGAAGAAAGTTGTAAGTCAATGCTCCATTAGTGTATGAAGTTCTAGTGGCCAGTCAGAGCAATTAAAGTATGATATATGGAATGAGACTGTTGGAGGAAAAAATATATGAATTTATGGCCAAGACTCACAGGGATTAGCATATGATGTCGTCATTCATTCTCTTAAATGAGCAATTAGTCGATTGATGAAATTATTCAGAGTCGCATTTTTGCGATGGTAGAGGAGATGGAAGCTTGAATGGCTATAATGGAGGCTAGAATGGAGAAGATGCACAAGGGGACGGAGCTAATGGTGGAGATGGAAGAGGAGGAGGATGATGATGAGGAGGAGACTAATAAGGATTAAGTCTCATTTGTACTTTCTTTTCATTTATAAATAATTTATTCATATGTTGATATTTCAGATTATTTTATTTAAATATTTTGAAACTATTAGTATATTTTAACATTTTTTAAAATACTAGAATGAAATGAAAGAAATACTTGAGATTAGTTGTTTATTAGTCTTTTTGGATGCTGAAGATATGTTATAATTAGTTAGAAAGTTATGAGGTTATTTTGTGATTCTTTTGCATGTGTAAAAATAAGAGCATTTGAAAAACTCTAAATTTTTTTTTTCATTTCAGTATAGGTTTCCGGTGAACTTCTACTGGGTTTTCTTTCGGTAAGCTCAATACAAGGCATTAACAAAAAATAATCGCTAGAAAATTCCTAACATGATAATTTTTGGTGGTTTTTGAGTGGACAATCTACAGTAGAAATTTTTGGCTGACAGGTCCTTCGAAAATTCCCCTAAAAATGGTCTTGTCGGATATTTCCAGCGGTTCACTTTTCCAATGGCATTTTTAGACGATATTTCCACAAGTTCTTCTTGAAAAATGTTCTGGTTGACAATCTAAAGAAAATTATTTTCTGTCAGATTTTAAGTCCATCAAAAATCATTTCCAACCAGGGTTTTACTGTTGGAGTGAAATCCGTCAAAAATCTGTCGGAAAGTAACTTACAAACAAATTTTTGTTGATTATTGTGGATTAGTCTATTGATAATCTATGATTTTAATGTAGTTTTAGTTTTAAAAAGCACAAAACTTTCAAATAGTAATATCAACTTTTCATCCATGAGTTGCAAAACAAAAATTTCATCAAAATCATTTTTAAACCAAATTATTAAAAATCCAACATTTGAGCCAAATGAACCCTTAGTTGATCTTTTTTGTTGAGTTATTATTAACCTCTATTAATATAACAAAATATTTTTTTTATTTCTTACACTTATAATTATATGTTCTCCTAATAATTATTTTTATATGAATATTTCACTGATCTTGAATTCCAAGATTCATCTCACAAGTTAAGATCATTCCCTTCATTATATCCTATATTATCATAGAGTATCATTTTTTTAGTATAGAGGTATAATAAAAAGTATTATCAAAGCATTTTTATTTTGTCGTTTGATCCAAGTTTGGAATTTTCAAGATGAGAATAGACGATTGGTGAAATTAAAATTTACATTTTCATAATTCTAATAATTTAAAATTTATCTAATCAAAAAGAGCTAAAGAACTACCAAATGATCCATTTCTAAAGCTAGCACAACAAATAAAAAAAATACATTTGCTTGTTGTTACTTTGCCTATGATATACGTTCTCTCTTTATTCACTCATTCAAACCTAAGTTATGTAAATAGCAACATAACAAGTTTTTCAAAAACTAGTGGAATGATAACATTTCTAAATAGCCAATAAAAAGAAAATAATATGCATGCCAATTAATATTTTCTATTATACAAATTCATTTGATGATCTGAATCAATTGTAATCATGAATATCATATAAACAAATATTTAAATTATATAAAACTTAAAAATATTAACTCTTATTATACATTTCATACTCTGGACTTTTAAATATTAATGGACATTATATCTTACTTTATACATCTGTAGTAGGAGCACTATCTAAACATAATCTTACTCACCTTTGGTCGATATATACCCCGTCAGCATAGGGGAGCATAGACACATCCACTATTCTCTAGGGTGAAAAGGTTTCAACTCACCCTTGGCTAATACATCCCTCATCACACAGCTGAACGTGAGTCAAATATCCACTATTGTTTGAGGTAGAAGAAAAGTTATCAACAGGTGTAGGTACATTACATCCTTAGCCAATATTATAAGAAGGTGAACTCCTTTCATCATACACATACAAACACACCTATAAATAATATTTTTATATGCATTCATCATAACATGCTTTATTTTTTCTATGTGACTTTATGATTGTTTACTAACCATTACATATTATTCTGAGAGAATAAATGTGTCATGTTAGAATGATCAAATGTGTTCCTAAATGAAACTACTATGTATGCATTCTTTAGATATCACTATTGCATGTGCCATTCTCAACAATATGACAAATAAATCATAATAAAGAGCTAGTCAGAAAAATCATAAATGAGGAGGACATAAATAAAATATACTAATTAAATGCATAAGATTTAGAAGCAAAAAATAGCATTAAAATTTAAAAATATAATTATCCACCTCGAGATCGCCCTATGAGCTTGACTTGAAAAAATTTATTTGATCTTATTTTGTCAATTTATTCATAACCATAGCTTCCTTTAAGTTGACACATAATAATATCATATTTATAAATAAATATAAATTATTCATTACAATTAAATTATATAAATATTTACTTTCAAATTTAATACTTCTATTTATTATAATTTCCTCCTCTCTTGAACTTATATAATTTTACTTAATGAGCCTAACATACTATATAGCTAAATGATATAATTGAAACACTCCTTAGAACTATGTAATACTTACTCTTTTTATATACCTTTATTTCAATCTCTTCAAATCAATAAATAAATTCCATTATTATTAAATTTAAAAAATCTTTAATTTATAATGACAACCTAATATACCAAATAACCTTCTTAACTTCTTTATTATTATTTTCTTAAAAAAATTAATTATGATAATAGCATTATATTTTCAACTATTATCTAATGGTAATATTCATATATTTGGAATATATTTAAAATGAATAGATATACATTTAAATGTAAATTTTATACTAATATTTTCTTATTTCTCTCAATTAATAATCTTACATAAATCATTTAATATTAAGTTAACTTTCAAGATGTTATTAAATAATATCTATCACCTAAATGATATTTCTCCTTGATATGACCCCGAAAATTCCTCTACAAGAACAATCTTGATGCGAAAGCAAGGATTAAATTGAAATTGGGTCGAGATAAAGCACTTAAAATATCATTGGAAACTTTGGGACATCGCTTAAATTTCTAAAAGCTCTCAAATATGGAGTGTTTATAGTCAAATCGAGCATCTCGGAGGTTCCAACAAGCCAAAGATCTTACAATTCTGACTTCATTTGAGCATTCAAATACACAAAATACATAATATGATCAAGGGAATCATCATGAGCCATCCGATGGAGAGGAGTGGTTCGGATTTTACATGTATTTACAAAGACGCCACTCCTCCTATAAATAGCCCCATTCCTCATATGAAGGCCAAGTAAGAGAGGGGAAGTCTAAAGCTTGAAGATCCTCCAAGCATAGTCGTGCCACCACTTGACGGTCGTCGACCAACGTCATGCCGCTAATCCTCGTGGAGAACCTCTGGGTCTCCATCATAACAACCTTCATTGTCGTTAGGCGTTTCTTGTTCATCATCATTTACTACCACAGCTGACGTGACTATATGGTTGTTGTTGTCGATTTTGGGATTCCATTGTCTCCTATATACATTATGTAATCCCATTATCGGAAAACTTGTACTCAAAATAAATATATAGTAGAAGCTTTTCTTGGGCTAGGCCAGTGATTTTCCTCTTTTCGAGGTTTTCCACTTAAAAATTTTGGAGTTTTCTTGTTCACTCTTTAAACACCTGTGTGTGTGTGTGCTAGATTTCACAAACAAGGCTAAGGCATAAACTTTCACTCTACTCTGCGGTAATTTTCTAGCCGAGTTTGGCTGTGGGAAGCGATTCCCATTATATCATCTTGTATGGCGACCAAGTTCCCCAACAAGATCAAAACCACCATCGAGATGTAGCATTTTAAGCTTTTAAGAAGCGCAAGCGAAGAATGAAGATTCATCAAACTTTGTTCCTTTAGATTTTGTCATAAACTAGGGGGCAAATCTTAATCTCAAAAGATTATCCAAATTGATATTTTAGATATCTAATTGATTATCAATTCGAGAAGCAAGTCAGTAATACTAATGAAAAAGGGCAAGGTTAAGGAGCAACTTTGGCTACAACCACAAACGGATGTTTTAATCGACCTCTTCCATACAGGTTAATGTTATCGAGCAAAGACTCTGACAAACAACCTAGGATAGGTTAAAAGGTTCTTGGTGGACTTCCCACGACCTCTTCCATACAGGTTAACGTCATCGAGCAAAGACTCTGACAAACAACCTAGGATGGGTCAAAAGGTCCTTGGTGGACTTCTATGACCTCTTCCATACAGGTTAACGTCATCGAACAAAGAACCTAGGATGGGTCAAAAGGTCCTTGGTGGACTTCCTATGACCTCTTCCATACAGGTTAACGTCATCGAGCAAAGACTCTGACCAACAACCTAGGATATGTCAAAAGGTCCTTGGTGGACTTCCTATGACCTCTTCCACACAAGTTAACGTCAACGAGCAAAGACTCTCACAAACAACCTAGGATAGGTCAAAAGGTCCTTGGTGGACTTTCCAAGGCCTCTTCCACAAAGGTTAACGTCATCGAGCAAACACTCTGACAAACAACCTAGGATAGGTCAAAAGGTCCTTGGTGGACTTCCCACGGCCTCTTCCACACAGGTTAATATCATCGGGTAACACTTTGACAAACAACCTCGGATAGGTCAAAAATCATCAGTGGATTCAATTCAACCTCTTCCATACAAGTTAACATCATCGGGTAACACTCTGGCAAACAACCTCGGATAGGTCAAAAATCCTCAGCAGATTCAATTCAACCTCTTCCATATAAGTTAACATCATCGAGAAAACACTCTAACAAACAACCTAGGATAGGTCAAAAGGTCCTTGGTGGACTTCCCACGATCTCATCCTAACTCGCCTCGACACAACCGGATAGGTCAAAATCATTATTCAACCTCTTCCATACATGTGCATCATGGGTAACACCCTGACAAACAACTTCGGATGGGTCAAAAATTCTCAGCGGATTTAATTCAACCTCTTCCATACAGGTTAAGATCATCGAGTAACACACTGACAAACAACCTCGGATAGGTCAAAGACTCCGCCGACCATTGCGGCAATCTTCGATCACCACCATCTTGCCGGTCATCACCGACTCAGCGCGCCCGTCGACTACTATCTCCTGGTCGCTCATTAACCCCTCGATGCCACTCTTATCGGGTCCGCACCACCGTCATCCAGCGATCGCCGCCGTCACCATATCGCCGGTCATCCGGCGCCGGTCATTCGGCTGATTCTTGCCGACCGCGGTGCCTACTCGTAGGTCCACGCCCGACCATAGCAAGCAATCTTCGGTCACCACCATCGTCGTCGGTCATCCGATTCACCGGCGTACGTGCCGTCGACTACCGTGTCGCCCGATTCTGCTGCCGACCACCCGTCGGCCAACCGTACCACCGGTCACCACCGCCCATTGCGTCATCGGTCACCTCCATACTACCGTCGGTCATCGCGGGCAATCGCCGTCGGTCACCACCATTATCAGGTCATCCCGCTCGAAGCCGGTTGCCGAGTACTCAGCCGTTATTGCCGTTGACCACCCCGTGCCGTAACCATCGTCGCCGGTCACGCGCATCGCCGGATTCTTGGCGGTCACCACCCATCATGCGTCGTCGCCATTACATCGCGTACGTCATTCGCCATGCCCTTGCGACCACCCATTCGGCCGTAACTACGGTAGGTCGCTGCCGCCGACTGTTGTCGGTCACCGCCGCTGACCAGTGCGGTCACCACCGCGACCATCGCCGCGCCGGCGGTCACCCATCATTACGGTCATCCCGGCTGCGACGGCGGTCTCCACCGTCGACTGTGCCGGTTGCATGCCGACAACCCCCGTCGGTCGCCAACCACCATCACCGGTCACCGCCATCGACTACTGTTGCCGGTCACCGCCGCCGAATACCATCGCCGGTCACCGCCACCGACCATCTCCAGCAATCTCCGCGGTCACCACCATCGTCGCTGATTCTCCTTGCCGACCACCGTCGCGTCACCCACCGTCGCGCCGGCCACCATCGTGACATTGCCGTATTGTCGATTATCGTCCATTGATCACCTCAAACCGGGTCGGCGGTTGGCGCCTCTTCGAGGAAAATCGGAACAACGGCATGTACCGGGCGCTTGATCGCCTCAAACCCGGACGGTCCCGAGGCGGTTGCTCTTTCGAGGAAAATGAACAACGACGTATGTACCATGAATGATCGCCTTCAAACCCGGACGGTCCAACGAGGCGGTTGATGCCTCTTTCGAGGAAAATCGGAACAACGACGTAAAGCCGCGCGGCTCGCCTCAAACTGGGCGGTCCCGAGGCCGGTGACACCTCTTTGAGGGAAAACCGTAACAACGACATATGTACGCGGGCCTTGATCGCCTCAAACTTGGGTGGTCGCGAGGTCGCCTCTTTCGAGGGAAAACCAACGATGTAAGTATCTGGGCTTGTTCGCCTCGAAACCGACGGTCGATGGGTTACTCTTCGAGGGAAAACAGAACAACGTAAGTCTTGTGGGCCTCGATAAACTCCAAACAACCCTCACTCAAGAAGAAAGAAGTAATGAAGAAGTGTGCCTTCTTCTCGCCCAGCCTAGGGGTTTTATATCTAGGGGCAAAAGGGTAAAATTATCAAACTATCAAAAGCGTCGTTTGGCATGGGCGTGCCAGCCCTTGCCGCATACGGCGCCATGGCCGGTACATGCCAGCGCCATCGCCGACCCGAGCGATGAAATACGAGGAGCGCGCCGTGTGACCCAGCTCATATGGCGTCTGACCCAGCGCATGGCGCATGCCCGCTCGCTAACCACCGACCGCACTTCCATTCGCATTCGTGATTCATCGCGACCGACCAGCTCATTCCAGTCAAAGGTCAGCCGCACCAGCGCATTCCGCCTACCAGCCCGTTCGGTCCTGCGACCAGCGTGGTTCATGACCCGCGCCCTGACCACTGCCCGGCGCCACAGCTCAGGCTATGCGGCATGGGCATCTGATACCCAAGCATCCAGAGGCGTGCGCCGTAGAGACGGGATCGTAACCTTAATATGCGCTCTCACATACTACACATATTTATGGGCACGTGCCTTAGTAATCTTGTGCTCCCATAAATATCTGTTCTCTCAAAATGTATAGTTAACGGACCCGCAAATTTCATTGAAGAATTTGTGATTTTCATGTATTCGGCATATATATATTTGGATGATTGAGATAATATCATCCAAAAATAGGAGATATGACCACGAAAATTTCTCTTGTCTTGAATCTTGATCTTTGCAAGTGATCGAAATTGAACCGAGGTCGAGCACTTAAAATATCATTGGAAACTTTGGGACATTAGTTAAATTCCTAAAGGCTCTCAAATTTGGAGTGTTTATGGTCAAATCGGCGTCTCGAGCCGGTTCCAAGCCAAAGATCTTACAATTCCTCATTTGAGCATTCAAATACACAAAATACATCATATGATCAAGGGAATCATCATGAGCCATCCAATGGAGAGGAGTGGTTCGAATTTTGCTTGTATTTACAGAGACGCCACTCCTCTAATCTATAAATAGCCCCTCATTTCTCATATGAGGGAGGCCAAGTAAGAGAGAGGGGAGAGCTCTAAAGCTTGAAGATCCTCCAAGCACAATCATGCCACCACTCGACGGTCATCAACCACCGCCGTCGGTCGCCGCCGTTGATCCTCGCCGTCGTCAACCTCTGTCGGTCTCCATCATGACAACCTTCATCGTCAGTGGCTGTTCCCCACCATCATTTGCTACCACTAGCAACTGTTACAACCTGAATGTGACTATATGACTGTTGTTGTCTGATTTTGGGATTCCCATTGTCAGCCCTTCTCATATACAATTATGTAATCCCGTTATCGAAAAAACTTGTACTCCAAAATAAATATATAGTGGAAGCTTTTTATTGGGCTAGGCCTGGTTTTTTCCTCTTTTCGAGGTTTTCCACGTAAAAATTTTGGAGTTTTCTTGTTCACTCTTTAAACACTTGTGTGTGTGCTGGATTTCACAAACAAAGTGCTAAACTTTCACTCTACCGCAGCTGGTTTTCTAGCATGCAACACTCCTTAAAAAATCCCTAAATTTCACATCCATACATTTATAAAATCACCAATTAAGTATCAAAATAAACAAAAGCTCTCACCTCCTTCTTCCCTCTGATCCGATCTGAACCACACCGCACACACGTTCTAGTGTGATTAAGGAGGGCATCAAGCCCCCTTGCTTGACATTGACACCTAATATGCTCGTCCAATACCCTACCTCCTTGGCCTTGCCATCCCAGGGCTTGTTGCCCCCAAGCGAAACCTCAATCTCACTCGACTCTCCTCCATTGCTCTCAATCGGTCTCCTCAAATTCATCCTTGTCTCTCTTTTAATAACGGAGCGATTGATGTCAATTGGAAAAATTGACATTAGTCAGTTCAACTCTCTCCTTTATTTTAAACAATGGGATATCACATATTTTGTATTAAATATGCATACCTTTTTTTTTGTTCACTATAGAATAATAAGGGTATATTCATTTAGTTTTTTATTTTACTTTGTATTATTTTGCTCTCTTTTATTTTAGTCTTGTTTTAATTTATTTATATAAAATGACATCTAAGAGAGTAGGCATTTCCATCACTGATGCTAATAATGGCTAAAGAGCTATTGAAGATGCTTCACCTATTTTAGGGGTCCTTATTTTGCTAGTCCTCATGATGTTAGCATTTAAAGCTTTGTAATTGCTAATGCTATAATTTTTAAGATTACTTTTGTTATCTAAATTAGGATACATGACTTCACTCAAGCTTTATAAACTAATATTGTCAATGATTTCACTTAAACAATAAAGTTAAATCAATAAATAGTCCATTCAACATAATAATCAATTGTAAATGCGTCGATCTTTACACAAATTGTTAAAAAAATAATCAATAAAATGCCAAAGTAGCACAAGTGACACAAGTGGATATAGTTGCTTATGCTAACATGGAGGCTAGAGTTCCATGAGTTATTCATGTTAATAGAGGATAAAAGATTGAGTGTTGGAATTATTATCGAAGACACCCTCCTAGCTACATTTAAGAGAATAGTATGTATCATAAATCAAATGCTTGGGTTTATAACATTAAGAAGAGATTTTAATGTTTAAAGTGTCTTGAAGATTGTAAAGTAGATATAGTAGTATTAAAGCTTTAAAAAGGAGCTAATGATTAATGAGAAAGTTATAAACATAATAATTTTTGACTTGATATAGTGATTCTTTGAATAGAGTTTGAGAGACTTTTATTAGTGCAATATTTTCAAATGAAAGATAGCACAAAGCTAATAAGTCATTCAAAAAAATTATAGTAAGAAGATAAATTTATTCAAAAGTACACGACTTAGTTGCTCAAATCATCAAATTTATTCATTATATTGGTAAACATAAAAATTATAAGATTTATATCTTTTTTATGAAATAAAAGAAAATATTATAAAATATTAATATTCTAGTAAATGTCTTACCTCTATAAAACTCTCAAATCAAATTATACATATGGAAATATAGATCAAGGCATTTGAAGAAAAAAATGTTAAAAAAAAAAGAATAAAAGCACTTATGGAAATGGAGGTACTAAAAAAATATTATCTATTAGGTGATCCTCAAGGTTGAACATTCCCTGATAGGTTTCAAGCTGAAGCCCTTTGTATTTTAGCAAAACCACCTCCTCAACAAAGTCTCGACGTGAAGAGATAGTTGGGCACATTGAAAATAATGATTGGGTGTTGTCAATTCCAATTGACTTATCTTAGTTTGTGTTCCAAGCAAGTTACACTACAAACATTGGAAGTTGTTGCAAGTAAACTTTGATGAGGCTAGCAAGATTGGTGATTTGCTAGAAAAGATCACCAAGGTTGGTATCTAGGTGCTCATGAACAACAAAGGTGTTGCTACTCTGTGGTTCTCTTGCTGTGAGAGAAACAAAATTTCAATGCTAAAAGCCTCATGTCAAAGCTTCTTTCTTTAATAAGGAGGCAAGATCTTTTAAAGAAGGGTGTTGATGGAAAAAAACTCAATGAGCCAAAGTGACAATGGGGACAACTTACATTAAAGATTTGTAGACATGGATAAAAATATGTTATTTAAGTTCATTACTTGATGATTGAAGAGATAGGATAGTTCTAAAAAGTGAGACTCGAGAGGGAGAGAGAGTGGTTGAGCATGGACCTATAAAAGAGTATGATAAAAGAGGTTTTATTGTGGCTCGGCCTCCACATTAGAGAGATAACTATTCTTAATAAAAAAATTACATGCTTTGCAAGAAAAAAAGAAGGAAATGCCTTTGTAAATCGAGCTACAAAGGTTTCCCTTTTGCAACGAGAAAAGATATATAACTTGCATATCAAATGGTTCTCCATCAAGTGTTTTTTGTGTCTCCCTTGTGTTCATTTTTCACATGTGCAAGAGAGGTAACGAGTGAAACAATGAATACATTCTTATGAGCTCCTTCTCCACTTCTTCTAAGCAAATCCTTGACCCGATCTCTTGCAACATGATGATAATCGATATGAAAAATCATTACCAAAGTGTAGATGTTGTTCTTTACTAATGGTGATCGGGTGTGGAGTTAAGAGTCACAGATTGTTAAATAAGGTAGGATGACAAAGCCATTTGGGGTTGAGTCAGCTAATGACTAAGCAAAAGATTATAGAGATTGGAATTTAAGTAGTGCTAAAAGTTAATATCATTATAGAATGTGAACCAAATATATACCAATGAAGAGTGGCATATTTCATGTCTATTATAACATTTGTAGAAGGGTGGCCTAAATCATAACAAAATTGACTCAAGATAGGCAAGCATTAAGACCATCCTTAAGCAAAAGGCCATGCTACAAAAGCCTTTTGGGGTGCCTCATGGTTAGTAGGGGCTAAAGATCCTTGGAAAGGTATCTTTCTAAGACCTCTCTTTAGATGTAGATTAGTGATAAAAAGTATGAGTCAGATAGTAGCTATGTTGATGTATGAATTCCTTATATGAGACTCCGTTGAACCCTAATACCTTTTCATTTGGAATGAAGAAATAGTAAAGTGATGCTAAAAACTACCAAGAGGGGCCTAAATTGATGAAATTTTTTTTTGACAATTTTTCCATAAGTTCCAACCACATCAGTTGATTTTATTTTATTTTTTTTTTCCATTTTATTGATATTTTTCATTATTTTTGGTAGTATATCTACAAAACATCTACCAAAATTTTATGTGTGGATTTTTAGTTATTAAAATGTATTTTAGTAGGCTTTTTATTGACAAAAAAATCAATTAAACATTCATTCGAAGCACAATTTATTGATAGATTATGGTATATTTTCTTCGATAAAATTTTTTCTACAATGCTAGTTTTTCTATAATCTACATATGTTTAATAAAATTTTTATGAAAAATTGAAGCAAAATTTTTTTCTAAAAAGTCTAATAAAAATCATGACATTTATTATTGTCTATATTTTTTTAATGAAAAATCTACTTTTATGCGGTCAATCATGTCAAATTTAGTGCATATAAATATGACTTTTTAATTAGCTCATCTACTTAAACTCAGATCTATTTTTTTTCCTTAATGACTATATTTGTTCAATGGCATGCATATTGTTAACATTTAAAATTAAAGACGAAGGATGAAGTTAGACCTTTATTGCATTGTCAAATATTTTTATTGCATACATATTGTTAACATTCAAAATTAGATGAAGCAATTTAACTTTTCTTAAATTATCAGATGTCTTGTTGAGAAAAGATAATCAATATCATCGAGTTTCTTAGTAGTTGATTCATAAGAATTGTTGATAATTATTATAGCACTATCTTGGATTTTCAATATGAGTTAAATACACTCATCACTAACTTGATTGGTGATTAAATAAAGCTTCTTATGATTGAAAAAATATATGTATTACACACACATTCTTGATTATGGAGGATTTTTTTATACATGTTAGAGATTGCCTTTATCACACATATATAACATGAAAATTTTATTAAAGATGTTAAAGACAATATTTATTTTCATTGACAAACAAACAATTCATATCACTTATATATGCATCAACCTTCATTCATTATTAATTGACTATGAATGTATTCCATCAAGCGGTTGATAGATATTTTCTATGAAAGATATTCTTTATTCCTAGATATTATTTTAAAAATAATTAGTTGAATTAGAGACATGTTATAAAGTGCTTGCATGTTAAATTCCAATTCATTAGATCTTCTTTATACATCCTTATTTCTTATTAGCTTAGATCAGCTACTATTCATAAGTGCATCTTTAAAAAATTATCTCCTTTTCATGTCATTTTCTATTTGATGGTGGGCAAGCAATGAAACTCCATTCCATATCTTAGAATCAAACCACTCTTACTAAAGAAAACAGACATGGGTCTTTCTATCTACACACTTAACTTCTTATACAAATGAAGGTTGTTTGTCGACTTCTTCACTCTTCTAACATATTGACTATGCTGTGTTTATAGACCTATGACTTCTTATGGAAAACACATGCTATGCATATCCTTTTTGGCATGAAATTAATTTAATTGTTATTGTCATGAGATGTTATTGCAAACTATGCCTATTTTCTTTATATGATATGTGGTGTTTATTTTTGATTTATGTGTATGGGGGACACAACGCAGATCTGAGAGTGTACTTATTGAGGTGATCAGATAAGACATCAAGAAATTATGTACTATCTTGAAAGATAGAAATCACCATCCTACAATAGATCTAATCACTTAATAAGGACTCCTAAGGCATGATGAGTCTTCAAATATAAAAGAGATTTTTCCTTTGCTTTACATGGATGGATAAAGCAGGGTTTATCTAAATCGAGTTCTAAAGTTCCCTATGGGGGCAAGCTCCCATAGTTAATTACCTCCTAAGGAAGGTGAGTTTATCATGAATACTCTCAATTAAAGTAGACAATTATTATCTTCAAAGATTTCAACGATAAGACTATCAATAAATTGACTATGTTTGGAAAATCAATAGGGGTAGATAAAAAGGAGAGACTTATTATCAAAGTTAAAGAGAGATGAGTAGAGAATGCTCATGATACTAGGAAACCTAGTGAGCATTCCAATCTATCATATGGTTGAGTTTTATATGTTTGAAATTAAGGAGAATTATATGTTTGAATTGGAATTTTATTTGAAAGCTAAGACTTATAATCTCACAACAAAAGGTTATCGAAATGCCTAAGAGGTGAGGATTTATACTTGTAGCCCAACGAAAATAGCAACCTCAGATCCTAAATCTAGGGAGCTTTAGTGAGGGCCAAAGCACATCCTAAATCTAAGCGAAGATGGGTATATGGCTTACCTCCACAAAAGAGGGTAAACCACACGACTGCTGGACTTATAATCACCGGGAGTGGCAGCCAGCTAACTCTTCATATGCTTTAAAACCATATGGTCAAGTCATATGTTTTGCAAGATGGTTATGTTGTTATTATTAGAAAGAAGACTAAGGCTCTTAAACCCATTCCCTAAGAGACTATAACATGAATGATATGAACAATGACTTAGTTTAATGCAAATATTTTCAAATTTTATTTGATTTGGACTCTTCATTTTGACAAAGGCTATATGATTTTTATATGCCTAAATGCATATTGAAATGAGTTATGGGTCAAATCAAGAGAGGAGAGGGTGCAGCTCCGTTAGTAGGAGTTATTCTCACAGGTCAAGCGGTTCCCATACGTGCAAGAACGGATGCCCTCATTTTACAAGAGTGATTCAAGATGATATGCATGATATTAAGCATACAACATCCAATTAAGGGGTTGCTAAAATCTTTTAATTATCTTGATTTAATACCTAGGCTTTATGTGAGGTTATAAGCTATTTATAAAATTTATTTATGAGTTGTAGTTAGGTAGAAAATTTATTTTTTCCTAAGAGTCTAATTGCATCCAAGCCATACAATAAACACTAATCATAAAGAAATTATGAAAAGGCATGTAATTTCTAATACACAAGCTAAATAAAATATCAAATATGTTATAGATAACACAAAGAATAAAAGGCTAGTGCAGTTGGGTATTACCGTACAATAAAAAAAGGGTAGCCGAGCTCTACCCTTATACAACCCGAATTACAAAAGAATAATTACAATTAAGGATGAATACATGTTATGAGGGTCTTTATCTTCTTCAAATTTTTATATCTTCTTTCCTCCTCTTTGCTTCTTTGATTTGGCTCACTTCAAGGCATCACATGGCACATAAGACATAGTCTTTTAGCCAATGCTCATCCTAATTCCCCCATAGCACTAATCCTAATTCCTAATTGTAAAATTATATTTAAATGGAAAGAGTAAATCTAACTACACCTGTAAAACAGAGGTTAGCTAAACATACATTTCACCCAAGCAATTATATTTATAATTTGGACTTAACACCCTGCACATGGGTAACTAAGTCCACATGTCCTAATTTAGATTATGCTTAGAGGTTAAGCAACCTGCAAAAGAGAGTATTTATATTTATTTTAAGCACTCCTTAAGCATAATCTCCTACAGAAAATATAAATAGGATAATCATGGCCTAACATCTAGTCTACGAAGCATACACCCTAACATCCAGTCTAAAATAATATATCACAAAATAAAACATACATTAAACCATGCATCGCCCTAACATAAAGCTAAAAGTGGTGACTTAATTCTAAGGTGTGTGTATTAAGGCTTGTGTGGTATGCCCTAACTAGGCTTTGTTATAAGTTTCTAAGTAAAAAAGGATTTATATATAAAGGATGGTTTCACTTTAAGTGATTTAATTGATTTGTAAGTTTTACTTAATATTTTCTTTTATTTCACTTGGTTTACACTCAACAACTAAGTGTTATAAAGAGAAGAAAAGAGAGGACCACTCTCTTTTATCCCTACCTTAAGTCACATCTAAAGCAAATTAATTAAATGAATTCTCTTTAGTGAATGGTTTATTATATATTTTAATTAATCCTAAGTTTAGGTTCACTTTAAATAATCTCATTTAATAAAAAAGGTATCTTAAGATTAATTAGAGTTAATTAATATCACACAACACATGTTTGTTCATTTCTTTATATCATATGTAGCATGCACATGATTAAGTCCTAAACATATCTATGCATATAATATATTTTTGACACACTTAAATGTAGAATGTATGAATGATTTTCATAAAAAAAGAGGATTCTCATTCATTAGCTAAATACACATTCAAATGTATGAAAGTTCTAAGCAAGTACTTCACCATTATTTTGCACTGGGGGAGTGAGGTAGGAACCTCCTTGGGGCTACTTAAAGTCGTGCATCCTCGGAATGTTCAAACTAATATATCTGTTATTCTTAAATACATGTGAATGTATAAATAACTATAAGAATATAAATCATGCAAAAATTATATTTAATTTAATTGATTTATTTGTGTGAATGAATTAAAGCTCTATCCAAATTCTAATGTCAAGATGCAGAAGAATGAAATCAAACGAGTATGTCATCATTATTTTGAACCAGGGGAGTGAGGTAGGAACCTCTTTGGGGCTACTTAAAGCCGTGCGTTCCCGGAATGTCCAAACTAATATACCCACTAATATTCGTACTTATGCAAATCAACATATGAATGAAAGAAATGAACTTCACTTCATACACTAAGCTTATATTCACATGCACCTCATATGTATGTATAGCTAATGTCACAACATGTATTATTATTCATTAATAATCTTTTGAAAATACATTTGAGATTTAATAGTGGTAATAGCCACACATATTTTTAATTTAAGGCAACACATGCAACTTGACATAAAAAAATTATTTCATTTAATTAATTTTTGAAAAGGATGAATGCATGATTACAACTGGCATACAATATTTTAATATGATTAAAAATAAATAAAGAGACACAATCATATAATTTCATTCAATCCAACTAATTCCTAAGGACAATCATATTAGATAAGCTTATTTAAAATAAACTAAAGTTTCTTATTTTATTTTTGGATGTTTGATTTGATTTGAAAAAAAGAGGAGATTCAATCATTTGCTGCTATAACCCATTCCTATGTTTGTTAATTAATTTATTTCAATGAAAAGATAATTAGGTGAATTTTATGAATTAATTAAATTGTTATATGAAATAAATCAATTAATTAATCCTTGTTTATGTTACCTTAAAATAATTAACCAATTAATTATGAGCCAACATGATATGCATATGAATTGGAATTTAAATGAGTAATGATCTTAAGAAATAAAAGGCATAATGCAATTGGCTCACAATTAGTGGTTAATTAGATTAAAGAACTTAATTAAGTATTCTTATGGCTTCCCCACACATGTAGGTTAGCCATAATTTCCTTAAATAGCTTTAGGCTATTAAACACCTAAAGATCTACCAAGAAACTTAGTTAGATGAGTTCTGGAATGATTATGATTTTAATTTAATTAATTCAATTTAATTAATGAATTAAATCATTAATTAGTCCCAAATTAATTAGTTTCAAGTCAAATGAAATGAAGTTAGGGAAAAGAATGGGAAAATATCCCAATCTCATTCTCCATGTCTATTCACTGTTATATAATGATTAGCAAGTGTAATTAATGGTTTCCTCACTGTTTAGCATTTTAATTAAAAACCTAATTAATTAAGAAAGTAATTAAATCTAAGACAATCAATTTTCCTAATTAACCAAGCAATAAATTCCAAAAAAAATTATGGGAGGTAGGGGTCATCCCATTAATCACCCTCAAAAAGTTTGGGATTAATTACTTGGATAATTAGGGAGTAATTAAGCTAATTAAGTTTTTAATTAAACCCAAATTAAGCCTTAATTATTATTCAATTAAACCCATATTTATAATTTTTTCTATGATTTATTACAATTTTTCAAAGTTTCAGTTGATTTAAGTGATTTTTTATGATTTTATAAGATCTATTAATTTATTTTTGCTAAAATAGACCATTTGAGCTTCAGAATATAATATATTTCAATCCAGAAATCCTTTTAGCTTGAAATTTTTATGGAAGGTGTATTTTAACTTTAATTTAATCTCTAAAAATTTCAACTTAATCTGATGTGTATTTTTAGTTTAAAATTTTATTTTTACTAAAACTCAAATTAAGGCCAAAATATCTAATAAAATTTGGGGATTTTAGGTTTGTTGAATTTCTCTTGGAACGATGAATCCAATGAGCCATTGTTTGTAATGTTTAGTTAAGTATTTTATTTTCTATGAATTTGTGAAGTTTCAAGTGATTTAAATAATTTTTAAAATAAAAAATCAGAAATTTTCCACTTAACACAGTAAGCGTCGCGCCGCGCTGATGTGGAAATGCGGCGACACGCAGCACCGCGTCGTTCCGCGTGGCATGCGGCGCCACAAGGTTGGGCCGCATGGCACTAATGTGACGCATGAGCGGGAAAGCGGGATGAACAAGAAAGGGACACGTAGATTAGATCAGACCATCTGATCATGGATCGAATGATCCAAATCTGATCCACACGATCTGAAGGGCGGAAATGCTCGATCAGCGTGCGATCTGAGCCATCCAATCCCACAAATCATGGGATCGAGCATGCATCGTCATGGCGTAGAACGAAAATCGAGGAGATTTTGGAATTTTTTGTGAAATCTAGTGAAATTTTATTCGAATGGGCTCATTTTTGCATCGATTTATACCAGAAAACTTCTATTTCGTATTAGGCTTGAATACAATGAAAAATGTAGAGGTTTTTTAAGAAAATTCCTAGAATCGCACGAAAATCATCACAAAATGAGAAATCCTAAGGCCGGCTATAGTTCTTGAAAATTACCTCACCGGGGATGGTTTTCGGTGGTAGTGATGATCCGAACACGCTCTTGAGTGATGGAAGAAGCCTTGGAATGAGCCTAGACTGCCTTCACTTTGTAATGATGTGTTCTCCAATTACCACCACTTCCTCATCGGAATCCACTTTATTTTGTTTAGTTTTCCTCAAAAATTAAGTGAGAATGATTGCTGGTTGGTTTGGGAGCTCTAGCAGGATGAAATGAGAGTGGGAGAATGAGAATAAGGGTCTCTATATTCTGTGCTTTGATTTTGGCCGTAAATCTCCTTTCATTTTTGATTTTGACTCCAAATAGGTGTCCTTGGCTTGGGGTGGCTGGGAATGGAAGGGAATCATCCTAGCTGGCTCATTTTAGTTGGCTAAAGTATGAGAAGTGGCTATCATGAAGGATAAATGGGTGTCCTAACAAGGGAGGTGGAAGTCCTTTATGCCAAGTATGCCAGTGGGAGAGGTGAAGTGAATTCACCTCCACAAGAGTCATAGTTGACTAAATCACCTCTTGGGTCAGGTTGGTCAGTGTTCTTGGTGCTTATGTGGACCAATAGATGAGTGTTAAGTGGTCAAGAAAGAGAAATGAGTGTCTTTCTCATGGGATGCCCTTAACCCAAGAACAAAGTAGTCATTTAACATTGAATTTGATTTGAGCAGATTTTAAATGAGTCAAAAATGAGTTGAACCAAATTTCATGTCATTTGAAGTTCATTTAGTTTAATTTGGGTCAATTTGACCCATTTGGGCCAAATTGGGTCAAATTAGGTTAAGTTGACCAATTGGTCAAATTGGGTCAAACTAAGGGTTGAATCAAATTCAAATGATCATTTGGAGTATATTGGTTCAATTGGTTTCAGTCAATTTGGTTTAATTTAGATTTAATTTAGATTTTGGCCAATTTGATCATTTAGGTCAATTTGGACTAAGTTGAACAATTTGATCCAATTGACCAAATTGGCTTGAATCATGGCTTATTTTGGATTTGGTTGATCATTTGGAATATATTGTAGGCTTTGGTTAAGTTCAATTTGGATTTGATTGGGTCTTAGGTTGATTTGATGCTTAAGGTAAAATTGAGCTAAGTTAGGTTAGGTTGACCAATTGGTCAAATTAAGCTCAATTAGGGCTTTAGTCAAGTTTAATAATTAATTTGGAATGAACTTCACTCATTGGTTGCAATCAATTTGGTTTAGGTTGTAATTTTGCTAGTTTGGGTTTATATGGGTTAAAGGGTTGACTTAGTCAAGGGGCTAGGTTAATTTGGTTTGACCTAATTCTTGACAATTGATTAACCTAGGATGATTAATAATCATGGCATGAAGTTTGGATTAACTTAATTCACTTTAATTTGAATTGAATTGAATTTCAATTCATATAGGTTAAATTGGCCACTTTGAGTCAAGTGAGCCAATTGGGTTTAGTTGACTTGATTTTGAGTTGGGTTTGATTTGATTGAGTTTATATATGGATTTGAGATGGATATATAAATTCAATTGTAATTGATTTGGGTTCAAATGAGTTTTGGTTCAATTGAACATTTCAAGTCAAATGGGCTATCAAATGGGCTATATTGGGTTTGACTTGGGTTAATTTTGGTTTGGCTTAATGATTGTAGGTTTTATTTATATTTTGAAAGATGATTGAAGGAATGATTGATTCAAGAGAAAATTCATTGGTTTTGATTTAATTTGGATAGGATTTGGCCAAGTTAAAGGAATTGGCTTAAAGCTTGAATTTAGTTTTGACATGATTTTGAATTTGGTTTTTGGCTATTTGAATTTATATTTCATTTCTATTTGGGATAATAAATGAAGATATAAATGATTCATGAGAAAATCACTTGAGTTTGGAGTGATTTGGAAGCAAATTTGACCAAGCTCATGGAGGAAGGTCAAAAGGATTTAGAAGGAAATTTGGTTGAGTTTGGATTTGATCATGAGATTGAATCATTCAAAGTTGGATTTGAATTAAAATTTGATAGTTTGATTGAAAGATTGAATTGATATTTGAGAAAATCAAATGAATTGAGATTGATTTGAAATTGGTCATGGCTAAGTCCATAGGAAGAAATCAAAGGACTTAGGAAGGGTTTTGAATTTGAGTTTGATTATGGATTTCAACCAAATGATTTGGAATTCAAATTTGGATTTGGAATATGAATCTGAATTTGAGGTTTAGTTGGAAATTTGGATTTGAATTGAATTTAAGAAGGTGTACATGAATTGGGTTTAGGCTATAAGGTAGGCAAGTCTTCCTAAGTCCCTAGGGCACAACTTATTCCAGCAGCTAACTCTTCTAAGTCTCTAGGCTTAGGTTAAGTGTTCACTTAACCACTAGAAGTGTCTTAAGACTAATGAGCTCTTAGTATCTATAAGAGTCCTAGATCTATGATGAGGAAGTTGAGAACTCACTCCAAAAGAGAGGTCAACATGATATCATAGGGAATAATTATTTAACATTTTCATCTTTTTTCCTTTTGCTTCTCTTAACTCTATCATTGATAATGAATGTTGGGGCCTACACCCCACCCTTGTCTCACTATCTCCTCATTGCTTGAAGTTCCATTATTATCATTACATGGATGAGAACAAATTTTTTGGGGATTTGGATATTTCTTTCTCTTTTAAGATGGCAAAATAAACTCTCTTTTCCAACATTTCAAATGTGGATTGACAAAAACACATTTTTTTAAAAATATTTTCACTAAAATATGCTTTATTTTTTGGATGGCCTATTTAGAGAGTTCAAAATCTATACATAACCTCATTGCTAGAAAAATTATGGTTCACTTGGGCCATAAGCTTTATAACTTCTATTTAAGAATTTGATCATCACTTATTTTTGAATGTAATATATCTTTTAAGTTGCTAAAAGATATTTTTGCCTTAGCATTTTTATTTTCTTATATTCTCTGCTATTCCTTTAGCACTAACTCATTACTCCATAGGGTGTCATTTGGCAGTAAAAAATGCTTCACTTTTAGATTATTTTTATTCTTTTTTATACTATGAATTTGGAGGATAATTAGAAAAGACTAATTATTCTCTTGTGCTTTAATATATTGCAATATGCTCTCTAACAAGATTAAATCCCTTATTACCCTCAAACTAAAGAAGTGAAAATTTAAAAGATCTTGGCTTGCCAATGTTAAGCAAATTTTTGTGAGATGAAAAATGGGAGTAATGTGTTAACTAATTAATTTTATGTTAGGTGCTTTTTTTAATTTAGTAGTCTCTAGTTTTGCTGCTTTGGAATGAGCTCCATCTATGTTTGTGGTGCTTGTAGGGTTTTCTACCTCTGTCGTGACTCATGTTCGAGAACAAGGTACGTAGGTCTACCTTAAATGGCTCAACTTCCAAATAAAATCATCATAGTTATGATATGGGATTTTCACAAATCAACTATTCAATATATATGTATTTATAATTTAACCACTCTCCTTATTTTCTTGAGAGGGATTTACATACATACCACACAATTATTATTTATTTACATATTTTATAGTAAAGTTTTAATTTTTATATATATATAACACTCAATCTTCAATATCACATAAAAAATATCATCATCACTCACTTTTTAAATGTGCAATGTACCTTTTTAAGCATAGAGAAGTATCAAGAAGTAAATATTTAACTTTGGTTATTAGATATGTAAATGCATAAGAATTGTCCGGTATGTATGTAAATCTTACACCTTTTTTTTTTTAAATTATGGGAATCATGTATTTGCATGTGCAACGATCAAATCGCTAAAATATAAAAATATGGGTTGAACTTTTGTTATGAATTTCAATATTTGATTACTAATTTGAAGAATTAAGATTAAAAGTGATTGATTTGTGTTGCGTACTAGAAAACCAGTTGCGGGAGAGTAAAAGTTTTTGCCTTAGCTTCATTGTGAAAACACACAGTATAAAAGTGTGAACAATAAACTCTAGAATTTTTTACGGAAAACCTCCGAGGGAAAACCACTTCTCCCTAAGAAAGCTTTCACTATGTATCTATTTCGAGTACAAGATCTTCTCGACAACGGATTATGAATTGTATATGAGAAAGGAACAACAACCCATGACAAGATCAGTAAGTTGCTAGTATAAGATGTGACGATTTATTATTTAATCATGTTGACGGCGATGTACGATGATGACGATGATGTCGATGACGATGTTTGATGATGATGACCGACGATAGTGGTCGCGATGATGACCACAAAAGTATTGACGGAGATCACGGTATGGCGGCTTGACACCGCCAGTGGCACGACATTTTGGAGGATCTTGATTTCCTCTCTCTTGTTATGAGGAGAGGGCTATTTATAGATTGGAGGAGTGTCGCTTATAAATACATGCAAAATCAACCACTCTCCATCTGACGCTGATGATTCTTGATCATATGATGTATTTTGTGTATTTGAATGCTCAAATGAAGTCAATCGATCTTTTATGTTGGAACCGGATCAAATGCTCGATTTGACTATAAACACTCTATATTTGAGAGCTAGAATTTAACTGATGTCTCAAAGTTTTAATGATATTTTTGCTTGATCTCAACCGCTTCAATTCTCGAGATTGCGACATCAAGATTCGTGACTTTAGAATTTTCGTATCAAGGTTCCCCTATTTTGGATGATATTATCTCAATCATCAAAAAATATATGTGCCAAGTACTTCAAAATAGCAAATTCTTAATGAAATCAGGTCCATTAACCATATTTGAGAGAACATATCTTCATGTGCACAAGATTATGACCATAAGCAGATGCACCACATATTCAAAGCATGAAATTTTGAGGTTACACCCATCTTCAAAGCACTCATGGCGTGGCGCTACAAGCTTCACATGCAAGAGTTTCGCTGTGTTCATGCGCGGCCTGAGCAGTCGCTGTTCAAGAAGAACGTTATCCGGGCGCATTCCCTGGGGCAACGAGCGCGTGAATGATGGTACGCTTCTTCTCACGCCCTTCTTTTCGAATATGTGATTTATAGGTAACTCAAATGGGCATGGTTTATTTGGGTGTCGCTTTAGATGAGTGGAATACTGAATTTGTGAAGATAAAATATCTGCAAGGAGAGTGTGAGAGAAAGATGAGTATTAAAGCCAAAGAAGTGGGGACTTTGGAGGATCACCAATGGGTGAACTGAAGACGAACATGTCGACTTCTTTCTGTCGAGGTGGAGCGCACTCATGATGAGCTGATTGAGGTGAGGACAGAGACTTGTCAGAAAGAGAAAAGACTTAAGCACTTGCAGCGGAGAAGAGAGCTCTCGAATTGGAGAAGAAAGCATTACAGATTGTCTTTCGAGAAGGAGCATATAATGTCGGAAGCAAGCAAATGAAATCTCTTGAAGGTGGAAGACTTTAAGAACTCCTTTTATCTTACACTCAAAGACCATGTTCGTGAAGCTCGTAATCATACTTGATGTTGAAGTGAAGGACTTGGAGCACCAATGTTTAGAGGAGGGCTTCATCCGAGGATTCCTAAAAGGAATCCGCTTAGTACATTGCAAGACCAGAGCTAGTATTGAGGATCTGTCTCCCAACCAAGTATCCGAAGACTCTTCATCCGATTCGTGAGAAGGAGTTGAGAGTGAGTCCAAGGGAGTATCTCCTCAGTGAGGAGGACGTTGATATCACCAACCGATATGATGTAGCATCACTTGAGGATGCATTTTTTTTATGTATTATTATTAGTGTATCGTAATCTTGATTCTTTCTTATATCATCATGTTAATTTTATCAAAAAAAAATTTTTAGATGATACGCTTATTTTTTGTTTTTACCTATCCGGTAATTGGTAAAATATTATTCGATGACGCTAACTGCAGGATGAGGTTGAATTGAATCCACTTAGGATTTTTGACCTATCCAAGGTTGTTTGTCAGAGTCTCCGCTCGATGATGTTAACCTGTATGGAAGAGGTCATGAGGAGTCCACCAAGGACCTTTTGACCTATCCTAGGTTATTTGTCAGAGTCTTCACTCGATGATGTTAACCTATGTGGAAGAGGCCGTGAGAAGTCCACCAAGGACCTTTTGACCTATCCTAGGTTGTTTGTCGAGTATTCGATGACATTAACCTTTGTGGAAGAGGTCGAAAAAAAGTCCCTGGGATTGATCATGCCCCATTGAGATATAACGTGAGTTGTATATTTCTCAAGTGGGAGGAATTAAATGAAGAAAACAAAACATAAGAAGAAAGCTATAAATTCATTACTCGATAAGTTCGATATAAATCATAAGATGATTTTAACACGGATATGAGTTTTAAGAGAAAATGATAACAACAACAACAACAACAACAAGTCTTTATCCCACTAAGTGGGGTTGGCTACATGAAGAGGAAATGATAAACGAGACAAAATAAAAACTATGATAATTATGCGAGTAGAATTACATTTTTTTGAGATTCTCGTTCCAAGTTCGAGGTAAGGTTTTTCCCTCCGAATCCTTGAGCTTGAAAGTTCCTGGCTTCACCATAGCTATAACCACATATGGGCCATCCCAAAGAGGTGAGAGTTTATTGCGTTGAGGGCCTTTGCCTACAGCTTCGAGACTTCATAGGACCAAGTCACCGATATGGATGAAATTTTACTCTTCGTTGAAGTGACGAGCTACCCTTTGGTGATAGAAGCAACCAAGTACCATGTCAATGAAGTTTCGGGAGTAGGTCCGTGTGTTGTCGAGTTTTTCTTCATTATCCATGATGAATAATTGAACTCTTGGACTTGGAACCGATATCTACCGGTATAATAGCTTCTATGTCAAACATAAGTTATGTGTCTCACCTGGTCATGTAGTGTAAGCCCAAAGAACATTAGAAAGCTCATCAACCATTGCCCGCCTTCTCAAGACGATGTGTTTTAGTCCTTTGAATATAGTCCCATTGGTAGCTTCACGTAGTTTGAGGATGTGCTACGTACCGTATGCAAAGAAATGAATGTGAAGATCTTTGCAAAAGGATGTAAAGACTTTTCCAGTAAATTACGTTCCGTTGTCAGTGATGATCTTTGTAGGAAGACCAAATCGACATACTATATTTTTCCAAACAAATTGTTTAGCATTTGTCTCCGTAATTTTAGCGAGTGGTTCAGCTTCCACCCATTTAGTGAAGTAGTCGACGCTAAAATGATGAACTTTCGTTCCGATGCTATCTAAAAGGCCCCATGATATCAATCCCCATTGAGCGAAAGGCCACAGGCTTTGAATGGATGAGAGCTCTGTATGTAGCATGTGAGGGAGGTTAGAGTGCAACTGACAACTTGCACATTTTTTTGTGAACTCCAAGGCATCTTGTTTCATCGTAGGCCAATAGAACCCTTGCCTTATAATTTTAAGGGCTAACGCCCTTCCTCCTAGGTGTTCTCCACATATCCCGAGTGACCTCTTAATGCCTGCCTCCAAGGTGAGAGACATTTGAGGTATGGTCCAGAGAAAGCTCATTTGTATAGTTCACCTCCGTTAATAGTAAAGTTTGAAGTTTGTCTTCGGAGATGAATTGCAGAAGTTGGGTTTTCAGGAAGAGTTCCTTCTTGTAGAAAAGACAGGATGGAGTCCATCCACGAATGTTCCTTTATCTCATCAATTGCTTGAATTACCCATGACCCTTGATACTAAAATGTATTTCTTCAACATGCTTCTCTTAAACATCCCTAAGATGAAGCAAGGAGAGCCGCCAAAGTATTCTTCTCTCGCAGTATGTGAATGATTTGATGTGTCTTGAAATGGGCAAGAAGAGACTTCACCAAGTGGAGGTATTGTGTCAGCTGAGGATTATGAGTATTAAAGTTTCCCTCAACTTGGGAGGTGACAAGTTGAGAGTCAGTGTGTATCACTAAGTCTTGAGCTTCATAATCAATGGCGAGTCTCAACCCTGCTATGAGAGCCTCATATTCAGCCATATTATTAGTTGCAGAAAATTTTAAAGTCCATACTCTAAGGTATTGGGGAAATAAGTAAGATTCTCGCACCAAAGACCCAAGATTTCAAGCTCCATCAACATGAGGGTCCATTGAGAGATGAAAGGCATGTACAGATAGCTCCTCCTGAGTTGCAAGCATATTCCACTATAAAGTCTGTACTTGAGACTTTATACAGTGGCAGGTAGAAAATTTATATCAAACTCTCCCAATTCTACATACCACTGATTAACCTCCCGTGATGCTTCTCGGTTTCGTAGATGGCCCTTAATGGTAAACGAGTGTAAACACCCGATAATGTGAGCTTGGAAGTATGGACTAATTTTCGCCGAGAAAACTAAAGCCGAGCCACCTTATCTAAGTGGATAACGACTTTCTATATCGAGAGAATTTTACCGACATAATAAATTGGTCGTTGTATCCCATTTCTTCTCGCACTAAAATTGAGCTTATCACGAAGAGATCACAGATATAAGTATAACATCTCTCCTTGAATAGGCAGATAGTAGGGGGTGGAGATGCTAAATACTCCTTAGCTCAAAAGCATCGACATTCATCATTAAAATTTATTATTTTAGCTCCCTTTAATATTTTAAAGAATGGCAAGTATCTATCCCTAACGCTAGAAGCGGATAACGCAGAATTGGCCCATTCAAATGTTGAACTTCCTTAATATTCTGAGGAGTCATATTTTTGAGAGCTTTGATTTTCTGGTTGGCCTCTATCCCACCTGGGTTACCATAAATCCAAGAAATTTTCCGTAACCCCAAAAGCACATTTGGTTGAGTCGCATGTTATAACGTCAAGAAGGTTAAAGCATATTTCTAAGTCAAATATGTGATTCTTCCAAGCTTTTCACTAACATGTCATCCACATATACCTCCATATGCCTAAGTAGGTCTTTAAAGACCTTATTCATAAGGCGTTGATAGTAGCAAGCATTTTTAAATGACATAACTTGGTAAATATAAACCTTTATATGTTTGAAATGTAGCTTCTTCATCTGTTCATTCATTTATTTGGTTGTAACTGAGTAAGCATCCAAAAATTGAGCATTTGATGTCCGGATGTAGCATCAACCAAGATCAATTCGAGGAAGAGGAAAACTATCTTTCGCAAGCCTCATAAGGTCGGTAATCAATACACATTCTCCATGTTCCATTTATTTTCTTAACCATGACAACATTTAGCCATGTAGGGTAATGTACCTCATGAATCCCGCTTCTAGAGCTTGTTAACTTCTTGCTCAATGAGGCAATCGGTGCAAAACTTCGCTTCTTCGATGATCGGTTTGAATGTTGGATCGATCTTGAGAGTGCATGATCATTGGGGTGACTCCGCATGTCCGCCGACTCCAAGTGAAGATGTCTTGATTGCAAGAAGTCATGTATTTTTTCCTTTGTTCTCGAGAGCAGATCCAACTTGTAATCGCTCGTGGTTGGTCATCCGATACAACAAAGAGAAAAGTCTTCTAGCAAAGCTGGTACTTCTTCATCTCAAAAATTAAAATCTCATGAAGGTGGAAAGCTTGGTCTGAGATAACATGATTGCTATCGTTGATTTCTGACCACTCCAACTCCAACGGGTTGGAAATTTCATCTTAAGATGAGATCAAGTGATCGCACCAAAATTGAAAGGGGCCTTCCAAAGATAGCATATGTAATCGACTCCACCATGAATTGGATTAAATGAGTCACTTGTCGAGAAATTCACCAAGGACAAGAAGGGGTGATTGTCCCTCTACCGCATGGCGATTATCAAACCCGCATAATGGTCCTACAAGTTGGAGCTTTTCCCTAACCAGGCCCATGTTAAGAAATGTGGAGTAAAATAAAACATCAACAGAACTCCCATTGTCAATCAAAATTCTTTTAACATTATAGCACGGGTCACCGATCCTTACGCTAATGACAAGTGGATCTTGATGAGGAACATGTACTCCTTCTAAATATGAGTCATTAAAAGTGATAGAATGATCAGTACGAGACTTCTTTAACTCCTTTTGATGGTAATGAGAACTTGATTAGATAGTATTCCTCACATTGTTTTCAATTTCTCCAACCGCTTGATGATTATTTTATTGTTTCGTGATGATTGTCCGCCGCTTGAGGTATGTTTATTTGAGTCGATTGATTCTTCACAAATCGACGTAGATATCCTCACGAATGAGCCTCTCAATTTCTTCTTTGAGTTGTTTGCATGCCTCAAGTATGTCCACTGATGGAAGTGACAATATTGCTCGATTTCGAATTTGGTTTCTGGATGTGCCACTTGATATTTTCTTCATCTCGAATAGCCATTAGGTTAACACGAGATGTGTTCACGGCAGGTATTCCTTTTTCGTGGTTCACGCCGTGATATGGGGGTCGTGGAGGGAGATCACGCTTTGTTGCTTCTTTGATAGACTGTCATCCGCATTCCCTGGGTGCTTTTACGCTTTTCCCGTAGATTGCTCAAATTATTTTCATGATGGTAATTTCATCGCCAGAGATTTGTGCTTCCACATGATGAACCAAGTCATACGAATGACTGACAGAGTAAAAGGCCTGACTGAGTCCTCCAAGGAAAACTCCTTAATAGTAGTTCGTGGTCTACCTGTATTTGGCGAAGCTTCTAAGGAGAACCTCGAAGTATTCCTTAAGTGATTCGCCTCATTTTGATAATGGAGAGATGGGAGGAATCTTTAATGATCCTCCTTTGCAATGAACTTCTACAAAAATCTTGGCGAAGTTCACAAAGGTATGGATGGATTCCCTTGGAAGGGAGTAGAACCAAAGCTTGTCCCTTGAGGGTAACTGGAAAGACGACAAAGCAAGGTGTCTCTCGGATATGCATGATAGTCCCTGTAATGGTCGATGTGTTCATGTGGGTCGCCCCCATCATAGAATCAATGTTCTAAGCTTGAAACCCACGGGAATAGGATGTTGAAGAATAGCTTCAGCTAAAGGTGAGGATTCCTCATAGGGTGAGGGGGAAGATGATTTCTATCTTGGAGGTGAAATTCATCTTGCATTAAGCATCGTAATTCTGCACGTATAACATGACGAGTGGGGTCAATAGGACGAGAATGTGTCAAGCTACCAGCAATAATGGTGGACAAGCATTGAGTGCACGTGATGGATGAGTAACTAGCTGTCAAGGAGATCAAGATCATCTACGCGAGGAACTTCGCCAAGGAAATTAACATTTTGACCTCCCGCTAACGATCGATCTTGGGGAGATGTGTTTTCCGGTAAGTGGCTTGTGTTCCTCGCAAAAAGTCGATCATCTCATTTTGAGACTCTTCCATTCAACGCACACGATCTTCTAAAGAGATTTCCGCCTTCACCCAGTGGTCACGCCTATCGTGGGAAGTGAGGAAGGTTGGCATCCTTGGTTCAAGATTGGTTTCAGAGTGACGGAGTTGGAGCGAGGCTCGTTACGAAGTATTGCCTATTGGCCATAACGGGTGTTCAGAATTGTGATTGAAGGTTCTTCATACGCCAAACTGCATGCTAAAACCAGATAGAGTAATTTTAGCTTCATTAGAAATCCAAAGACACATGTATGGTGGAACAATAAAACTCCAAAATTTTATGGAAAACCCTCAAAAGAGGGAAAACCACGGAAAGCTTCCACTATGTATCCATCTGAGTACAAGATCTTCCGATATTACAGAATTGAGTAATGAGAAAGGGACAAGATCGTTGTAATACAAAGGTGATACGTTGACGATGATGTCGAATGACGCGATATGCGACGATGATGTTGACGATGATGACCGATGAAGTGGTCTATGACGATGACCGACAACAAAGTCGACCACTAGATCACGGTGGGGCTACCGGTACGGTTGACTAATCGCCGAAAGGGTGACGATTGTGCTTGGAGGATCTTTAGAGCTCTCTCTCTCTCGCCCCCTCATACGGAAATGAGATTTATAGATCGGGAGTGACGCTTCAGAAATACATGCAAAATCCCAACTACTCCTCTCCATCTGACGGCTCATGATGATTCCCTTGATCATATGATGTATTTTGTATTTGAATGCTCAAATGAAGTCGAATTGTAAGATCTTTTGGAACCCGTCGAGACGCTCGATTTGACTATAAACACTCTATATTTGAGAGCTTTTAGGAATTTAACCGATGTCTCAAAGTTTCCAATAATATTTTAAGTCTTGTAATCTCGATGGTTTCAATTTCGATCACTGCTTTTGATCAAGATTCGTTTGGTAGAGAATTTTGATCATATCAATTTGTAAATATAGAAAAATAAAATGACTATATATATAAAATCCTCTATATTGTATCTTCATGACTTGTGCATTTGCAAGCATTTTTAAGTCATTCTATTGCTTTGGGTGGCACATGTTTATTGCTGCTTATGATATCATTATGATGCTTCACCTACTTCAAGCACAACTTACTCTTTCTTTGTTGAGCTTAGCCGTTATTTTTAGATGTGGGGAGGTTTTTATTCTCTTTAGTTTTAATCTTTCCTATTTTTTTTTTTATCTTGTAACGGTCATGTATTCTGTAAATGCTAGTTTTTTTAGCAGCTTTTTTTTTAAAGCATCTTTGCCTTTTGCAGATAATCTCCTTTTGTTTTAATTTAATTTTTGAATAAACCATCATTCTTCTAAAATGAAATAATATTTATAGAAATAGCACATAATTTTTATGTATTTACATATCTAAAAGTTTGATATTTATAAATATAATTATTTTTAAATAAAAAACTGTATTTCACTTTAAGAAATTAAGACTTATTTGAGATCAATTTTATATTTGTTTTTTTATGTTCTTTTTAAAAATATATTTATTTAGTATAATTTTTTAATTAAATAACATTATTTGTATAAAAATATTAAATAATTTTTATATATTCTGATTGAATTTAAAAATAATTATCACTATTTAATATATTTTATTTTGAAATAAAATATAAATATAAAACGAATAATAAAAAATTATCTCAAGTAATTCTTTTTGATTATACTATTTTGATGTAATATTAAACTATATATATATATATATATATATATATATATATATATATATATATATTATATATATATATATATATATATATATATATATTTACACTTATTTTATTTCAGCAGCTGCTTTAATTTCACACCATTAATTTGTTCCCGCATGGAAGAACGAGCCAAATAATTGAGACCTCTACGGCTCTACCTATTGTATTATAGGGTTTAGGGTTCCTTATCGAGATTGATGATAAAGGGTTTTCCTTCGAATTGGGAGAAGAAAGTTGGGACCATCTCCTTCCAACGGTCCGTCAGACCTTCACAGCAATGGAATATATATATATATATATATATATAATGTTAAGTCTGAGATTTTGTATATTCTTTATTTTATTTTCTCTAAATTTTGATTTTAAATCAAATAAAATTAATCTTAAACAGCCCTTCAAGTGTTTATGATAATAAATACAATAAATTAAATCTATTATTTAATAAATTACATAATAATGCATTGAAAACTTAGTCTTATGTTTTAATAAGTTTCAGCCACACGAAGAAGCAGATATTTAGCAGTAGATGAATCCTAATGGAGCTGTTTAGAAGCTTTTTGTTGCAAAATGCAAATTAATGTCAATTTTGAAATTTTCAGGTCTGATCGTGCAAAGTCACTTGTTGTGTAAAATTACCTTAGGAAAATATTACGTCAGTCCGCCCGTAGCTTTTCGTGCGGACTCAATATATGGCGCGTACATTATGGCCAAAAATGGCGTAAGGCAGGCGCTATTTTTAGCGGTTTAGCGCCCGACCGACCAGCGGGGAATGAGTATATAAAAATTAAAAATATCTTCATTTGGAACATGGTATTTTTTATTTGTAGTAGAGCATTCTGAAAGAGTATGAAGAAGGAGAATGAATCACGGAAATGGAGGCGTTGAAATAGTTCTTTCCAAGACTTTGCATGTCGTGAGCTCTGCCGTACTCTCATGTCGACCGACTTCATATTTATTTTTCATGATTTTTAGAGATTTGTATTTCTACTCTCTAGTTTTGTTTTATTTAGCATTGTTGATCATGGTAACTAAATAGAAAACAATGAATTGGTATTACAATTTTAGGAGATTTCTTGTATTTGTACTCTCTGTTTTGTTTTACTCGTAGCGGTTGTTCAGATCATGGTAACTAAATCCTCTTGAGACATGGGTATTACGGCCAATTTTGAGATTTCACGGTATTCTGTCTGTATCTGTCTCTCTCATCATCACTCTGTCTGCATGCATTGTCTCTGTCTGCTCTCTCTTATACTCTCTCTGCACTATACTGATCTATCTGTCATATCTACATCTTTTTTGTGCTCTGCATATATATCTATATAAATTTGTATCTCTCTGCTTATCTATCTCTTGTCCTCTATATATTTCATTGAATTTATTTTTTAAAACACTAAATTTTTTAATATTTTTAAAAATAATTATCATTATAAAATATATTTTTTAAATCAAAATATAAATAAAACAAAATAATAATAATAAATAGAATAAATAAAATACAACTGATGTCAAATAGTTTATAAAATTATTTATTTATCTAACATAGAATGGATATGCACTTTTTTTTTATTGTTTTCATAATAGATAATTTGAGAATAAGTCAATAATATATATTTTTAAAGCTTTTAAAACTCTCTAATTTGCTTATAAAATAAAAAAATAATTAAGAGGCTATCTGAGATTACTTAATTTCTCTATTTTTATTTACTTAATATACATTATAACATATAGTATATATATATACTATTTTTATTTATTGATTATTTTACTCAGAAGAATAATCATTAAAAGCTTCTATTGGAGTTACTCTATAAATAAAAGATTTTTGGTATGAACCAAAGCAGCCATGTGCAAGAATCACTGCATTGTGATTGAACAACCGTTGAATTTATGGATTAAAAAAAGGATTAAGAATAAAAGATCAACAAGAAAACTTTACGTATAAGCAGAAAAAAATCAATTAGCATTCCATCATAGCCTATTCAATGTAAGTAAAATATGGCGCAAATAACAAGTAGCGTTTTTTCCTTTATAACTGTCATAACAAAATAAAGGAAAGGAATATATATTAAAAATGGCAACAATATAAACAGCTTTACTCAACATTTAATTAAATTTAATTTATATATATATATATATATATATATATATATATATATATATATATATATATATATATATATATATATATATATATATATATATATATATAACCAGATTCTCGGATAGAATGAACTATTGCAAGTTTAGCTCATTTTTTATAAGAGTGAGTTCTGTGATTTATAAAATTTATCGGAACAATGAAAATGGATTGTCATAACTCATTTTATTGAGTAATGCTTGTTTTAAGTTATATAAGAAATAAAATATTATATCAATTATGATTATATGTTTAAATTTTAATAAAAATATGAGGTAAGAACCAATCTTTTCAACAAAAAGTAAAATAATTATATGAAAAACTACTGACTTTAAAAAAAGAGCGAGGACAAAATACTGATAGTATGGTGAGTAGAGAGAAAATACTCTTTATTATAGGTGTCAAAATTTGACTTAATAAGTAATTCTATTCAAAATCGAGTTCAAGTTGATCCGAATAATTTTTAGGTCACATTTGAGTCCAAAAAAATTGACTTATTTAATTATTGAGGATGTATTCAGATTGACCTGTTAACCTGAAATTAGCTCGATTTTGACCTGTCAATTAGGATTTCAGTTATTTTTGACCCAAGAACATTGAAATTGACCCAATTTTTACTTGTGAACTCGAATTTGACTCGATTTTGATTCAATTTTGACCTAATGCATGTATAAATAGATCATTTGGGTCGTATGCGAGTCATTTTGAAGGTAGATCGGGTTTGAGTCAGTATCATATGTAAAACTCAAATCCGTCGACCCAAACTAACACTCCTCCTTACAATGTGGGTCTTTGTATTTAAAATTTATGACATCATTCATTAGCAATCGATCAAGCCCTCTTTTTTTATCTAATCTTCATAAGAACAATGCTGATTATTCTATAGTTCTCAGCATTGTTAATTCTAAACTTCTCAAGCGGAGAAAAGCAAAAGAAATATTAAAAGCTGAGAAATAATAGAGAATAAATGCGAGAAGCAATAAGATGGATGTACATAATAACCGAATTTTATCTAATATCATTTTTTTAACCAAAATTAATATTACATTATAATAATTTAAGAAAATAAACGAAGCAGTAAAGGATGTACACAATCATTTTACTAGAAAATTATTGAATTGTGAAGACCAAAGTAGATAATTCAATTGAATTAAAGTTCAAAATGATAGAATTTTTTTTCAAAATAAAAATAGGCGTTCATAATAATATATCATACAATATAGAGCTTTATAGATCAATCAATCTCTTAATAATCTTTCAAATATCAAACGGTTTTCAAATTATTTTAAAAAATTATTTTGTTTTATTTATATTTTGATTTGAAAAATATATTTTACAGTGATAATTATTTTTAAAAATATTAAAAAATTTAGTGTTTTAAAAAAATAAATTCAATGAAATATATATAGATCTAGATATAGAGATGCAGGAGTGCAGGAGATATAGATACATCTAGATGCAAATGCAGATATAGAGGTATAGAATGCAGAGTGCAGTGCAGAGAATGCAGTACAGGATGAGATCAGATACCAAAATCTCCCAAAATTCGTATTACCTCATTGGGTAGGATTTAGTTTGTGATCAAACAATAAGCTGAGTGAAACAAATGAAACAAAATCTGAAGAAATCTCCTAAAATTCGTAAACATACCTCATTCTTGGTTGGGATTTAGTTAGATCCTGACAATAAATACAAAAAAACTTGATGAAGAGTAGAAATCTGAAATCTCTAAAATCATGAAAAATAAATATATGAAGTGAGATGGAGTTCAGCATGCAAGATGGAAAAGAACTATTTCCCGCAATTGAATTTCCGGATTCATTCTCCTTTCTCTTTTCATATTTCTCCTCTGAATAAAAAAATCTGCTTGCAAATAAAGATATTTTAATTTTTGATATCTCATTCCCCATGATTTGGTCGGTAGATTACCATGTAGCTCTACGTCGTTTTTTTGGATTTTAATATGTCGCATAAAATGCGGTTGTTGCGTAAACTACGTGATCCG
The DNA here is from genome assembly GCA_021442155.1 of Cymbidium sinense. Lineage (NCBI taxonomy): Eukaryota > Viridiplantae > Streptophyta > Magnoliopsida > Asparagales > Orchidaceae > Cymbidium > Cymbidium sinense. Next base: position 177,881,766 of record CM038218.1, read on the forward strand.
ACGTAATATTTCCTCGGTAGTGGGCACGAATTATGAAATCATTTGTGGGCCCCGCCAAAATTGTGTGGTGCCTTCGAACCGGTTCTTTCAAGCCTGTACTGTTTGGTCGGACGACTCTTGAGAAGGAAGATATCTCCTCCTTTCGGTCAAAAGCTACAGAAGTACAAATAGAGGAATTGCAGATCAGCTACATGTTTCAAACAGCGCGCACAGTTAATGTATATATATACACATTTTTATATAATATATATAATAATCAATATTAATTTGTTTACTGATTATTTAGTCACATTTTGTTTTTTATTTATATTTAAAAAATTATATATATTATTATTGCGTCTAAAAAGTTAATGATAGAATAGAGTTTACTTTATTATCAATCATAGATGTTTGAAGAATTAATAAAGCTTAATTTTTAAATGAAAAAATATCGAAAGAGGAAAAAAAATAAAAGCCTTTCCACTTATATATCTTTTAGAGACAAAATTTTCCAAATACGGATTACAATTATATATGAAGGATACAATGTGATCCCGTAATCGAGCAACACAATATATCAATGGTTAGGTTGCGGCGATTCTGAATTATAGTTGATGATGATGACGCAATCAGCGATGGCTTTGAGCAACGATATGGTCATGATCTTGATAATGGCAATACCGGCAATGATACCGGCACGGTGATGCCATGGTAATATGGCGATTTAACAATGGTTCGTATAACAAACAAGAACAAGAATTAACAACGGCAGCAAATGTCAGCAAGCGGATTTATGATCAGTGATGATGGTTAATGACCTGGTAATAACGGCAGTGGTTAAAGAGTGCCCGGACGAACCGGCGAATGGTCAGTGAAAACCGGAGATTCAAAACGAGCGGTATACGGTGGTTAGTAATATAAGAGATGGTGGCAAATCGATAATAATGAGAAAAATTTATTTATGATTAGAGAAAGCATTTAAATATAAAAACAAAACCGGATGGCTCATGATGATTCCTTTGACCATGTGATGTATTTGTGTATTTGAATGCTCAAAAAATTAAGAATCGAAAATCTTAAATTTGTTAAATCCGGCGTCAAGATTTGATTGATCATAATTTATATTTAAGGATTATTTAGAATTTAATTAATATCCCAAAGTCTCAAATGATATTTTAAGTGTTAGATCTTGATTAGTTTAACTTAGGATCGCTTTAACATCATTAGATTGTCTTTTGATAGTATTTTTAGTGTCATATCAATTATATATTTTATTTAGTCATACATAATTTTTTTAGATTATACTTATGCTAAATTTATTAACCAAAAATTTAAATTATAAAAATGGAATTTTATTTTAATAAATTTAATATAACTTACAAAAATGACATCAGTATAAGTATCCAATTCAATTGTTTAAAATTTTAATTTTCATTATTTTTTAATATAGTTTAATTTTTTATGCATTTTTAACTAAACAACTACATCAAATTAAAAAACATATTTTTATATTATTCATAAATTAAATTACACACACACACATATATATATATATATATATATATATATATATATAACAAAATAATAAAACAATTTCGCTCGTAGCTGGCGGTAGGAGGGAATAAGAAGGCTGGGACCATGTGAATACCAGCAATTTGATATTATTAAGCTTTACAGGTATTTTGAGGTGGCTAATCGCATTATATATATATATAATTAATAAATTGAATTGGCCGAACCAATTGAAGCACGTGCCTCAATGCTCTTGCAGTAGCTCTAATTCTATAATGCACTTAGATACAATTGATAATTTTATTGATAAAATTAATAATGGCGATGAATCTTTTCTTTAAATGAATTTTATTATTTTTATATTTGATATTATCAATTTATGATTTTTTTTTTATAAATATGCTCCTACTAGTGCTTCTATTCTTATATATTATTGATTCATGAATTGTTAAGTTTTTTTATTCATAATTCACAATATTATCATATTTATATTGGATTGTACTTTTATCAAATTAAGATAAATATTTATTTATTTAATATGCTTCTATCAATCTCTCTGATGAGAAAGATATAAAAGAAATGTCTTTCTAATATTGTCTCAATGCCTCACCCTTTCTAACTTTTAGATTTGAATAAGTTACCTTTTAGTTATCTTGATCTATAACTTACTCAGATTTTCATTTCATAGTAAAAATATAAATTAACATTTATAATCATGGTGGAGATAACTTTATTTCTCTCTGTGGAAGTCTTATTCAAGGCAAGACTCTTTATTCCATATAGATGACAAATTCTACTTCTAACATTAAAAATAATCTCTCTTATATTTGTAGCGGTGTAAATGAGCAGAGTTTGAGTGAGCCGAATCCTTATTCGTATTCGGTTTATTTGAAAATTATTTTATTATTGTTAACGAATTATTTGAAATTCGTGCTCAATCGAAATCAAAAAATATATGAGAGGAGGATTTGAGCCATACATTTTGCATAACAAAACTTTAACCAATTTTTTTATTTCGAGTTAAATCAGGCGAACACGCGATCGAGCGAAGGATTATTCATGACTCGTTTTAAATCGAGCGAAATATTTATTAGGTGTTTCAGTTGACGAAATTTATGCAATTCTTAATGATACGGTATTTGTAAACAACAAATTTTTTTGATAGCCCTATATACTTGTTCTTCTAGCACAGATGTTTCCTTCGTCATGGACCAGTGGCTTGAAGGCAAATATTTAATTGATACATTTAAATAAAGTATCATTTTTAATTTAAGTCCTAATACATGCTTAACAGTTTTATCTTCAACCATAAATGAGAGCTTGATTTCATAAACAATATTGTTGTTTCTCAGGTCATCACCTCAACTCCTATTTCTTCTGCTAGCCGTGATCAGATCATGCGGAATGGGCTTCCCAATCTCCTCGTTAAACATCTGAAGTTGTGATTTTGTGCCTTTTGTGTCTTCCCTTCTCTTTTTGTTCCTACAATTTTTTTTGATATTGTAATTATAACAATTTTTTGAGTAATTCAAATTGAACCAAGCCTTTAACTTTCACCTAAAAAAATATTTGTGAAATATAATTTCTTATGATGATAAATTAATAACACTAAAAGGAATATGTCTTCTGAGAGACAATGGAGAGCTTTATTTAGCCTTCTCCCTTTCTATTGATTATTCTGCTGATTTATGCATGAAATATAAGCTAAACTTCCGCCAGAAGTTTCGACGCAGAGTTAGTAAGTTTAAGATGATTTCGTATAAAGACTGCGATTGCTTTTCAGGCAAACTGCATCTTGTTCTTGTATTCACAGACCGTACTTCTTTAGCCTGCAGAAGATTAGGCATATTAAATACTTGCCAAAATAAATAAATAAAGCTTATAATATAAACTTAGTAAATTGTTACAAATTAGGAGCATTTATGACAATGATATGATACAATTGTATAAAAATACTAAATATCTGACCGTCATCGTAAATAATCAAGTCAAGTTGAAAAATATAACTTTTACGTGATAATATGATACGATACAGACTGCACTGCACTGCTATCCCCACCCCAAAGCATTAAACATAACTATTTCAATGAAATATTTTAACTCGCATCTTTGGATGACTAAAGATGCGTTGAAAGGGTACTCACATCAGAGATGTATTTCAGTCCAACTTTGATCTCTCCTTTATAAGTTCGGTCTTTCAAAACAATGTTGTATGGGGTTGGCTTAACTTCTATTCTTCCTCTGCGATTTCCTTCTTTAAAGATGTCCATCAGATGTATTCTGCATCATCGTTCAAGATATTTTAATACACCCAATTTATTTTATATGTATATATATATATATATATATATATATATATATATATATATATATATAATAAAATTATTTGAAAGAATTTATTTTAATAAGATTTTTAATAGAAAATAAATTTAGGATGCAATTTTAGTTTGAAATGTCATTGCTTTATAGATTGAAATTAAATATTAATTACTCACATTAAATTTAAGCTGAGTACACCAGATGCAAATATCGATTATTGTGAAAATTAATATGAATCAATTTTATGAATGTTTTATGAAATATATTGCATATAGTATGAACATATTTGAGATGGCATATATTTTCTTTCAATAATTTTTACTAATTAGACCTTTTTTTTTCTATATTTATATATCAAAACAGAGTATATATTTGATATAATACATAGAAATATTATTAATATTATTTTTAATAAGCTTTTAGTGTTAAAGTGTGGGTATTAGTGTTAAAGCTTCATTAATTTTATCAAGTTTGAGCTCGAGTTTTATTTTACGAGTTTGAATCGGCTTACGAGCCAGGTCATTTAGTATGAAAATGATAAAATAATTTTTATTTAATTAATTATTATTATAAAAATAATAAAAAGTTAAGAAATTAGAAGAAAAATAATAAAAAATTACTTGATATAAAAAATGAAATTTAATTTTAAATATTTTTAATAATTTTTTTCTTGAACTATAAATTTTTAATATATTTTAAGTAGATTTTATATTAATATTTATTAAATAAATTAGCTCTGGAAATGTGTAATTTTGAATGGTTTATGAATAAACGATAACAAAGAAAAGAAATAATACACATGCAATTTATAAATTTAATATTAAAAATTGTTTAAACATATTAAATCAATTTTATTTTTAAATTAACAGTTTTTAGATAGCATTATAAAATGATCAAATTCATAAACCATTCAAAATTACATACATTTAAGATATTGCAAATATGATATTATTACTATAAATTATAAATGCACAAATTAGAACTAACAAATTAAACATTTATACATACATTTATATATATTTTTCAAAAAAAAAAAATCAAAGTCAAAGTAGCTTACGTGGCTTCACCAATGTGATAATGTTGAGAAAACTTGTCCTGCCCCATGATCCTGAGCCTCATCCTCGTCATCTTCTTCTTGTCCACAGAAGACAAATTAAATGTAAATTTCTCGTTCCACCAAGCCTTGCCATCCTCATCTAATACAATTAAGCTAAATTAATGAACGGTTTATTTATATCTAAGACATTGAAAATAACTTTTTCTCAAAAAAAAAGTTCATAACTGCAATATATTATTTTATAAAAAAACAATAAATTTGTAGAAAAACTAAACCAAAAAATAAAAGGAACTGATCAAATACCCTTAAATCTTATCGTAAAAAACAGAAAGACAATGTAGAAGTTTTCTTATGGTAGCTTCAATGATCCTCTAAATAATTTACTTCCAACCACAGTTATCTTCGCTTTATCATACAAAACATTGTCTCATATTACGTCGAATTTAGATTGAAGATATAGCCATGGAGTTCCACATATCCAAATGACTCCTCAATCATAAATATTTTTTAATCGAAAGATAAGTGATCATACGCACATTTCACTATAATCATATTTATTGAACCACATCAGAAGAAGAAGAAGAAGAAGAAGAAGAAGAAGAAGAAGAAGAAGAGAGAGAGAGAGAGAGAGAGAGAGAGAGAGATTACACACCAGTTGTAAATTTGCTTGCAATCGTGTGCACACCACATTCTATGATAACCTGGCTCGTTGATCCTGCTGATCAAAACGCATTAAGAAAAACTAGTAAAATTAAAATTTATGTAAATTTTTTATTGCCGCCATTGATGAGTAAGCATAATATCAGAGAGGGAGAACCTAAGAGTCTTGCATGCTTTAGGCCTTCTGCATTTACTAACAAAACCTCCAAAACTCCACCTGACATATCTTCTTTTAGTGAGAGAAAGATAGGATGCCAAAGAGAAAGAATGGAAAAGAGATAAATATAGAGCTAAAGGGTAGTTTTGAGTTATCCTTTTTAACGTTATTTATATATTTATTGATGAAATGAGAACTTCTCCGTTTCTGATACTATTTAAAGGAATAACTGATCTACATAACAAACAGAAAAATGGTCGGATTCTTCATTACTGCTTCTAGCTTGAAACCGATATCAATGGTTAGCATAGATGAGTCTTTCTCCACCATTACAGTCATTAAAGTTTTAAAATAAGTTTAGATCGGTTTTTCTCTGGTAAAGAGTTTATAAAAACTCTTATTTTCATTTTATTTAATAATAATTAAGAGCGTGTTCTTCATGATAAAGAGTCGAGTTGGAGCTAGCTTAAATTTGACTTGTTAGCTCATCAAGCTCGTCTCATGAGCCATTTATTGAGTCAAGCTCGTGCTAGCTCATGAGTCGACTTGGCTTACTTACACTCTTAAAGAAATCGTACATTTAAATGATAAAATCACAATATCTTATTCGATTCGAATGATTATATAAAAAAAGTGAAGTATATCAAATAGCATCTTTTTCTCAAACTAGAGAAGATGTTAATAAAATGTATTAAACTTGAATTATAGATAAAATATTCAATAATTTAAATATATTGCATTATATTAATGTCTTATCTAATTCTTAGAAAAGGGTGTTATTTCAACCATATATTCATATCTATATAAATATTTTAACAGGGCAAGGTCATGTGATTTTTTCATTAACCTTCTTAAATTTTCGACATAAAAAATTATGTATTTTGTCCGTGTAATTCTCAACTTATTCATATATTTATTGGATACTTATATAATCTCAAAATATTGAATGATCTCTATCCGACTGAATTTTCTTCCAACAAATAAAACAATTAAATCCTTACCATTGTTATCAATCAGAGAAGATAGGATCTCGATCTATTGCTCATGACTTCATGACCCTTTTGGTTAATTTGAAGGATTTAAAAGAGAAGAAATAAAAAAATGGAATATATAATTTTACAAATCAATGAATAATTAAAGAAGAACTTGAAGCAACAAAAATGATCAAAAACATAAATCTCAAAGCAACCAAGCAAGAGGGTAGCCCCTTACACTGATCTATATGTTTTTTAGTCAATAGATTTGTCCTAGTTCTTATATCGAATATTAGGTATGATGTAGAACTTTAGGATCCCAAATCCTTAAAAAAAAAAAAATCTTTATTTTGCTTTATTAAGTTAGAGGCATAAGAAACTAAGTGATCCCTATTTTTAAAACTAGAGGTCATACTCTACTTTCTTGCACCCTAATTTTAAACCTAATGGTAAAAAAATAAATAAATAAATAAAAACTAATGGTCCTTCTAAACCTTTTTTTTTTTTAAATACACACATAAAATCTTTCAAATTTTTAAAGAGTTTATTTGATATATTTAAAATTTTATTAAACTAATATTATATTAGTGTTTATGAAAAACTATTTCATAATTTTTTAATACAAGCCGTATGCCTATTCTATTAAGTTTAATATTTTTTTAAAAAAAATTGATGTCATAGATTATCTGATATATTTTGAGTTGGAAATAAATTCAGTATTATTTATTAAAATAGTAGATGCTTTCTTATGTAGTTATTTCTGAAATAGCTAGTTGCTTATAATTGTTGGAGAATAAATTATAACCATATTTTATTATTTGAGAAGCTTTCTTATATATATATATATATATATATATATATATATATATATATATATATATATATCAATAATATATCGAGTAAATTTAAAGTAACGTACTTTTTTAATCTATTAATTTTGTATTAATATTTATATTTTTATGATAATTATCTTGTATTCATTTTGTATCAATACAATATTAAACTTTGTAATAGTTGGTGATAATTGTAATCACTACCAAAGTATTGGATCACTTTAGAAGAAAATATGTTTTAAGAGATTGCAAAGCTTAGACCTACAGGCTATTTCAAGGTTATAATTAAAATTATTCATTTATCTAATTAAATTCATTAAAACTTAATCTAACATAATAATTAATCTACTACAAATTTAAAGAGCTATTTAATCTCCTCTTACCAAATCGAGCAAGAGAAGTCAAAGTGGTGATGTTTATGATAGTGAAGGTGAAGGAGAAGCTATTGTGATAAAGAAAGAGGCTAACTAACTAGAATGAGAAGACTTATGGTCGTGATAGCCCTATATCGATAAAATAAGAAGATGAGAATAACTCATAATGGCTACTTAACTAAAAGAGATTTGATAGCAGTAAAGGAAAGGAGAGAGAAGATATGGCAAAAAAATAAGATAGAAAAAGTGAAATCAGTATCACAAATTATACTTCTTAGAGATACAAGATAACGAGAAGAGATATACTAGAAAAGTACAAGCACAAAAAGCACACACCATATTTTATGTGAAAATCCCTTAGAAAGGGTAAAAACTATAGGCAGAGGAGAATAATGCATTAATTAAAGAGAGATTATAAAAGAGAGAAGCAACGATTTAAGAATGAACAAAAAAAATGCTCTTTCAAAGACCAAAATAAATTTCACACTTTCACTATAAAAATCTCATAAAGAAGGAATCAAGGTCCTTAAATAAAGTGAGTGGTCTTCAATTCGTATGCCAATAAAAAATGCTCTATATACTTATAATATTCAACTAAAGAAAAAGCACACAAGGCTATAATAAAATCAATCTAATGGTAAAAGCTTTCAATTCGTATGCCAATAATTTTTCTACTAAAGTGATTGATACCCACAAAAAATTAGGTTATAATTTAATAATCTTCACCTTGACATGAATTTTCAAGCTAATTAAAAATACAAACCTTCGAAATTACAATCTCTTCTCTCCATAATGCTTAGACTTGGCAATAAAAAGTAAGCATCCTTTAAATAGTCTCATTAGATTAGTTCAAGAACAATTAAGGACTCCTTTCATACCACGAAAGCCCACCATAGATCTTAATCCATCTCACTTCTATGATAAATGTATAGTGCTTATAGACCTTCAATATTCTGATATTTTGCCACGAGAAGAGCTTTTATAAACTCAATTAAATATTTTTCCTTCACTTGCCCCAAGGTATATGTGGCACAACTAAGTAGCTCCAGCTCAAGTGAAAAACAAGGCATCGCCAATGGCCGAGTGACCCTATAAAGTATACATATTAACAAACTCCCTCTACCACATCATCACAATAAGGTTGGCTCTACAAATCCTTAGAACTTCACTTTCATAAAGCATATATGTATCCCTTGGCATCAATGGCACTCAAAGAGTTGAACTTCTCTTTAATTTTGGGACAACTTAACATCACCCAAAATTTTGATGATACCATCAAACAATTTTATATTGATTGTATCAATATATTACAAGATGCATTGTGAAATGAATAGCTAGAATCAAGGATACAATCTTTATGGACTAGACTTATGATCATTAGTACTAGCAGCAAGAAGATCACCATTACAAAAATCTTTTGCAAAGTCAGCTTCATCATATATTTTTTCTTTCTAATTAGCTATGACTTTCTTCTTATTTTCTAACTCAAAATACTCAAATTTAATGTGCACCTTCTTCTTGCAGTATTGAAAGACTTTATTTCTATTATTGATATTAGATCTCCTTGACCCTTCATCGCTAAAACTCTACTCATGAGTTCTCTCGTAAATAAGAAGACCTTCGCCTTGCAGTTTAGATCCAATAATTAGGTATTTTAACTTCTCATTAAAAAAGAAAATCTTATACACCACATTTAACATCAATTATCTCAATTATAAAAAGTAGTGTCTCTGAATGTTGAATATGAGGAAGGTGGAAAATAAAGAAGAATCAATACCAAATCTTCTTTATCATACTTGACTTTCATTATCTCAAGATCTAAGCTGATTTTCTTGAAAGATTTAAATGATCTTCTAGAGATCTACCTTTCAAGATATGGTGGGAGTGGTGTCCCTACTTTAGATGCACTGTGCTTATTAAGGTCTTTATCATATATAACTATTCTAATCTCGCCCAAAGGATGACAACAATTTTCTTCTTCATAACATCTTATATGATTTAATTTGAGAGATTTAAATGAATAACAGAAAGTTCTTTTCAATCCTTATATTGTTTGTCCTCTAAAGATCAACTTGAAAGCATATGATCAAACCCCCAATAGAGTATTAACCAAATTCATTTGAGCAATAATAGCTCGAATCTTTACTTGTCATAATAAGAATATAGTGTTTGAATCCAAAATATATATTATACTTTATGGTCATCATCTTTAAAACTTTAAAAGCAAATAAATTGACATTTTGATACCACTTATTAGGAAAAATAAGATAACAAATGTGCAATTAGGATCAAATAATGCATCTTAAAGATACAACATAAAAAAAGAGATCCATGAAAAAATATGAACACAAAAAAGCATACGCTTGACTTTATGGGAAAAACTTCTTAAAAATGGAAACATTACCTATAGAGAATAAGAATACACTAATCAAAGATAAATTACAAAAGAGAAAAGTGGCAACTCAATAAAAAAACTCAAAAAAGCACTCTCTCAAAGACCAAAATAAATTCTAAACTCTCACTACAAAATCTCATAAATAAGAGGGTTAAGATCTTTAAACAAGGCGATGGGATAATTATAGATTTCTACAACACTCATTACAAGAAAAATACTTAAAAGGGATCACTAAAATAAGAGCACACGGATTGCAATCTAAATATCATAATAAAATCAATCTAATGGTAATTATCCTTGATTCATATGCTTATACTTTCCAACTAAAGCAATGGTATATAGATTCAATATGAAGGCTATATTAAAATCAATCTGATGGTAAAAACTTTTAATCCATATGCCCATAATTTTTCACTAAAGCGAGTGTGACCCATAACAATCCACATCACAAATTGACAAAATATGTGTTATCATATTGGTTATCTCTTATAAATTAGGTTCAAAGTCTAAGTTAGGCATAATTTTTTTTACTTAAGCTTATTGCATGCTACACCAAGATTTGGTGGAAATTAATGCAAATTCAACCATTCAAATTATCACATTTGTACATATTGGTAAATCAATCACATTTTATCTTCAAATATTTTTAAAATTTAATGCCAATTCATATATCTAATGATGATAATTGCATTATTAATGGCTTATAAATTTGGGAGTTGATGTCTTTGTATCTCATTGAATCAACCCTTTAGACTTCCCTTATATTATCAATGTAATTCTTATCACCTACAATAAAGATTTGGCATATCCTATAGCTCTCTGATGTGACTTCATTAATTTATCAACTATTTTTATTTTCAATGATGAGTTACCTACTATTATTCTAGTTGTATTAATTATGTCATATGTTATATTTGTTATTGGTTTCAGGTGCTACTTCATGTTTTTATGTATCTTTATTAACTTTGCTTGGCTCCTTTACTTGTAATTTCTAATTAAATTTTATTTCTATTTTTCTTTGAATCTCAACTCAACATACATTACATGATGGTTTCTATGTTTTCTTTGCTTTTTAAAATGTCTTCGCTACAAGATTATTACTTCTTTTTGATTGATTTGTGACTGACTATCAATGTTGATCACAATATGTTAATAACCTAATGCTAATAATTTAATTTATAATTTTGTCTATCATCACCTTTGACCACTATTGTAACCTTTCATGCCACACCCCACCTCTATCTTCCCTTCTTATTCCAACAATTAATGAACCTATAGTAGTATTCTTGAAATGACGTGCCTTTTTGCTCATTACATTATTGATCCTCACATCTCTTATAGCTCAATTCAAGTTATGATCACACCTCTCATTCTCTTGCCCTCTTATTCTCTCTAACTACTACACCTCCTTCAAACTTTATTCAAGATAATTTTTTTTATATATTTTTATTCTCTCATTAACTTGTATAGGATCATTTGGTATCATTATTAAAGGGTTTGAGATATAATTTTTGTATGATGGTTAGCTAGCTAAGTAAATAATGTATGATAATTAATGTGTAGTATGAGGGTAGAATCCTATTAGAGATGATTTGTTATCATAATAAGATTTTCATTATATTTTTACTAAAAGCTAACTTTAAATTATAGATTTGACATCATACATATAGGTTGAAAAGATTATGCGATCCATAGAGCAACAACAATTTGATGCTTTGGGTGATAGTTAGGTTGATGATGATGATGATAATGTTGATGAGTAGTGCTTTTTTATAATTTCATCTCAAGGATTTTTATGTAAATAAAATATTTGTTATAAATATTGTGTATAAATTTCATACATTATGCTATAAGAATCCTTATACAAAAGTTCAATGAAATGTAAAATAATTACATATATAATCATTTTAATGTAATTTAACATTACATGAAAATTTTATTTAAATAATGTGGTGTTTATTTTCGGTTTCATGTGTATGTGTGTGTATATGAGGGGACACCACGTAGATCTGAGGATATACTTATTGAGGTGATCAGGTACGACATCAAGGAATAGTGCACTATCTTGAAAGATAGAAATCACTACCCTACGATGGACCTAATCACCTAATAAGGACTCCTAAGGCATGATGGGTCTTCGAATGTACTAAAGATTTTTCCCCTACTTTACATGGAAAAGTAAAGCAGGGTTTATTTAAATTGGGTTCGTTAAGTTCCATATGGAGGCAAGCCCCCATAGTTAATTACATCATTAGGAAGGTGAATTCCTTAGGAATACCCTTGTTTAAAGTATGCAATTATTGTCTCCAAAGAATTCAAAGATAGGACTATCAATAAATTGGTTATATTTGGAAGTTCAAATGGGATAGATCAAAAGGAAAGACTTATTATCGAAGCCAAAAGAGATGAGTAAGGGATGCTCATGATACTAGGAAGCCTAGTGAGCATCTCAAACTATCATATGGTTGGGCTTTATATGTTTGAATTGAGGATAATTATATATTTGAGTTAAAATTTTATTAGAAATCTAGGACTTATAATTCCACAATACAAGATTGTGGAAATGCCTAAGAGGTGAGGATTTATGCTTGTATCCCACAAGAAACAATAACCTTAGATCTTAAATCTAGGGAGCGCTGGCCAAGGCCAAAGCACGACCTAAATCTAAGGTGAAAGTGTGTATATAGTTTACCTTTACAAGAGAGAGTAAACCACCCGACTATTGGACTTATTACCGCCTGGAGTGGCAACCAACTAACTCCTCCTATGCTTTAAATCCATGTAGTCAAGTCATATGCTTTTGTAAGATGGCTAGGTTGTTAATATTTAGAAAAAAAAAAACTAAATGCTTATATCCACTCCCTAAGAGACTAGAGCATGAGGGCTATGAATAATGGCTTAAATTTAGTGCAAATTTTTATCAAATTTTATTTAATTTGGGACTCTTTATTTTGACACGGGCTATAGGATTTTGTATGCCTAAATGCATGAGAAGTTGATTATGGGTCAAATCAAAAGGGAAATAGGTGTTCTTCCATCATAGGTTCTCAAAGGTTAAGCTCTTACTATCTGACAAAGATGGAAGCCCTCTATTAATAAGAGTGAAATAAGATGATTATGCATGATATTAACAATACAATATCCAGTTAAGGGGTTGCTAAATATTTTATTATCTTGATTTAATACCTAAGCTTTTATGTGAGATTATGAGTTATTTTAAAAGTTTAGTTATGAGTTATTAATGGGATAGAAAATTTATTTTTATCCTAAGAGCTTAATCGCATCCAGGCCATACAACAAATACAAATCATAAAGAAACTATGAAGAGGCATGCCATTTTTAATGCATAAACTAAACATACCATCAAACAATTTTATAAAGTTATCATAAAAGAATAAAATCAGTGGTCGGTGCACAACCCGAAAAGAAATGTGGGTAGCTGAGCTCTACCTTTATACAACCCAGATTACAAAAGAATAATTAAAATTACAAATGATGAATGTTATGGGGGTCTTCATTTTTCATTTGATTTGCTCCATCTCTTTCTTCCTTTTGGCTTGATTTAGATATGCTTGCTCCAAAGGTATCACATGGTACATAAGACTTGGTCTTATAGCTAATGCTCATCCTATTCCCCCATAACACTCATCCTAATCCTAATGTAAAATTACATTAAAAAGAAGAAAAGTAAATCTAGTTACATCTGTAAAATAAATGTTAGCTAAACATATTATACAAGCTAAGTAGTTATATGAATAATTTGGACTTAGCACCCCACACATGGATAACCAAGCCCACCTGTCCTAATTTGGATTATGCTTAGGGACTAAGCAACCTGGACAAAAGCATATACATATTTTTATTTAGCAACTCCTTAAGCACAACCCCCTATAGAAAATATGATTAATATTTTGGCCTAACATTATGCATACACTCACGACATCCACTCTACAATAATACATCACAAAAGAAGCATACATCAAACCATACCGCCCTAACATAAAGCTAGAATTGGTGACTTAGTCTAATGTGTGTGAATTAAAGCTTGTGTGGTATGTCCTAATTAAGCTTTAGAGTTGTAATTCACCAAGTGAGGGATTTAATTTATAAAGGGTTGATTTCTCTTTAAGTGATTTAATTGATTTGAAGATTTTACTTAATATTTTATTTTATTTCATATGGTCTATAGTTAACAACTAAGTGTTATAAAGAGAAAAAAAGAGAGGGAACCTCTCTTTCATCCCTACCTTAAGTCACTTCTAAACTAAGTTAATTAATCAATTTCCATTAGTGAGTGACTTATTATATATTTTAATCAATCATAAGTTTAGGTTCACTCTAAATGACCTTATTCAATAAGAAAGGCATCTTAAGATTAATTAGAATGAATTACTATCACATAACACATGTTTATTCATTTCTTTCCATCATGTATATCATGCATATGATTAAATCCTAAGCATACATATATATACAATGCATGGCTTAGCACACTTAAATGATGAATGCAAAGAAATGTGTTTGGAATTTAGATATTTTATTTGATTGAATTATGAATGCATGTCTTTTTAATAGAAAAAGATGAATTTTTCATCCATTAGTTAGATACACATTCACATGTATAAAGTTTTAAGTTAGTCATTATTCATTATTAAGGTAGACAAGACCTACTTAGGGCTACTTAAAGCCTCACAACTCCTGGGTGTCCAGACTAATATATCACTTTTCTTAGATACATGTAGATGTATTAGCAACTATAAGGATAGGAAAACCCATGCAAAAGTTGTATTTGATTAATTTGATCATGATTCTTATTCATTGGTGACATCATGCATACATGTGTATAAGAGTTTTAAGTGAGTACGGTGCCAAGTTCTACACCAGGGGCGTAAGGCACAAGACCTACTGAGGTCTACTTAAAGCCTCGTAGCCCTGAGGTGTCCAAACTAATATACCACTTTTCTCAAATACAGGTGAATGTATAAAAGAGCCACAAGAGCAAGAAGTCATGCAAAAAATCATATTTGATTTGATTATATGATTTGTGATATGAAATTCTTCCTAAGTCTTAGTATGGAGATGCACATGAATGGATTTAGACAGATATTGTGTTCTTTTTAAATGAACTATACATTTGTAAATTTTATATGAATCCATGTAAGATAAGGAAAGAGAACTTCATATTGCATATCTTATATTATCAACACATGCAAACTTATAGCTATTTATAATTAACATCACTCCATTTATTATAATTGATTTATGAGCTTTTGAAAATAACTTTTGGTTTAATAGTAATAACAGCCACACCTATTTTTAGTTTAGATCAATACATATAATTTGACATAAAAGAAACCATTTCATTTAGTTAATTTTAAAAGAAATGAATGCATGATTACACATGGAAAGCAACATTTAGCATGAGTGGAAAGAAATAAAGGAACATAAGCACATGAACTAATTCATTGCAATTAATTCGTAAAGATAATCATATTAAATAAAGCTATTTAAAATAAACCAAAGTTCTTTAATGTCATTTCAATTTTTTTTTGAGTTTGACTTGATTTAAGAAATATGAAAGGTTTGCTGGTCCTAATCCCACTCCCCATGTGTGAGTTAATTTTGGTTCAAGAAAAAAATAATTAAGTTGATTTTATGAATTGATTAGGTTAGGGTATGAATTAAGTGGATTAATTAAACCTTACTTACATCACCTTAAGTTAATTAACTAATTAATAATGTACCAATATGATATGTAACCACATGAAAAGTAAATTTGCAATGTTCTAAGAAATGAATGAAGGGGCTCAATTGCTCATGATTAATAATTTATTAGGCTTAAGGGATCTCCCTTAACTACTTTTATGGTTTTCTCATACATGAGAGCTAACCATAATTTCATCATCTCTCACTTTGGGTCATTGGACACCCAAAGAGCTACCCAATATTAAATTAAAGATTGTTTAGGTATGAAGTGAATTTTAAGTTGAGGTAATCAAGTTTGTTAATTAATTGATTAAATTATTTGATTATATTTTGCTTATAATGATGAAATTAACTTAGGGGAAGGGATCAAGGACAAGGCCTCAATTCTTCACCCCTAAGTCACTTCTAAGACTCAATTAAGTTTTGGTTTTTTATCTTGGAGATTAATTAATTAATTAAGCAATTAATTATCTCATTAATCATTAGTTAATCAAATGCCAAAGAGTGAAGGAAACTTAGGAAATGAATTAGTAAAAGTATCCCAAACACATTCCCTAAGCTCTCTCACTATTCAACATAAGTGATTAGGCTTAAGTAATTAATTAAATCATAGTTCTCACTAATTATCTCTAATTAAATTAAGAAGTTGATTAAGGTTTAATCAACTGATTTTCTTAATCAAGCAACCAATAAAATCCCAGGAAAATAGGAGAAGTAGAGGTCATCCTCTTAAATATTCAAAAAAAATTTGGGATTAGTTGGATGGTTAATTAGAGAGTAATTAAGCTAATTATATTTTTAATTAAACTTTAATTAAACCAAACCACTTCAAAATCAATTAATAATATTTTTTTTAGATTCTACTTTGAAATATCTTTAAAATGACCTTAAGTTTGTATTATTTTTATTTTTCTAGAATTAGTTATGAATTTATGAAGTTTAAGAATTAAAAACTAATTAATTAGCCCTAATTAAAGCCTTAATCCCATTAGGCCACATGGAGGCTGACGTGGCATGCTTTCCACGCAGCACGATGAGATTCGCTATTTAAGTTATCACATCCAAGAGTTGACTCGTATGGCGGCAGAACTCCATGGACCATCCGATCTAAGATCGGACGACCATGATTAAACCCTCAATTTTGATGGATTAATCAGAGGCTTTAAGCGTGATCTGATCAGGACCATCCATCCCGATCACACAGGATGGACGATCCATGATCTATCTCCTACCGAGCATTGAATAATGGCTGCTATCCATCGATCATCGCTCAATCCGAGCTCACCTGAGCTTGAATGGAGATGAAAATGATCCCACACCCTCAGGAAAGCACAACAATCAAATCTAACTATAAAAAATGCATGACATTGAAATTTCTTTCACAAAAGACCAAGTTATTTTCATTTAAGGATCAGTTTCAATGGCATACCTCACAGGAGCTTATGATCGGCAGTTCGAACGATTGAGGAAGCTTTATTTGGTAGAAATGAAGCTCTGTTGAGCTGTACAAGCTTTGATTTGGTGTAGCTTGCTCGAAAGACCAAAGCACTAGACATAGGTGATCGGTCTTGATCGAACTCTGCCCTCCCGCCATCGAGAAGCTTGGGAAATGATTCGTTCTCAATTGTTTAGCTCCAAGGAAGGTGTTTGCAATGTTAATTGCACTTTGGTGGAGATTTGAGCAAATGGGAATCGAAGGTGGCATCCCCTGTTTCAATTTTGCATAAAATCAAGAATGAGGATTTTAGGGAGCTTGGGAAGGCTTAGAAATTTCTTTAGGAACTCTCTCCTTGGCTGCTAGGGTTGAATCGAGTGTGAGTGTGTGAGTTTGAGTGAGAATGAGGAGGTATACTGCCTCATTCCTTAGATTGGATGGCCATGGCTTCTTTGGCTTCTTCTTGATCAATTGGCCAAATCAATGGTTGGTGGAGGTCCTTGGGTACATGATGCAGCTCGATTTGGTTGGGTGAGGGTGTGAGGTGGCTGCCAAGGGAGGAAGTGCTTGTCCTTGGTGGTTTGGAAAGCTCCAATGGGGATGGAGAGGTGATTTCACCTCCCAATGGATCATGGCCTACCCAACCACCTCTGGGTTAGGTCAGCCATGGTCCCAGGTGCCTAAGTGGACCTATGCATGGGTGCCAAGTAGCTAGGGGGAGAAAATGACCCAATGAGCATGTGTTTTATCTCATGGGATGCCCTAAACCTAAGAGCAAAATGGTCATTTGGCTATGGGTTTGATTTGGGCAGATTTGGGATGAGTCAAAAATGGGTTAGCCCAAATTTCAAATGATTTGGAGTTTATTTGATTTGATTTGGCTTGATTTGACCTATTTAGGTCAAATTGGGTTAGGTTGGGTCAAGTTGACCAATTGGTCAAATTGGGTCAAACCAAGGGTTGTGTCAAATTCACAAGTGACCAATTGGAGTGTATTGGTGTCATTGGTTTGATTCAATTTGCTTTGGATTTGATTATGACTCATTTGGGTTCATATAGGTCAAATGGGTAAAGTTGACCAATTTGACCAAATTGGGTTAGGTTAGGTGTTGAGTCAAGTTCAATTGGCTAATTGAAAATGATTGTAATTTAATTTAGAATTAATTTGGATTTTGGCTAATTTGGCCCTTTAGTTCAATTTGGGCTAAGTTAGGTCAAGTTGACCAATTGGTCAAATTGGGCTTAATCATGGTTTTGGTCAAGTTTAATAAGTGATAACTTGAGCCATTAGTTACAATCAATTTGGGTTGGATTGTGATTTGATATATTTTGGCCTTTTAGGCCAATTTGGGTCAACTTGGGTCAAATGAATTAGCTTGGTTTGGCTCAATTGGGTGTTTGGTCATGTTCATTGATTATAAATGGGTTTGAATCTATAGTTTTAATCAATTTGGCATATGGTGAATTTTGGCTAGTTTGGGTTTCATTTGGGCTAAGTGTTGACTTGGTCAACATGTTAGGTTGACTTGGTTTGACCTAATTCGAGATAATTGATTAACATAGGATGATTATTGATCATGTTGTGCGATTTGGATGGGCTTAGTTCAATCCAATTTGGGTTGAATTAGAACTTCTCAAAAGATCTTTTAGGTCGCTTTGGGTCAAGTGCATCTAAATGGGTTAATTGGCTTGATCATGGCTTGATTCAAGTTTATTTATATTGATAAATGAGTTTGAAATTGAAATACAAATTCAATTGCAAGTGATTTGGATCCATATGGATTTTGGTTCATATGAAAATTTCAAGTCAAAAAAAAACTTGGGTTTGAATTGGGTTTGCTTGGATTTGGTTAGATAATTATAGTTTATGTTTATATTTAGGACAATGATTGAAGGAATGATTGAATCATGAAGAAATCCATATGTTTTGATTTGGTTTGGATAGGATTTGACCAAGTTCAATGACTTGGCTTAAAAGAGTATAAATTAGATTTTGATTTGATTTTGGATTTAGTTTTGGCTATTTGAATTTATACTCCATTTATATTCAGAAATATAAATGAAGATATAAATGATTCATGAGAAAATCACTTAGGTTTGGAGTGATTTGGATTTGGTGAAGGCCAAGTCCATAACATGAAATCAAAGGGCTTAGGAAATATTTTAGAATTTGAATTCAATCATGGGTTTCAATCATTTGATTTGAAATTGATTTTTGATTTGGATTTAGAATTTAAATTTGAATTTGAGGTTTGGTTTGAAAGAAGGAAGCAAGAATCGTTTAATGCTATAGGGTAGACAAGTCTTACTAAATCCCTAAGGCATACCCTATTCCTATGACTAAACCATCTAAGTCTTTAGGCTTAGGTAATGTTCTCACCTAATCACTAGAAGTATCTTAAGACTAAGGAGCTCTTAATATCTATGAGAGTCCTAGATCTATGATAAGAAAGTTAAGAGCTCAATTCAAAAGTGAGGTCAACAAAGGGCATCCAATAGGTGTGGTGTGACTACAAGGCACACCATATATATTAGTGTTAACCAAGACGATCAACAACGTCCGAAGGCTACTAACACTAACAGAAATGATCTATCCCTAAACCCGAGGTGCAGATAGAATAAAGATCTTAGTGCAATGCAACTTAACTTATGCCAAGGGAATAAGAGAGGAAGAAATGATCTACTGAGGGATCAAGTATGTGAACCTTCCACTAGGGAAGCAGATTCAGATTATCCACTAGGGATAGAGGATAAGAGTTTGAGTTGGTTTGATATGATTTGGGGAGAGAAGATCCACTAAGGATGAGTGCATGAACCTTCCACTAGGGAAGCATGTTCAGGTTATCCACTAGGGATAGAAGTTTAATTTGATTTATGCCTCGTTGAGGGGGGGGGGGGTGAATTTGATTTGATTAATTGATGGAGCATCCATTGGGGATGATAATTTGATTTGATTTGTTGATTTATGATTTGGTGCTCCACAAGGATAAAATGGATGAACCTTCCACTAAGGAAGCATGTTCAGATTATCCATGGGGAGGATAAGAATTTGGTTTTGAACATGCACTTGCTAGAGATGTGAGCTCAGATCCACTAGGGATAAGACAAATTTAATTTGGACTCCACTAGGAGGGAGGATAGTGGATTTGATGGAATGGATCTTGTCGTATGATGGATCCACTAAGAAGGGGTTAATATCAACCTAAACCTATCTCAGATTTACAAATCTAAAGGAATAATTTATCGATCGTAGGGTAAAGCTAACTAACCTAAGGGTTGCCTTTCGGTGTACAGTGGTCAAGTCAGGGAGAAAGTGCGGGAATCACTGGGAGATTGATAGTATAATTCAATCGACCTAAGGCTTGAGAGAGTGTCAAGGAATTATCTATCTCAACTCAAAAGTAGTTAGGCGATTACTATAGGGAGTTTTGTTGACATTGCCCTAAAGATAGGGTGCTTGGGAAATGGGCCACTAGAGGCTTGAATTCCTAATTCACAAGTGAAGATATATTTTATTTGTTTTTTATGTTATCGTGGACACCGTTGGTTTACGAGGGACCACACTGGGAAGGAGCTCATATAAGCCTAGTCCTATCTTAGACTTACTTGACCAAGGGAGAATATGCATATATGCAAGACAAATTTTCAACCATAGGGGTGTCTACTAGGAAAGGTGAACTGTCCAATCCAAGAGTAACCAGGGTAATGTCTAAATGGGGTCGCTAAGGATGTGATCCAAATAGAGTGCCCACAGGGGAGGTGCCACTAGGGGTGTTATTTAGAATCTTGTAAAAGAAAGCCTGTAGGTATTCAGTGGCCAACTCAAGAAGAAAGTGCGGAGACTCACATCTGCCAAGGGTGGTGTATCCACTGGGTGGGTCACCGTCAGCATGGAAAACACCAACCAACCTAAGGTGCCCATCAGTTTGCAATAATTAGCCTAGGAAGAAAGCTCGAGGACTCACATCCTCCGATAGTAGAATTACTGGGATAGTTCTTCCGACTGAGGGTGCTATCCCACCTAGGCGTGAGGAATGTCACTAGGGGACTTACATCAACTCAAACATAGTCAAGAGGAAAGGAGCCTCTGGGGGACTTACCCTAAACCTCAAATATACTCAACCTAGTTAGCGCATGATGACTAGTTCAAGAAGAAAGCACGGGGACTCACATTTTCTTAAGAAAAGTCAACATGAGGTAGCTTACTAGCTGGGCAGTGAAGACTACCGAACTAATAAGGCGCTCGTTGGTTTGCAATGGTCAAGTTAGGAAGAAAGCACAGGGACTCACATCTTCCAATAAATGACTATTGGGGTGACATACTAGCGAGGTAGTATATAGACCCGACCTAGAGCAGCTAATGAGTGAGTGCTACAGGGGGCTTGCTCTCTCATCAAAATAGCTTGAGATAAAAGATTAGTGTTTATTTTTGTGCATGTGTCAAAAAGAATAGGATGGCTCTGGGAGACTCTTACACCTAACCTAAAACACATTGGGGAATTTGATGAAATGGTTCCACAATAGCAAATAGGATCCTCACTAAGAAAGGATGTCGCTTGGGTTCTCTCACACCTAACTCGTGCTAATCAAAATAGGATGCCTCTCAGGTTCTCTTACACCGATTCTAATAGCGATGAGAGATTGTGTTTGTGTTGTGAAAGAGGGATAGGATGCCACTGGGGGACTCTTAAACCTACCTTAGACACGTCACAACAGATTTGTAAGACAAGCAAACAACGCTTCAAAAGAAGAGAAGATTTGATGAATGAAATTAAATTTTTATTCTTTTATTAATGATTATTTTTAAACATAATTTATTTCATAGGTAATATTTCTTTAGATAGAGCCCATTAATTGGATACATCGGATGTTCCCCTTTACAATCAATAAGCTGATAAGATCTTACTTGGTAGGCCTTCTCTATGATATAGGGGCCTTCTTAAGTGGGTTCAAACATGCCTCCCATCTTTTGACAGGCAACAATTGGTCTCCTTAGGACTAACATAAGTTCTCCTACTTAGAAAGACATAAGGTACCAGCTTGTTGTGAGCTCAAATCATTTTGGCCTAGTATAACTCGAGGTTCTGGCATGCCCGTAGGTGACTCTCCTCCAAACCTTTGAGCTCTTCTAACCGTAACTTTGCATTCCGCTCTATAGTGATCTTGTTACCCAATTCTATCCTTAGTGATGGGAGTTAAACTTCTAAAGATAAAATAGAAGCACTCATACACTAAGGAAAATGAGGATCAGTGGTGCAGCTCAAGTGCTTCACCAACTATTGCCCACTTTATTATCATCAAAAAGTTTTTCTAATATAAATGATAGTTTGTTGAAGGCTTTCCACTCAGACCATTTGCCATAGTTATCGGAAGCAATAATGCAACTGGAACGAAGGCCTCTTGGCAAGCTGTTGATCTTCATGCTTTTAAATACAATACCATTATCGAATATAATTCATCGAGGCACCCCGAACCTATATACAATATGGTTTCTGAAAAATTGAAGCACATGCTGAGCTGTGACCTCTTTGAGTGGGATGGCTTCCGCCCACATGAAAAAGTAGTCGGTGCCACCTAAGATGACCCGATGCCCCTTGGAAGAAGGAGGATTGATCAGACCTACAATGTCAGTACCCCAACACTCGAATGGCCATGAGGCCAATGTAGGGTGTAGAATGTTGGGTGGTTGGTGGAGGATCACACCTGCATGACGATGGCATCAGCTACATCCATGCAAATGTAATCATTGAAGGCCAGTAGTATCCAAGTCGCTTGATCTTTCTTCATCTTCAGACTGGATTGATGCACTCTTCATAGACCTGAGTGTACTTCAGTTACAATGCCACGGGCTTCATGTTTATCCAAACAATGTAACCACATTTGGTCAAAGGACCAGTGATACAGGGTGCCATCAACAAGAGCATAGGAGAGAGCTCTCTATTTTACCTGATGGGCTTGTGATTTCTTGAGGTAGTTTGCTGATGTTCAAGTAATCTCAGAATGCTTATCTCCAATCTAGCTCCTTGTCCATTTTGGCAATGAAAACCTCCCCTTCAAGAGAAAGTCTCTCGATAAGTTCAACATCAATAAGAGATATGACTTGTTTATTTTGGACCCTTATTGAAATGGACTCATATTCCGGACATGGCAATTCTTTGAAAAGTTTGGCCAAAGCATCTGCTACTACGTTCTCTACTCGGGAAACCTTGTAGATGGTGACTTCGATAATTTGGGCACTCGTAATAATGATGAAACTTGGGTTTGAGAACCTGGTAAGACCCGACAATCTGGTTGATGACCAACTGAGAATCCCTAAAAATGTTGATGCTCTTGACAGTGATGGCTAACTCTGTGACCACAATCAAAGCCTCATACTTGGCTTCGTTGTTAGTGCAGGGTTGGATAGATAGCATGAGAATCTTATCACATCGTGGTTTGGAGTTAGAAGAACTATTCCTACTTATGATTTTCTTAAGAGAATAGATCATTGTGCTTCACCTTTAAGAAAAGAAGCAGCACCATCAAAATACATCTCCCATCGGTGGCTGCTAGCCTCCCCTAAGTTCATGATTTTTTTATCAGTGAGATTATCACTAAGCGGAGAATTAACAGGAAGTGGGTGTGCTAATAAAGAATAAAGTCTCCTTTATCGCATGAGGGTACGAATGTGATATCAAACTGTAAAAGTATCATGAACCAGCATGCCAAATGTCAAGATAGCGTTGGCCGTGTCATGAGGTATTATAGTGGATTGGTTCTGAAGATTAAGTTCACTTTATGAGAAAGCATGTAGTGTTATTGCTTCTGAGATGCAAAGATCAAAGATAGGTAATATTTCTCAATAGGTGGATAGTTTATTTAAGAAATCGAGGATGACTAAGGTAGTAGAGCATTTTCCTTCCCTTCATTATTGGCCAACAGAGCACCGAGAGAGTCATTCAATGCAAGTGTAGAGGATGAGTGGCCCGCCGTGATAGGGCTAAAGAAGCGACTTCACTCACGCTTTGATGTATTGAAGCATCATCCCAGTTGAACTTGGCATCCTTTTTGACAAGTGCTGAGAATGGCTTGCATCTCCTTGATAGGTTAGAGATAAAGCATCTTAGATACACCAGTTGTCCTTGAAAGGAATTGAGTTGTGTTAAACTTTTAGGAGGTGGCATTTCTAAGATAACTTTAATCTTTTCAGGATCTATTTCTATTCCACATTATCGCACAATAAACCCAAGAATTTCTTACCCAATGCACACGTGGGATTCATTTTGAGGTTATATTGTCTTAATCGTTCAAAAACTACTCTCAAGTTAAAGAGGCGGTCTTCCTTTTCTCTGCTCTTGACTACTAAATCATTAATGTAGCACACAATTAGATGATGGATGAGTTTGTCGAAGATCTTAGTCATGGCCCATTGGTATGTAGCACCAACTTTTTTAAGATCAAAAGGCATGACCCTATAATAGAAGATTCTGATCAAGGTTCAGAAAGTAGTATTTCTTTCATCTTAAAGAGACATCTTGATTTGGTTATAGCCAGATTCCCCATCCATAAAAGAAAAGACTGCATGAGATAAGGCAATGTCCACCATTAATTCGGGTATAGGAAGAGGAAACTCATCCTTAGGACTTGCCTTATTTAAGTCCTTAAAATCAACGCATATGCGAATTTGGCCATTCTTCTTCTTAACTGGGATAACACTAGCTAACCAAGTAGGATATTTTTCTTCCCTGATGAAACCAGCATCGATCAATTTCTTGACTTAAGAAATGACTTATTGTTCAATTTTTAATTGCATGCGTCTAGGAGCTTGCTTAATAGGGGTAACGTTAGGATCTATTGCTAGCTTGTGGATTGCTACGTCAGGAGATAATCCAGGTATTTCTTCATAACTCCATGTGAAGCAATCTTTAAACTCAGTCAATAGCCTAACTAACTCATTGGTTTCCTCTTCATTCAACAATGAACTGATGTATGTCAGGTATGGATTTTCTTCTGTCCTGAGGTTGATTTTTTTAAGTTGGTCAATTATTGAATGAATTTCTTCTTCAAATTTTGGTAGTGCCTCTTTGACTTGGAGATCATCTGGATCATCTAAGATTTCTAAACACACATTCTCATAAGAGTTGGTGTTCTGTGAGAAGAACCTATCAGACTTCAAATGATTGGTAATAACTAAGTAGTAATCTTCATCATTGACTAGATCCACTATACCAAATCCTAGTCCTGCTCTTGATTATGCTTCCCTGCCTATATTGTTCCATAGTTTCTCGAAGTACTCTGACCTGTGCTTGGACCATGTGTGAGGAACTAAACCTTTCTATATAAGATTTTGAACACAAGGCAAGTAAAAGTTAAATGGTAATTCCATTAATTCTTTAAAAGTATCCTCCTCAAGTTCTACATCAACTTCAGGACATGAGGATGATGAACCCAAAAGAACCTTTCTCGCTTCATGTTACTGGAGACTTAAACTAGATTTGAATACTTTATTTTGTTGAGGCCCTTCTTTCCTGTTCATCAAAGTCACTCCAATCCTCCGCCGAGAGGGGTTGGTTATACTAATCACATTAGACTCATCCTCCGAGTTGGATTCCAAGTCTACATAGAGGGTACTCTAATGAACCGATTACTGGCTAAAGGCCAACCAGGGGTCTCCCAAGAATCTCCACCTCCTCAACATGTCCATATGATGGAATGAACTATGGGTGGAATGTGATATGCAGATCTATTTTTTCTTCAATTCCCATTTCTTGTTCACTTGGACTTTTATTTTCCTTTTCTTTTTCTTTTGTTTTTGCATTTGAGTTTTATCCAAGTTTACAAGAAAGGGTGTTTTGAGGAAGATAGTAGGTCACATCCTCATAAATCTCAACCTCTCTAATTGAAAATGGTTTTTCATCTCCGTTGACATGTTATTCAATTCCATCTTTTCTGAACTTGATGCATTGATGGAGGGAGGATGAAATGATCTTGTTTTGATGTATCCAAAGCCTACCAAGCAAAGCAGTGAACGAAGTATTTAAATCAATGATGTAGAACTTGGCTTCAGTCTTCCAGTCACCTATCTCTAAAGGTAATACTATAGAACCTAAAGCCCTCTCACCTTGTTCATTGAATCCTCTCAACATCATCCAATCTCCTCAGAGTGTAGAGATGATCCTCAAATAGGCAAAGGTCTTTAGACTCATAATGTTCACCGATGCACCTGAATCCACTAGAACTCGGAAAGTTTGAACCTGTCCATGTCAACTATGATGTAGAGGGGACTGTTGTGCTCCAAGTCCCCCAGAAGAAGGTCTTCATCTGTAAAGGTGATCCTTTGGGCTTTTTTTTGCATAATGTGCTTCCTCACCTATAGTGGTCAGGTGAGCTAAGCATATTTCAAGATCAAGGAGAGCTTTGATTAGTGATTCCCTCATTTCTTTGGTAAGACAAGGGCATCATATATGCTTAGCTTAAATAAAAACTTTCTTAGATGAGAAAGGATGTTGTAGTCCACCTTGGACTGGTCTTCCACAAGCATATCCAATGGTAGAGCATCTTGTGGAGGGGCTTCTCGATCCTCTATACTAATGACTTATTTCCCTCTATCTTGAGGTGCTACCCTAGGAGGTAGAACCTTGCTACTATGGAGGTTGACTTCGGTGATCTCTTGTGGCAAGGTAATGGAAGGTTCTGTCTGCACATCAGGCTCACCTACAACTTCTCCTATGGGACCCTCAGAATTAGATGATTCCAAGTCTATCTCAAGAGGTGAACCCATAGTATTCAGCATTGAAAAGTCCAACTCTAAATCAGAAAGAGGAAGATCAAAATTATTATAGTTATTTTGACTTGAAGAGTTATTGTTTGGAATAGAAGAAGACAACCCATCAGAGGTGACATAGATGTAATTCAAACTAACTTTATTCTTCAATTTCTTGGAATTATTTGGAGGTACAAAAGTAGTAAAGTGAGGTAAGGGATTTGATGTCCTTATCCATTGATACAAGAGTTCTACTACTAGAAGAAACATAAGAGCTAGCTGAACTGGAAGAAGTCTGTGGAAATTATAACTGAAGGCTAGAGGCTAGACATAATCGGTGGCTATGCTAAAGGGCTATCCCAGACACATGCTATTGGCTACCGCTAGCTCCCCTTTTAGAGTTGCACAAACTTGAAAACCTTCCTGTTGGAGGTTTGAGAACTGTAAGGAAAGCTTCTTGATTGTCTGGATGATCTTCTTAGAGGTTTTGGATAGAGAAATATCTCAACCTTCTTTAATTTTGGTAGGATCACATGTATCCCCAAGGATTATCGTGATGGAATTAGAAGGTTGTTCCACAAGGTATTCCTTTGGGATAACTTCAACACCAATTTTAAAATTGTGTTCAAGCCAGTCCTTGAATGTGAAGTAATCATCCAAAACATGGCCTAGCATATGGTGGTAAGGGCAAAAATTTGGATCATGACTTTGCCTACTCTCCTCCCTAGTTCTGTAGTTGAAAATCAAGTTTCTTTAAGAGATTCTTAAAGATCTTCTTGATTACCTCCCTTAAAAGAATAAGGTTTGTTTAACTTATCTAAAAGAGGTGGACCATAGCTACCTATGGGTATCCATGCACCGGTGGTATGGTAGTGGCTATGTCAGCGTGGAGGCGTAGGGGCTTGCCTCAATGGTGGAAAAGGAGGTGGAGGCTGCTAAGGTCGTGGTCTCTCAAATTGATCTCTAGCTGGTTTTTTCCTCTTATCAACCCATGCCACTGCCCTGGGCTTCTTCTCATAGAACTTTTATGGCTTCTGCTTAGGGAACTGATCTTGAAAAGATAATTATTTAACCTCTCCTTGTAGACTATCTGCCTTGTTGATTAGCTTCTTAAATATTTTGATAGTGAAGCCCTTAAGCATGAGGTGATCGGCCATGGATATTCTTCAAGAGAATCTTAATGGCATGTCGTCAGATAGGCAGTTCACACTTCATACGCCATCGAGAATATAATTAACAAGGGACTCCTGGTGTGTGTTGCTACGAGATCACCTATAGTAACCTTTCTGCTCCAACAAATCTCTTGATGAATAGTTTCTCTAACTCAGCAAATGTCTTTACTGAACTATTGGGTAGTTCAACATACCAATCAAAAGCAATACATGCTAGGCTACTAACGAAGAGGCGGAAAAGCAAAGCATTGCTACCACCCACGTTACAACAACTGGAATCGAAGTGTGCTATATGCTGCCTTGAGTTTCCACTGCCATCAAAGCTTTTAAAGGAAGGAGGCACGAAACCCTTGGGATATTGGATAGCATCGAATTCCTCTAGGTAGGATCTACCCTTTGGAACTGATGATCCTACTCATGCTTGAGCCAATGCTTCCTTCACTTGCTGCTCAACCATGGATTTTATGTCTTTTTTTTGTATGAGGTACTTTTCACTACCTTCTTATACATGCTAGTGCTACCTTGCTCAACGGGAGATAGAGTCTTGACTGGGTCCAAGACATGCACTAACTTAGGCTGACTGATGTCGACTGTAGTAGGATGAACGAAAGGGGCTTGCTTCTGAAGCACTGAAACTACTGTCAACAAGTCCTCTAACTATCGTGCCATCATATTTATCTACTCTTCTTTCGTCTCAACTGATGTCAGAGGTGCTGGGCTGATGCTATGGTGTCTTTCTGATCAACCTCATCACCTTCCATGGCTTGTTGTTCCCTAAGAAGAGATCCTCTAGTGTCCACCATGCAGACTCCAACTGAGTATCCCAACAAGTCATCTTCGTTGGGATCAAAGCTGACTTTCTCTTCATCTGACCAATCGTACCCCAAAATCTCCTTCTTCTCTACAAGATAATGAGCTACTATCTCTTCGAGAGAATGATCTATCTGAACGAGAATAAATGATCTAAGCTAACTAGTGTGATCACTATGCATAATCGAGAGACACTAGACCTCACACCGGGAGAGTCAATCCTATGTGGACCGTTTCACTTGAGAGAAGACATTCTAACTACTACCAACTGGTAATAGGGAGAACCTAGGATGTTCCACTAGTGCACTGGACTATCAATATCTAAAATAACTATCACCATTTCCACATACTACCGCATGGAGTTGGTGAAGGGACCCACCATGATGCTTCATTTCCACTCACACCACGCGTAATAAAGCAGAGAGCTCGCCACACAATGGTGGTGTAGAAGGGGTAAGATCTCAGAATAATCACCAATGTGGTGCGCTTCTTGATATGGCCTTTATGGCCTACTGGAACAGAGATGAACGATTGGTGATAAAACCAGGTGAGTGGTGGAGACACCACCGAATCTCTATGCACATGAGATTTCCTCCTATGATGAGTAGTCCCAGGAAGAAGGATGCTATCAATATCGACGCGGTAGCGGCTAGAAAATCAAGCGGATACACGTCAACCTCCACCTCCCTCGCCGGTAATATGTGTATGGGCCTATCGGCCTCTCGTGGATATGCTTCCCCATGGGATGGATCAATATCAAACTAAGTTCACCAGAAGCTCCACCTACTTAGCGTAAGATCGTGAGGTCGGGCGCACCCTCTAATGATGGCGATGCACCACCGGAGGTGATGAATCCTCCAACATCCTCTGGACCCGAGAGGATGGAACTAGTTGCTGTAAACTAGTGGTGAAGTAAAGAAACTCTCAATAGAACAGCACGCTCCATCTCCTATCCGGTGTGGTACCGCTTGATCATGTAGTTCTTATTCCTACACTGTGTCCTAGTAGGATGGAAAGAGTGAGAGCTAAACCCATACTCAAAAGTAGGGGAGGCAAGCCCTGAAACCAGGGGAGCCTTACCCTTAGAGGGTACAGATGAGAGGGTACTAGCCCTCACTAGAGTAGCATGAGAAATAATGAGGGTCTAACTACACACAATAAGCTTGTGGACCACTACTTTCCTCTTCAATGAGGAGACATTAGAGTCAAAAGGTAGATCAATGATGATCGCTACCCGCCAATCCATGGAGGGAGTGCCCTCACAAGTCATCGCCCTCTCAATCCCTACCAAAGTGGATCGATGTATGGTCTTGAGGGAAGTTGGTTTATCCAAAGCCAAATCCATACCATGGGAAGGTAAAAAATGAACTGAACCGCCATTTAAGAATAAAAGTAAAAGACTAAAAACTGAACTATCACTGTACTATAACTAAATGTAGGAATCTATAATAGAAAGTGAAATCGTATCCGATTTCTACTTTTATAGATTTTTTGAATTTGAATTGAAAATTTGAACCCACATCCAACAACTTGGAAGTGTTAAGTGTGGTTCAAAATATATTTGAGAATTTTTGATTGAAAGAGGAATTTTGAACATGAATCTAACTTCAACAAATTTGGGTATGTTGAAAGATGGATTCAAATATTTTGAGAAGGATGCATCCATAGGTTCATGTTTGTTTGAATTTAGATTTTCTTTTGATATAAGGACCCTTCCCTTTAACAAATTTGGGTATGTTAAAGTAAGGGTCAATTAATTTTGTTTTTGTTTGATGATTTTAGAATTTTCCTTACTTAGAGAATTTGGGTATGCTAAGTGAAGTGTTTGAAAATGATTGTTTTTTTTTTGGTGAATTTTTGTTTTGATTTTGGAAAATTGGAATTCCCACTTATCAAATTTAGGTATGCTAAGTGAAGAACCCAAATGTGTTTTGTTTAATTCTTGAAAATATGATTCTTAGCAAATTTATGTATGCTAAGGAAATCCTAAGGTGTTTCATTTTGTTTTGATTTGTTTGAAAGTGGAAACTTTACTTTGGAAAATATGGTATGCTAAGGTTGAAATCCCACTTAGTTTTGTGAAATGGAAATTTCACTTAGAAAATTTGAGTATGCTAAATGAAATTCTAAATAATGTGTTCAAAATTTTTTGTGTTTAGTTTGGTTTAAAAAAAAATGAAAATTTCTATTTAGCAAATTTGGTATGCTAGAGAAAGAAGTTTCAATGGTGCTTTGAAAATTTTTATTGATTTTGAATTTGGAGACTACAGTTTGCAAATTTGAGTATGCTAAATAAAGTTCCAAAATGTGTTTGAAAATTTTTGATTTTGGAATTTGGAAACTTCACTTAGCAAATTTGAGTATGCTTAATGAAGTTCCAAAATGTGTTTTATTTTTTTTTTTAAATTTTAATTTTTGGGTTTGAAAACTTTAGTTAGAAAATTTGAGTATGCTAAATGAAGTTCCAAAATGTGTTTTGAAAATTTTGGATTTTGAATTTGGAGACTTCAATTAGCAAATTTGAGTATGATAAATGAAGTTCCAAATGTGTTTAGAATTTTAAAAGTATGATTATTTAAAGTTCTAATTTTTGAAAATAGGACACACATTCAACAAATTTGGGTATTTAGGAATGAGAATCAATCTTATTTTTCAAATGTAAAGTTTTATTTTGTGTGTGATTATTGCTTTTTGAAAGGGGGAATTCCAACTTAATCATATATGAGATATGTTTAAGTGGGATTTCCAAATGATATTATTTTTAGTTGGGAATGAAATCTTCATTTAATAAATTTGAGGATATTAAATGAAGAAGTTCATATGTGCTTTTTGAAAAGTTTAATTTTATTTGAAAATGAAACTTCCATTCAATAGGTGTGAGTGTATTGAATGAAAGGTTCATGTGTGCTTTTTGAAAACTTCATTTTTTTTATTTTGATTTTTAGAAAGATGATTGGTCATTTTATTTTGAAAATGAAATCTTCATCAAAGTGAATTGAAGGAAGATGTTCATTTATGCTTTTGGAAAACTTTATTTTTGATTGTGATGTTTTTTTTTGAAAAGATGATTGTTCATTTTATTTTGAAAATAAGATCTTCATCAAAATGAATTGAAAGAAGATGCTCATTTGTGCTTTTGGAAAAGATTATTTAGTTTTATTTTTGAAAATTCCTACATGTAACAATTATGAGAATTGTTAAATGAAGGTGATAAAATTTTATGGAAAATGTTTTATTAAGTGCATTTTTGAAAGAGGTGCTTTTTGAAAAGCAAAAAAAAAATTTTTTTATGAAAAATTTATTTTAACTTTATTATTTAATAATGAACCTTTCCTTATAAAAAAATGATAAGGAGGAAGTGTTTAAATGTTTTCTTTTTATTAAAATCTTTTAATTTTGTCCCATTGGAGAACCCAACGGGGGTTTTAGAACCAACACAGAATGAGGCCCTAAAACCTAAAGATGTTGGGTAACTCAACTTAAGGATGAAATATGCTAAGTGCCAACATAAGGAAAGATAGTATCGAATTCGTACCAAAGTATATACCCACTATCAATACTCAAAGACAACGATCATTTACCAAAGATGGAGAGAGGAACCATCCCAGCAGAGTCGCCAGAAAAATCTATGGTGAATAAAATTTCTATAGTCTTTTAGACGCATAGATCTCAGATGTACTTATAGTGATTGGGTACATCATTAAGAAATAGTATACTATCTCAAAAGATAGAAGTCACTACTCTTTAATGGACCTAATCACCTCAATAAGGACTCCTAAGGATGATGGGTCTACATATGTACCAGAGATTCTTCCCCTACTTTACATGAAAAGTAAAGTAGGGTTTATTTTAAATCGAGTTCGTTAAGTTCCCTATAGGGGCAAGCCCCCATAGTTAATTACATCCTAAGGGACGGATCCTCGGAATACTCTTGATTAAGTTAAATGACCATTGTCTTCAAAGATTTCAATAAAAAAGGACTATCAACCGAGTAATAAATTTTTGTAGATCAAATGAGATTGATCAAAGAGGGGGAGTTATTATCAAAGCAAAAGAAATATAAGTAGGAGATACTCATGATAATAAGAAATCTAGCGAGCATCTCAAACTATCCTATGGTTGGGCTTTACATTTTTGAGATTGATTTAATTTGTTTGAGTTGAATTTTTCATTAGAAATTTAGGACTTATGATTCCTTAACACAAGATTATGGAAATACCTAAGAGGTGAGGAATTATGCTTATGGCTCATGAAAGGGAGAACCAACCTCAAAACCTAAATTTAGGGAGCTTAGGTGAGGGTCGAAAGCACAACCTAAATATAAGGTAAAAAATGGCTAATTGGTTTGCCTCCACAAGAGAGAACAAACCACCCAACAACTTGGACTTACAACCGCTTGGGGGTGGCCGCCAACTAACTCCTCCTACTATTTTAAATACATGTAAGTCATATGCAAGATAGCTGTTATTTATTTAAAAAGAGACTAAGTCCTTAAACTCACTCCCTAAAGAGACTAGATCATATAAAGACATGCTTCAAATGACCTAAATCTAATGCGATTCAAATTTTATTTTATTTTTATTTTTGAACAATTATTTTGACTTGGGCTAGATTCATATGACTAATGCATGAGAAATAAAGTTATTGGCCAAAATCAACAAGAAGGGAGGAAGTGTGTGTCCACCATGGCTCTCAAAGGTCAAGCTAAGTTTCTCTGGAAAAAGTGGAAGCCCTCCAATGAAGAGTGAAATAAGATGCATTTGTGCATGACATTGTAAAAGAAATACTCATCCATCAAAGGGGTTTCTAATTCTTTTATCTTGATTTCAAACCTAAGCTTTAGGTGAGGTTATGAGTTTTTTTAATTTTTAATTTTTAGTTGTTAAGTTTGGTAAAAGATTTATTTTTCTCTAAGAGCCTAATCAACATCTAGGACATACATAAAGCAAGGAAGAAACTAGGAAAATATGCCACTTTATGCAAAAGCTAAACAAATCATCAATCAATTTATAAAGCTAATCGTAAAAGAATAAAAGGCCGTCGTGGTCGGGCACCACCGCAAAAACCCAAAAATAATAAATTGGGTAGCCGAGCTCTATCGTTATACAACTCGGATATGAAATAAATTAAATTATAATTAAGCAAGGAATTCATTATTATGTGGGTCTTCAAGCTTCACTTCTTCTTTCTTCTTCTTTTAGATGGTTGGAAGGTGGATGCTCCAAGGCTTCACATGGTGCATAAGATAGGATCTTATGACCAATGCTCATCCTCGTCCCCATAACAATCACTCTAAAATCCTAATTGCATAAATTTACATGAAAAGGAAAAGTGGAAATCTAACTAACACCTGCAAAATAAAGATTAGCTAAAACAAACCACACAAATTCCAAGCATGTGTATTAGACTTATCACCCCACACATGGGGGCCTAAGTCCACATGGCCTATTAGATTATACTTAAAGGTATAAGCACTTGCAAGTAAAAGTATTTATATTTTTATTTATGATAGCGCCCCTTAAGCACAATCCCCTACAAAAAATAATGATTAGAGTAAAATCACCCTACCATTCATTCTACAAGCATACATCCTAGCATCCAGTCTAAAATATATATCACAAAATAAAATAAATATCAAATCATGCACCACCCTAACCTAAAGCTAGGAGTGGTGACTTAGGCTAATGTGTGTGTTTTGAAGGTTTGTGTGGCATGCTTAGCTATGGCTTTAAGTTAGAATTTTCTAAGTGTGAAAATATGTTCAACTTAGAGGAGGGTGTTTTATTTAAGTTATTTAATTGATTTGGGTTGATTTTATTTCATGTTTTGATTAGATTCAAGTAAATCCTACAATTAATTACTAAGTTATAAAGAGAGGAAAAGAGAAGAGAACTACTCTTTCCTTCCCTAACCTAAGTAATTTCTAAAGTAGTTTCACATTTTAGTTTTGTTTAGTGAATATTTTGATTAAGTCTTTTAATTAATCCTAAGTTTAGATAGACTCTAAACAAACCTATTCAAAAGGAAAGGCATTTTAAGATTAAATAAAATGAACCAAATTCACAAAACTTACATTACTTCATTTTTTTCCAATATATATAACATGCACATGAATGAATCTTAAGCATATCTATACACATAAATGAGAATATTTAACATACTTTATGATGCATGCTAAGTAATTCATTTAAGGAAATTTAGAAGTTTAGGATGCATGATTTTCATTAAGTTGAAAAGGGTTTCTTTATCCAATTTTTTACATATACATATGAAAGTAAGAAAGGCATAAGTGAGTACAGCGCCATTGTTAACCAGAGGTGTAAGGTACAAGACCTACTTAGGGATACTTAAAGCCTCGCAACCTTGAGGTTGTCTAGACTAATATACCACTTTCCTTAAATACGAACATATGTACAAAAGAAATAAATTGGAAAGAAATAATGCAAAATTTATATTAGTTGATTCATTTTATTTATGCAACTTATGTGTGCAAGTATAAATAGCCCTTATTAAGTGATAGCATAGGAATAAATAGGGTATGGAATTAGGTAAGTGTTAGGTCCTTTTCAAATGAACCATACATTTTACCAAATTCTTATTCAAAAATATGCTAACATAAAAGAGAAGGGAAACCTATGCTAAGAACACCTTTATATCTTACTGGCATGCAAGCTTATAATTAAAATATAAGTAGCACACTTTCAAATTTGATAATTGATTTAAATATTTTGAAAATAATTTGAATTTAGTAGTGATAATAGCTGCTCATATTTCTACTTTAGCCAACACATGCAAATTTGACATAAAGTAAATAATTTCAATTTTTTTTAATTTGAATTTAAAAACTATGGATGCATGAAATCACATGACATACAAATTTAACATGTTGGGTAAAGAATCAAAGCAATGAAAGCATGTAAACACATTCACTTCAATTAAATGCTAAAGACATTCTTATGACATAAGAGCGTTTAAAATAAATCAAAGTGTGTTCAATATGACTTTTGTTTAGTTTGAAGTTTGTTTTAATTTTAAAAATATGAGTTAAATTTTCTATTTCTAACCCATTCCCACATGTGTTTGATATTTTTTTTTTAATTTTAGATGATTATATTCTTTATGTATTATTAGGTTAAGGTATGAATTAAGTTAATTAATTACCTACACCATTAGCATAGTTAACCAAGTAATTATGAGCCAATGAGATGACATAAAACCTCACAAGGAATTTAAACTTGCAATGCACCTAGGAAGAAAAGGGCCTAATGCAATTTGGCTCATGATTAATGGTTAATTAAGCTAAGGGGTTTAGCTTAAAATAATTTCAAAACACCCCTTCACACAAATGAATTTGGTTTTGATTTCCTTAATTGAACTTAGGTTCTTAAACACCTAAGTATCTACCTAAAGTAGATTAGTTAAGTTTTGAAAGATTTTAGAAATTTTAGAAATTAATTAAGGGGATAATTAATGAATTAACTCTTAATTAAGAGAGGATTAAAGAAATAAAAAGGGGATTTAGGGAATAGTTTGGGGAAAACACCCCAAAATTATTCCCTAAGTCTCCTATTCACTGGATCTAACCTTAATCAACAATGAAAGATTAAAACACTAATCCAAACCTTAATTATCCTTAATTAAAGGAGTAATTAGAAACATATTTGAATTCCCAAACCTTAAATAAATCCCAAGAAAATTAGAGGAGTAAGTCATCCCCAAAACATACCCAAGAAGTTTGAAGAGGTTTAATTAGTAATTAGCAAAATTAGATTTTCATTAAAACCCAAAATCAGAGAAAAGCATAATTCAAAATACATTAAAATCATTTTAAAAATATTTTAGGTTGAATTATCTTTCCATAGAATTTTATCTCATATTTTTTGAGTTTATTGAGAGAGATATGAATTTTAGAAGATCAGAAGATTAATTAGCATTAATTAAATTCCCTAAACTAATCCTCATCCTGCATACGCACGCGGATGTCGTATGCCACGCGCTGCACCGAGCCACCACATAAATGTCCCATCCAAATAAATGATGATGATTTGATCTCGCCATCAGAT
Organism: Cymbidium sinense; assembly: GCA_021442155.1. Classification (NCBI taxonomy): domain Eukaryota; kingdom Viridiplantae; phylum Streptophyta; class Magnoliopsida; order Asparagales; family Orchidaceae; genus Cymbidium; species Cymbidium sinense. The sequence goes on from CM038218.1 coordinate 177,918,954, forward strand.
GGGACAACTCGGGATCAAGCCGTGATTTATAAAAGAATAAATGAATTCCTAAACATGGGAATAATCTTGGCCATCCATCCAAAATGCACGGATGGATGGCCAAGATCTGTTCTTCCTAGGATCAGAGGTCCATCCGATCTAGGGAAGATCCGACGGAGGTCATTGAATAAGACTTTACTCACACCATCTATGCCAAAGAAACACCTCCTATGCAAGGTGGTGAAAATCATACCTCACACCTGCTCGAGATCGAAAGGTAATCAGTGGAGACTAAAACCTGGAAATTCTCGGGTTGAGTGGATTGTTCTATATACCAACACCACTTTACTTTTGATTTTGATCCAATTGATGCTCTCCTATGAGAACTCAAATGGATGCTTGAGTGTACCGATTGATCCAGAGGAAGAGGAATTGAAGTGATTTTAAGTGTGGAGAAAGTTGAAGTTCAAGTGAGCTCCCTATTTTCAATGGAGAAAAAATTGGGAAGATCACTTTTCAAATCTTAGAATGCTTAGAATATCTTTCCTGAATTAAGAGTAAATCAATAATCGACACCTCCTTTTTGCATTTTGATCCAATCACCTTGGAGAGTTTGTTTGAATCTTTGCACATGGTTTGAGGCCTTGAGTGGATTGCCAACCTCCCATGTGCATCAAATTGGGTGGAGGAGGATTTAAATGAGCCAATTTGACCCATGGGATCTGGACCTTGGGTCCATTTTGACCCAAACCCATTTGGGTTGGGTGCACCACTCTTCATTAGGTCCCCTTGAGGTATTAGGAAGGTATCAAGTGGATATGAAGAGGGCATGACCATATTACCCATGGATTAGGCCAAAATTTGCTATGGCCTAGGGTAGAATGGTCATTTTGCTAATTTTAATTTGGATATATGTGGAGAAACTAAGTTTGGCCAAGTTTCATGAGATTTGGAATTCATTTGATAAGGTTTGGCTCATGTTGACCCATTTAGGTCAAAATGGGTCAACTTGGGTCAAGTTGACCAATTGGTCAAATTGGGTCAAAGCAATGGTTGGGTCAAGTTCATATAACCATTTGTAATGTTTTGGTGGCTTTGGTTTGATTCAATTTGGTATAGTTTTGAATTTGGCTCATATGGCTTTATTTAGGTCAAATGGGTCAAGTTGACCTATTTGACCCATTTAACCTATGTGGCTAGGGTAGGTTTAGGTTTGGTTAGTCATATGGACTAGATTGGTATCTTTGTTTCCAATCAATTTTGGTTATGTTCAAATTTGGCTTAACAACCCCCCCTTTAGTCAAGTTGGGTCAAGGTCAATTGCTAGGTTGGTCTAATTGGCCAATTGAGGCTTTGGTCAAGTTCAACAAGTGATTTGGAATGAACTTGACCCATTGGTTTCAATCAATTTAGCTTAGATCAAGTTTTGACACATTTTGACTTCAAGTTGGTCAACTTGGGTCAAGTGGCCAATTAGCTAGGTTAGGCTCAAATGTTGACTTGGTCAAGTTCAAACATAGGTCATGAGTGAACTTAGATCAATGGTTTCAATCAATTTGGCCTATGGTGGAATTTGGCTATGTTAGGTTTCATTTTGGGCTAAGTGTTGACTTGGTCAACTCTTGGGTTTGACTTGGTTTCACCCAATTTGGTTGATTGACCACCTCATGATGATTGTTGATCATGATGAGAGGCATAGTGAGTTTGGTTCAATCCAATTTGGTTAAGATTAGAATTTGGCTCACAAAGGGTACTTTAGGTCACTTTGGGTCAAGTGAGCCTAAGTGGGTCAAATGGCTTGGTCAAAGTTTGATTTGAGTTTGATTGATCTTGTACATGGACTTATGATTGAATTATAAATCCATTCGCAAGTGGTTTGAAGTCAAATGGGTTTTGATTCATTTAATAATTTCATATTCAAAGGAAGAATATGAAGGGATTTGGGGTTTGATTTTTTGAATTGGATTTTGATTTGGTGATTGAGGTTTGTATTTATTTTTGAATTCATGATTGTAGGGTTGATTGAATCATGAAGGAAAATTAAGAGTTTGGCTTGATTTGAAGTTGATTGAGCTAAGTTCAAGATTTTGATTTGAAAGGCTTAGGCTGGGATTTGAGTAGATTTGAGTTTAATTTTTGGAATTTGTTTGATTGAATTATATTTATATTTCATTTATATATGTGAATATAAATGAGAATATAAATGGGTCATGAGAAAATTTCAAGGATTTGAAGTGATTTGATCATGATTTAGGCTAAGTTTATTAAAGGGAAAAGGACTTAAGAAATTTTGGAGTTTGAAACTTGAATTTTGAATTTGGTTTGATTGATTTATATTTATATTTCATATACATGTGAATATAAATGAGAATATAAATGAATTATGAGAAAATCCCATGAATTTGAATTGATTTAGATTTTATTTTGGCTAAGTACATCAAAAGGGAATTTAAAGGACTTAGGAAAAGATTTTAGATTTGAAATTTAATTTTTGGATATGATTGGATTGATTTATATTTATATTTCATTTATATATGTGAATTTAAATGAGAATATAAATGAGTTTTGAAAAAATCCCATGAATTTGAATTGATTTAGATTTGATTTTGGCTAAGTCCATTAAAAGGAATTTAAAGGACTTATGATAGATTTGGACTCAAGAATTTCATTCATGGGTTTCAATCATGGATTTCAATCATGGATTTCAATCACATGGGGTCGATTTGTGTTTGGAGAATATGAAGTAAGATTGATTTAGAGTTTGACTTGAAGGAAGGAAGGTGAGGAATGGTTCAAGCTAAGGGTAGGTAGATTTTCCTAACACCCCTAAGGCATGACCTATCCCTATGGCTAACTACTCTAAGTATCTAAGGTTAAGTTGAGTATCCACCTAATCACTAGATGTGTCTTAAGACTAAAGAATTGTTAAAGTCTAAGAGAATTCCTATGTCTAAGATGGAGGGGTTGAGAACTCATTTTAAAAATGAGGTCAACAAAGTGGAGGCTGTCGCTACTACTGCTAGGTTTCTACCTCCTTCAAGTTGTCCTTAGCAACTTGCAAATCTTCCTTAGAGTTGGAGGTTTGAGCTGCTTCAGGCACATGCAAAGGTAACTTTTTCATCTTAGAAATGATTTTCTTGGAGGTTTGGGATAGGGAGATATCCCAACCTTCCTTTATCTTAAGAAGATCACGTATCCCAAGGATCCCCAAAGTAACTAGGGTTATTCTAGTAGGTATTCTTTAGAGATGACAATGATACTCGACTTGTAGCTACACTCAAGCCAGTATTTAAAGGTAAAGCAATCTTTAAAGACATGTCTTAGCATGTGGTGGTATGGGTAATTGTTTGGATCATGACTCATGCCACTTCCTCTAGCCTTCTAGGCTCTGGTAACTGGAAATCAAGCTTCTTTAATAGATTCTTAATGATATTCCTGACTATCTCTCTCTTGAATGAATATAGTTTATTCAATTTATCAATAAGAGTAGATAAATGATAGCAACCTAGTGGTGAGTATGAATACTACTGCTGATGATGCTAATGAGGATACTGTTAAAGAGGCGGCAGTGGAGGCTGCTCTGGCAACTGAGGTGGCTGGTATGAAGGCCGAGGTGGTGGCAGAGGAGGTGGTAGAGGAGACTGCTGAGCTTGAGACCTATCTGACTGAACCCTAGCTGATTGTTTCCCCTTATCAACTACAGTGACTACCCCTGGCTTCTTCTTAAATTCCTTCTGAGGTTTGGGCTTGGTTGACTGGTCTTGGAAAGGCAACTATTTGGCTTCCTCTTATAAGCTAGTCGCCTTATTGATTAACTTCTCAAAGGTTTTGATTGTAAACCCCTTAAGCATGAAAGCAACTAGGCCATGGATATTCTTGAGTAGAATCTCAATGACGTGCTATTCGGACAGCTGTGATTCACATTTCATACTCAGGTTTTTCCACCTAAGAATGTAATCAATAAACGACCCATTTGGATTTTATTTTGTTACAATGAGGCCGCCTACAATAACCCTTTATTGAGCTCCAACAAACCTCTTGATTAAGAGGTGCTCCAACTCAGTAAATGTCTTCATCAACCGTTGGGAAGTTCAGCATGCCAATCAAATGCAACACCCGCAAAACTACTGACAAATAATTTGAAGAAAAGGGCGTCACTACCTTCGACATTGCAACAGCTTGGATTGAAGTGTATGATGTGTTGACAAGGGTTTCCACTACCATAAAAGACTTTGAAGGAAGGAGGTACAAAACCCTTAGGGTATTGGACAACATCAAACTCCTCTAGGTTTGGTCTACCCTTTGGAATAGATGAGCCACCTCGGGTTTGTGCCAATGCATCCTTCACCTATGCAAGCTACCACTGTCCTGATCTATTGGAGAAGTGCTCTGATCTAGGACATGTACTAACTGTGATGATCTATCTCGATCGATATTTGCTATGGGAATGAGGCTCGATTTAGAAGTTCATGGAGGGCTACAACAAGCCTTCCATCCTCTTCTTCATCCTGATGTCATCCTTTATTTAAGTGATGGAGGTGTTGGTTGAATGGGTGGCATCATCTTCCTCAACAATAATACCTTTCTGACTATGCTAATCTCTCTGAAGAGAGCTCCTAGTGTCGACCATATGGACTCTGGCCAAATCCTCAAGAAGCTCATCCTTATCGGGATCAAATGCTACACGCTCATCCTCAAAATCTGTGCAATCACCACCTAAGAGTTCCCTCTTCTGAAAAGTGACTATGATCTCATCCAAGGAATGATCTAATCACAAGACAAATACTGCATGGAGGGATGTGTCATTGGCCAAAATACATCTAACAGCTACTGGAGTGCTAGTTTGGAGGGTCATGCTCATTAAGAGATATGCTCATGACCGCTGAGTGTTGATGGGAGTTCACTATGGGAACTATAAAACTATCCTTTCCCCTAACTACTTCTGCATGGTGGTGGTGGTGGTGGTGCGACCATGAAATTGCGGGGTATCCACTCCTTCTTTATAAAGATTAAAGTAGGAGGTAGAGTAGGGGAACTCCCCAAACCTGGAGAGGGAATCCTTGGCCATAGCCTGATCACCAAAGGGGCTACTCTCTCCCAGATTTTTGGATCTCAAGAGTGGTGGGTGATCATGATGGTGGAAGATGAGGGGTGAGAAGGCAACAATTGGTCCTCAATGGGAGATCTCCAGGGTAGGCCGAAGAACAATCCTATCAAATGATCGTGACATAACCCATCGAGCATATCATAATTTAGCATGCTCCTCCGTCCCGCTTCTTTGAGTAGATGGAGCCTCACGACTTTCTCTATTAATCCAACCCCTAACACTCAGGGGATCAGATCACATATCAAATAAGGTATGAACTCGAGCATATGCTCCAACTGGTGTAGACGCTTAGTCCCAGATAATATTCCTATGCTCCCTATTCTTGTCTCATAACATATTGCTGTGGAGGAGAAATAGCAATCTTTGTAATCTTCCTCCATCCAGAGGGGTGGAACTTGTTGTTGGTCAAAAGTGGAGAAACCTCTCAAGGAGAACCCTCCTCGGCTATATGGGATATAGCCTCAAGCTCTCTGGCTTCTCACTCGTGCTCTCGCTTAATATTTCAATTTTTATTGTAGTGCTAAGTACGAGTGAACAAGGCAGAGTGGGAACTAGTACCTACCTCGAAAGCGGAGGAGACTATCTTAGAAGCTAAGATAGTGACCAATGAGGAGTAGTAGCTCTGCAGAGCAATAGTAGGCTTACAATTGAAAAAAGAATGGGGTGGGAACCACACCTTCCTCTTCAATGGAGGGTACTTAGAGGGCATGTCAATGATGACTGGTAGCCCACCTTATCTGATATGAGGGATTGCTTACAAGTAACATGCGCTCCCTCAAATGCTTGACCGAAGAAAACTAGGTGGGTGGAGTCGGTCTTAGGGAGGCTAGCCTGATCCATGGCCAAATCCATCATGAAGGGGAAAGTAAAAATGAACTTCTGTGAAGCCATGTGTACAGACTATAATGACTACACCGACTGGTCTACGTTGTATCTCTACATGTGTTGAAATGTAACTTGAGTCAGGTTTTTACTTTAATATTTGTCCCTAGAGAATCATAAGAATTTGGAGTCCTAAACCCACACTCAATAATTCAAATATGTTAAGTTGGGTTCAGTGGAGAGATTTTAATATGATGAGGAGAGTCTTTGCCATTTGATTTCAATTTAGAACCCATACTCAACCGATTTAGGTAGGTTGGGTGGGGTTTAAAAATTTTGAGGAGAAATTTTTTGGAGAAATTTGTATTTTGTATGTCTTGTTTGAAGAATATTGATGATTTGAAAGACCCTTTACTTAGCAATTTTGAGTATGCTAAGAAGAGGTTGTGATTGTGTGTTTGAAAATTTTGTGAAAATTCTTTGCTTGTGATGAGTGAAATGCTAATTTTAAAATGGGGCTTCTTACTTAACAAATTTGATATGTCAAGTAGAAGCCACATGTGTTTGATTTATGTCTGAACATGAGACTTTCACTCAACAAATTTGGTATGTTAAATGAATGCCAAATGTGATTGATATTTTGCTTTTCTTGAAAAATGGGACTCACTTGATAAATTTGGTATGTTATGAAAGTCCAAATATATGTTTTGAAGATGAGACCCCCACTTAATAAATTTGATATGTGAAGTGGAGGTCAAATACATGAAAATGAGATCCTCACTTAGCAAATTTGATGTGTTAAGTGGGGAGTCAAATATATCATGAAAATGAGATTCTCACTTAACAAATTTGATATGTTAAGTGGAATCAAATATGATTTATGAAAATAAGACTCTCACTTAAAAAGTTTGACATGTTAAGTGAAAATCAAATGTGTCATGGAAATGAGATTCTCACTTAACAACTTTTATATGTTAAGTGTAATCAAATATGACATGGAAATAAGATTCTCACTTAACAATTGGAGTATGCTAAGTGAAAGTCAAATTTATGTTTTGAAAATGAGACTCTCACTTAACAAATGGAGTATATTAAGTGAAAGTCAAATTGGTATGCTATTTTTGAAAGAAGGGAAATATATTTAACAGTTTTAGGTATGTTAAATAGAGTTCAATGATATGTCTTGCTTTCATGTATGATTTAGAAAGAAATTTTTTAACTCTAACATATATGGAATATATATTAAGTGAAGTTTCAATCTCATGCTATGATTTTATTTGAAAGTATTCTCATTCAACAATTTTGAACATGTTGAATGAATGTGGTCATTTTCAAGAATGTACTTTTAAAAAAAGATGGAAATTTAACTTTAGCATATGAAATATGTTAAGTGGAATTTCAATATTATGCTATGATCTTATTTGAAAAATAGACTCCTCATTCAACAATTTTGAGTATGTTGAATGAATATGGTCATTTTCAAAATGTGCTTTTGAAAAGATGAATTTGATTTCAATTTTTGAAAAGAACCTCCATGTAATAATCATGGGGATTATTATATGAGGTTTGGTTATATGAGTTTTGTGAAAGGTGCTTTTGAAATGAGACACTTTTCAAAAGAGTTTATTTTCAATCATTAAGATGAACCTCACCAAGCTACAAATGGAGGTTTCAAATTTTTGTCATTTTTCATGACTTTAATTTTATTTTTCACCCATTGGGAAACCTAATCAATAATGCAACTGAACGAAGCA